>VZSV01000161.1:936448-987141 GCA_013398735.1 Nothocercus julius
GGGCCGCGACGCGGCTGCGTTTCGGCGGGGGCTTGAGGTGCCAGTGGGGATGCACGTGAAAAAATGAAAATAATAATAATAAAAAAGAACAGGAGTGGTTTGGGAAAATGGAGCATAGGCCTTATTTGGGCAGGAGGCGGCTGAAATTGGTTAATAATCACAACAAGGCTGCAGAAATAATGATCCTGGGAGCCCTGAAGATGGGATCAACTAGTGGAGCAGTAATAACGTTGGACAGCAGTTAACCTGAGATGTGACATTCCGCATCTCCAAAGAGCTGCCCGAAGATCTACCATAAATGTGCTTGCCAGGTGCCTACAGGTGCCCTGTGTATCTGTAAGTCATCACTGTGCACGTGGTCAGAGGTGGTCATTTTAACTTATGCTGGCAATCAATCTGGGTAGGAGAGCATAAGGGTGGGTGATGGATGTGCTGGTGGCTGAGCTCTAAGGACCTGCAAGAGACACTACCAAACGTAGTCACTTCGTTGGCTCTACCAAGACTTCCCATTCAGTGCCCAACAGGTGGGAATGTTTAGCCAGAAGGACTATGAGAGGGGATGCAGGGATCATCAGAGAACATCCCAAAATTATCTTTTATGAGTATTTTCTGTGGCCCTTTCCCCCTGCTCGGTTATGCCTTGTTGGCTGCCTGTGTCCTTGACAAGTCAAAGCTTTTAGTCTGTAAATAGTTTCATGTAAAATGAAAAGCTAAAAAGGGACTTGGACAAAGCATTGGCAGGAGCCAGATGCCAAGGTGTTAAACGAACAAAAACAGACTCATAAGTTTGGGAGACAAGTTTCACCTCCAGCTGCTTTCAAGGTAGATTGTATTTACTTCTCTAACATTTAACAAGATCACTGGAGCCTTGAACACTCAAAGGTTGTAGGGAGCAGAGTGTCTTTAATGAAACTGGCAGACGAGGCTGAATTACAGCCAAGGAAACACAAATGCAAGGGTGAGGGCAGGTTGGTTCAGTCTGCCAAAATGCAGATGGCAGGGCTGGAGAGGGCTTCCAAGGTGTAAGGCAGAGCTCCCAAACTGCAGGAGAACTGGCAGTAGGAGAAGTGGAAAGGAACCATGGGCAGCAGCTCTTCATAGGGAACCCCCTAGCTCCACAGGAGTCTAGTTTTCAGGTGTGTTAGCAACATGTTAGGAAAGAGGAGAGAGAGGCATGGAGAAACGCATCCTGCACAGGGATAGACAAGGTGTAGAGCCAAGAGCAGCTTCCCCTGCAACTAATGTTGCAAGATGCCCCTGTTGCCGCTGTGTGGCCCTCTTGATCACAGTCATAGCAGCTGCAGGTATTCAGATACCTGCAAAGCAGGTCTGAGAGCACTGAGGTCTTTTCCCATTCTTATACTTTGCTCTGAATGCTTCAAATCCTTTTGGAATTATCATGGACTGTGAAAAAATGTCCTAGGTGGACAAGATGAAGTGAAGAAAGTTGGTGCTTCAAATGTGGACATCCTATGGAAATTAACCCCCAACAGTTAACTTGGGAGGACTCCAGGAAGGGAAAGCAGCTCAACTAAGCTAAAAAACTCTGATGGTCATCGTGGATGAGTTAAAAAAAAAAAAAAAATCCAGACTGTTAAATACTTAATATTCATCAGTGTATCTGAAGTTAACTTCCTCTACTGACAGTTATCCTCAGGTTAGCAGATGTGATAACCCTACCGTTTTCCTCATTTATTCCTTTGTAAGGAAACTGTCACTATCATGACTTATAAAAAAACTGAAGTGAGGAAGGCTAAATACCTGAAAGTCAGATGGTTCTGATCCTGCTACTCTCAGAGCCTGAGTGCACTAATAGATTTTAATGGTCCTGACCAGCCTCCCCCGGGGCCTTGGGCAAGGTGTGTGGCTGCAGGTGAGGCAGGTCAGAGCCATTAAGGGTAATCAGGGCACTCAGAGCCTAGTCACTTACCTCACCTTCTTGATCACAGGGAAGGAGGAAATCTTCTAACCAAGACTAATTCTGTGCTCTGAATGCTTCTTATCCATCTTCACATCCAAGCTCTGAGTGACACCTTGCTGGATCTTTCTGTTTAGCATATCAGACTGAGGGTACTTCCTGATAGCTGATTTTTTCAGCTACTTTTTCCATGTATTTTTTTTTTCCATTTTTGCTTTTTATTCTCTCTCTCTTTTTTTTTTTTTTTTTTTTTTTTTTTTTTTTTTTTTTAAAAGCTGGACCTACAGTAGTGCTATGAGCTACACAGGTAGACACTGGCACTAGTTTTGCATTAGTCAAAAAGTGAAAGAAATGTGAAGAATTCCATGAAGCGATAGAAACCAGAAAGGCAGCATGGGCTAGAGAGACCAAAGAGAGGATGGTGATGAATAGAGCTGCATTACCAGTGATACTAATATGGACTCCAAACAGTACAGTTATTAAACCTAATATTTCATGCTGCTAGTTCAGAATCACCCATTTCAACTAGTCTTTATGCCATTTCAATAGTCTTGCAGTTTTCATCTCTAAAGTAAGGTATTTTCAAATATGTTCATGCCTTCACTTGCTAAATTATTTTTATGCACCCTAAAAAAAAGGGTCAGTCCATGAAAACTTTTGTTCTTGTTTGCTTTATTCTTCTCTGCTAATTGCTAGTTTTCTTTTTGCTTTGTGTTCTTTGAAAGACTGAGAAGAAACTTAAGAGTTTCTTTATTTAATATATCTCCATATTTAGCTCATCAGGGAGAAGAGATTTTTCTTTAGATTTTGTAGATTATGATGACCTTTCCAAATTCTAAAGCATCTGTTTTTAAACCCTCATAAGGCCTTGTAGTCCTAAAATTTTGTGCCTCTTTTGTCTTCCCTAATCTTACTGAAATTTAAAAGTCATTTTTCATCCTTTGGTTCTGTCATACTGGGTAATACATGTATCTCTGTTAGTCTGCTAGTGATTTTCCATGCTGCAGTAGCATTGTCCTGTAGCTGCACAATACCATATACAGAACTTCTCTTGAATTAGTTGGGTTTTGAGCATGTGCTATGCTGTGAAGATTCTGCATCTATTAGCATTTTCTCAGAGTTGCTCAGAACATTCTCAGAAATGTCCCAAAACCAGAAGCTTTTCACAAGAACAAAGAATTGTCTTATGTCTCTATGTAACCATGAAATTGAGGTGCAAAAGTCATCAGTACTGAAAAAGAGAAGACAGCATTTCTGGAAAGTTATTGCTATGGTTCACATTTTTAAAAACTGGAAAAAATTATGTATGATTTTACTGTGGAAATAAAGATGGTTAGTACCATACCCACCTATTCTTTATTTTTCCTTGGAATGATCATAATCATCCCTTTTAGCATCACAATCTCTGAAACAATCCTGAGCATACAGTCTGTAGTTGTTATTTGGAAGTGTCTTCTTCAGTTTTATCCTAAACACTGTTCAGTCTTTTTTTCTGATCTCCAAACTCTGTGGAAAGTCTCTATAACACAACTCACACGACTTCACAACATGCGCATTTTCTCTGACAGGACAGTGACTGGGCACTGCTGAGCATTCTCTGAAATCTAGTCCCTTGTGGCTCCTGCAGCTCTGTCATGTTTATCATCTTATTCCTTCAATCATCATATCTTTGCAAGAGACTCCTCACCCACAACCTAGCTATGCCATAAGATTTTGTATTTGACCCTTTTCTCATTTCCTCCTACTCCTCCTCCCTGTCCTGTCTCTTATGGAAATATATATTTTATTAGTGGGCAACTCGCAAATTAACTTCTCCAGCCTTTATTCCATTTAGTTCCAAACAACCCTCAACCTGAGTTCTTCACAAGGGAGAGTTGCCCTTGCTCATTCTCAACATGGTTATAATGGCTAATAATGCTCCAGTCGTATTCTCCTATCTTTTCTCTTTATCAAGATAGAGAACATAGTCTCCTCCTAGCTCAGATCCATAACCCATGCCTGGTCTTCTGCTCTGAATTCTCTATGCTGCTTACCTCCAAACTCAGAGTCACACTTCGGTATTCTTCCGTGTAACATATTAAAGATAGGGCCTCTCCCTTCAATCAGCCCAGACAAATTCTCCCATCTCACCATATTCTTACTTTTTTTGTGATTCTTAGAAAGGCAGTCTTGCACCGTTCAGATGCATTCAAAGTGAATCTGGAAAGATCATTTTTTGTGAGTGATTTCCCTGGCTCTGTTACTTCTAGCTTTGCATCCTCCTGTTTCTCCTAATATGCCTTCCCCCTCTCCCAGCATTTTTGTTTCTCTACTAAGATATCAGTTCCTCCTATACTCCCAGCTGACCTATAACATGAGCCTCCAGCAGCTACTTGTTAATGAATCAAGTACTTTCATGCTCTTTTCTGTGCTTCCCTAAAGCACAGTGAGGCTTGCATGTCAAAAAGGAATTTTGGAACCACTAAGGAGTGGTTTACAGGACCGTGCCAATAAATTTGCAACTATAAATACTGAACTCACTTAAAACAACTTTTGTACCATGATACAGAATAGACATAAATATCAGACTGTAATAGAAAATGCAGAGTCTAGTGTTAGGATCAGCAGCAGCACTGTGATAGCTGACGAAGTGAAAACAAACTCTCTGAAGATGCTTAGAAACAAGGTTTAGAAGCGGCATGGCTCCAAGACCTTGAGACCGAGTGGCTCCCTGTAGTGTCCATTGGGAGAACTATTCCTAAATTATTGGAGCTTGTTAGACATATGGGAGGGGTTGTATAATGAGTTAAATGTAAGTACTGCATGGTGGTCTGGTGAGGGAGAAGGAAGGGCTCACTGCTCTGCAAAGGAAGTTGAGCAGAGCGCAGCAATAAGGCAGGCGTGAGTGGTGAACTTAACAACAAGAAGCTGTTTTTGCAGAGTGGAAGTCTGGGTCTGGATCAGGGTCAAAGACAGTTTTTAGGGTCAGATACAGCTCAGATGATCACCCATCAAGTATGTAGTGACCAGGTAGGTCAGAGATAAAACCAGGAAGCCAAGCCAGCAGCCCATGTCAGGGTCAGGTTCATAGAGGCAGAAGACCAAGTTCAAAAGTAGCTGCTGCACAGCTATGATATAGCACATGTAGGGGCTAGTGGTAAAGTCTCAGCTTAAAAGCAATTCCCCATGGAAAGGAGGAGCTGGTCCTCACTTCAAGCTGTCTTTACAACAGCTCTTCTCGATAAAGGAACTGACCTTGGACTTAGCCAGCTAAACTCTAGCTTAGTACTCCTAGAAGGGAGGTGCTCTCTGCTCCCTGACATCTGGAGTTACAGATGATGGGCCTCGATGACAGAGGTTGTTCTTGAAAGTAAGACCTATGCTGATCATTGAGAGGGACACAGATCTTCAAAAAAACATGATTTGTGCCCCATTTTTGCAATCCTAAAAATAGAACTGCTAAGACATTTTATGATAATGGAGATGAGGAATTTAAGTAAATAAGTTTTAGTTTCCTCTTCCCAAAGGTTTATTACAGAAATGAATCAAGATAAAGATTTTCAGCATAATAAGAAACAACTCAGATTCCTCTTAAGATGATAACTAAAAATCTGTCTCCCACTGCCACAGGCAGTGTTAAATGGACAACACTTGCAGTGGCAGATCAATCACACAGTGTTCAAAAGGTTCACATTTGTCACATGGATCTGGTAACAACTGTAGGGATCATGAAAATCAGCTTCATATTTTGTGGTGAAGCTTTCTTCCATTCTGGAGAGGGCAGATTAAAATTTGGCTAGGAAAGAGAGATACTTGTTCTTACATCTACTTTTCTGGAATATCTGCATGTCCCTAATCCTCTACACTGATCTTCATGCCTGTCTCAATAAGCCACCCTACAGACATATGGGCCCAACTGCAAAGATTACTTTGCAGAACTGGGAGTTAAAAATTACCACAGCCACATGGTTTACAATTGTAAACTCACTACGTTTTACCCCAGTCTTGTACAATGATCTTCTCCTGCCAGCAAGATTTGTCACCATTTCACTAACTCCACATTTTAATAGGATCCAATTTCACTCACTCTTTGCTTTCAAGTGATTTTATTTTATATGTATTCGTGAAAAAAATGGATGGTCTTAGAACTGCAACAAACTTAAAAGATCTTTTGAAAATCAGATAGTCTGGTAATATGTTCTCATTGAACTAATGCAACTAAATTAGAGAGTGTCTGTGGACTGACAGTGAGGAACTCTGCTGTCAAGAAGAGGACATAGCATGTGATGTAAAAGTGATAGGACCGGTTGTCTCATTAGAGAACTCTTATTCTCTCTCCCTTTATTACCCCAGCCATCGGTCTGGAGGGAAGAAGGTCTCTTGTGCAGAATCCTGCACAAATAGAACCTTTTCTATGCCTTGAATCTCCTAGGCTATGCCAAGCCTGAGGCTGGATTTGAAGGCATCAAGGCAATTGAATAGAGACAGTAGCTTCTCCCTAGGGGATGGGAAGTCAGGTGTTTTAATGGGGTCAACAGGCAGGGGTCTCACCAACAAGGGCCCCATCCCAGTGTCCCAGTGAGGGATGTCAGTCAGGGTCACCCAAGAATCTAGATAATCTGGCACGTTCTGGGTGATGAGGCATGTCTGAGGTCAAGACAGGAAGTCAGTCTGGAGTCCAGTATCAGGTCCAGGGATGGTAGCCAGAGTCAGACACAGCCTGGTGATTGACAGGGAGGTCCACAGTGATGAGGCAGAGCTGAGGTCTAACCATGTACTCAGTCTGCAGGTCAGGATCCAGATTAACAAGGTCCATAGCCAGGCAGGGACATAGCTGTGACTGAACTGGTGACCAGAACTCTTAAGAGCAGAGCTAGCACTGGGACACAAGACGCAGGCCTGAGCTGAAATGGGTTCCTGAGCCCATGAGCAGGAGACCCTGGGAATAGCTGGTCAGGGCAACTGAGGCCTCCTTGTGTCCTCAGGACTCTGACAGTCAGTAACATCAACCCTGCCAGCCATAGTCAAGTTTACGTCAAGCTCATGTCAGTTTTGTCCCTCAAGAGAGCATTCAGGCTTGGCAACTATATTCATATGTATATATACATACATGCATATGTATGTAGCATCACCTCGTCAACACCTCTGTGTGATAAGCACCTTAAACCTGCCACCAATTTGTCTGACATCATTATACTCACCTCCTAACTGCTCTGCTGACATACACTGTATCAGTGGCCTTGCTTACCATGTCTCCTCAGCATCTAAACTTGCTGTACAAGCATGGTGATTGCAGCTGCTGATGACATGAAATCAGGTTATAATCATGACGAGGAGCAGAAGGCCAAGCTAAAGGCCCCTGTGCTGGGGCCCAGCAATTCCCAGACTTACTTTCTCTCTGCTACCATGAACAGATGCAGGCATCTTGGCTGGGTTGTTGCTTGCAGATTTGCTGAGGTTATAGCATCTCAGTGGAGCGGCAGTTGTGGAGAAGGTCAAAACCTGCTAGTGTGTCTGGATTATCCTCAGGACCTGGGGCAGCCAGCAGTGGGTGCAGCAGTGGAAGCAAAATGCAGGAAAAATGAAGCCAGCTTCATCTGTATATCACTGGATATATAAAAACTCTGCTGATCTTAGTGCTCTACTAAAGCTATTCGTTTCAAGCCTCAGAGAGCGTGTCCAACCTCCCTATAAATGGTGCTATGGGAGTTTATGTTCTATCCGACAATTTAGAGTAATGGCAGGTTGCTGTGTTGCACCATAATTAGACTTTCACACACTCCTTCATGGATAGAGACAGAGACTAAAACCAAGCTGAATGACAGCAGAATGAGTGCTGTGTACACTGTGTATGTTTTTGTTACCTAAAATTTGCCCCTAATGGGACTGAAATACTACCGAGTCCTTAATACAGAAATCGTAAGTACCAGGAAATCTAGGAAAAAAAAAGTCACTTGAAGATGATTGATGAAAAATACTAGCCTTACTACAGAAAAAGTTACAAGAAAAATAAAGTTCTAAAATCTCTGTGACTGCACCATGTAGATAACCCGGCAGCTTTAAGAATTATGAGAGCTGCTGAAGAAATCTGGGGAAAGTTCAGCTTCAACTAGCATTTTCTGTTGTAAATGAAAACCATGATGTCTAGCAAAATGGAAGATGATTTTAAAAAGGCACTGTTTCTCAGAGTATTGACTGCAGTTTGTGTGCAAAGATGAATTTTTAAAAATTGCTTTGAAATGCTAAGAAGAAGAAATGCTTCACATTTTCTCAGTAAGAATTCAGAAAAGAAGAAGCAGCGAGGGGGTTCCCACCTTAAAATTCCACTTTTTTTTAATAGGGACTCTGTGAAATATGAAGAAATTGGAAATTCATAGAAATGGATAGCTGAAAGACCACTGAATCAAAATCCCAAAGGATTACGCAGATTATATGACACTAAGCAGCACATTTTAAATTATTTCAGCAACAGCTAAAGAAACTGAAAAAAAAGTTACAATGTCATTGAAACAGCAGCTGGCACTTGTAATAGAAAATGTCCAAGCACAAAGCAATAGCCCGGCAATTGAAATGAGCCCAATGAGTTCCCAAAGATACGCATAAAAACCAGGAAAATACTTGGTTTAAAGATAGAATGAAAAAGCCCTTCCTAAACAGGATAAAGGAGTAATGTGCAATTTCTGAGAACAGCTAATAAAAACAGGCACAAATGATTCATAGTTTAGCATATAAAACAGACACAACATCATGAGGAAAAGTGAAAGCAGAAATAGAAATAACTGAAATAAAATAATTCACACAAGAAAAATGCTTAAAATGTCAAAGAGGAAAATTCCACCCTCATGGAGAAATTCCAGACCTGAGTAACTGAGCAGCATCAATTAGGTGAAAAGCCAAAAGTGGGAGTGGGAATTTATCTAAGCAAGAAGCTAATTTTGGTCATAATCTCATGGGGAGTCTACATATATACATTTTTTTTTTTTTTTTCTGAGAGGAGATTTACCTCCTACTTCTGTGTGGAATTTTATGAACATAGGCAAGAAGGATGATTATAAAACATACAGGTTTAGTCCAACTAATGATGTAACAATTAAACTTCTTTATGTTCTGCTAAAACAAACAGGCCTGCTTGGCCTAAAGTAAAGTACAGAAAATCATCTTCCTGTAACAAACCTGACCCAGGTTTGAAAAAGATAGTTGCATCCTAGACAGATGTACTCACAGGAAAGGGATATTTTCCAGTGACAAAAGAATATGATAACTTGCAGATTTTTCACAGTACCGAAGACTTGTTCTTTCAATTTGTTTGGTATACATTGTCTCAAGAAAATGTCTCTCTGAATGTGCGCTGTAGCCCTCACATTTTATCCAGATACAAGACCCATGTAACTATCTCCAGGTCTTTTTTTTCTGCTGACGCTTGCTCCTGCTCAGTCTACTCTTGTGTGGAGTAGCAGTTTGGGGAGTTTTGGCTAAGCTGACATTATCCTCAAGCCTTCCTTCTCATTTCACTTAGTTCTGTCAACTTCCTAACTAATGAATTCAATTTTTATGACTTTATTGAATCCCATACTCACATTTTCAGCCTTCTGTGTGTGCATCTGATTCTTTCTGAGCAGTACCTGCATTTTAGTTTGGAAGGGTGTCCCAGAAACTTCGGTGGTTAGAAACATAATTTCTAGTTTATAACAACTAATTTATAGCCACTCGTTCTTGCTCTGATATTATCCTTAAAGTACCAGCATTATTATTTTATTTTTCTGAATTTGTTTTTAGAAAGAGTGTGAAATTTAGCTATGACTGAAATTTTCTCCATATCAGTTCAACAATCCATTGTTCAGGGATATCTCATAATGGTCTTGACATGGGTCCTGGAAAGCAAAGAATGAAAATTTAGGCCAAGCAATACTACTTGGACCTCTCACACCTCTTCTAAAGGCACGTGCGTTGCAAGAGTTACCCTTCAGCTTGGCCTGTGCAGCTGAGCTTTTCATCTTTAGCTGTGTGGAGGATCCCCTTACCTGTCTTACCAGTCTACTCATTCTCAAGAACACAGCACCACATAGTAGTTACCCAGAAGCAGAGGATCCTTTAGTCCAGTTTCCCTTTTTGTCACTTTCTTTTCTTAGAATTGTGTTGGTGCTGCTGAACTCTTCATCCTCTGACTCAAGGTAAGATTAATGGCAGTTTTTAAGAACTGCAAATCTCTTTTTGTCAGCAGGGCCAGTGACTAGCATTTCGCATGATAGCAGCTTCATCTGTCTTCAAGCAAGAAACAAATCACAACACAATCCCAGATAACACTGCAGAATAAATGTTCTCTTGCTGGACTTCCTTATCATTGCTAAGAGAGAAATGCACCTACAAAGAAAGCACCCAAAATTCATTCTGAAAAATCCTTCAGAATTACCTTTTATTCTGCCTTTGCTCAGTGCTCCAGGGTATGGGCTGTAGGAAGCAGAGGAAATATGTTTCCTCTATGTTAAACCCTTCTGTTACTAACTGGGAAAAAAAGGAAATTGAAAAATTGTGATCAAAAAGAGTGCAATAATTTAATCCAATATTTCAAGTACAATCAGTTCTGATTATTTGTTTAGACTGCATAAGGCTTTAAATCCTAATCCTTTGTTTTCAATTACCCATAATTTAATCACTTCTCTTGGAAAAATCTCCTATACCTGGTTTACCAAGGTGGCAGATTTTCATTTCTTGATTTTAAGCAAAAATATTTACTGACTATTTCATCAGGAAACCAGAAGAGATTTTCCATTTTCATAGAATCATAGAATCATTATGGTTGGAAAAGACCTTCAAGATCACTGAGTCCCACTGCATCACCATGTCCTAAGTGCCTCATCTACATGTTTTTTGAACACTGCCAAGGACGGTGACTACCTTGCTTCCCTGGGCAGCCTATTCCAACACTTCATCACTCTTTCTGTGTAAAAATTTTTCCTAATATCTAACCTGATTTTCTTACAACCATATCTCCAAAACATGTCAAAGTTGAGCAATAACCTGAAGAAAAAATGTTCTGATTTAATTAAGTGATCAGACTTTGAAAACATCTGTTACATTTGTGGAGTCAACATGGTTGTGCCAGACAGGGAAGATGCAATATGGGTTTCAGATCCATGACATGCCAGCCCGTATTTCTCAGCCTTTCTGTCCTGATTTGCTCTGAGCTGTGTAGGACTGCTGGTATGTGGACTATCAGTTAAAGGCTTCTATTCTTTTGCTAAGAAAGCTGGCATTTTCTTAAAAAAAAAAAAGTCTAACTGAAGTTATGGTCCATTTTACCTGCAATTTTGACCTAGAGTTATCAGATGTATAATCCTTGAGTGCTCTACGGTTCCTCCCATTGAACACAGAGCAACAACAGAACATGGTTCATTTTGGACACAAACCCATCCATTTGCTTCTCACAAAGTGGATTCAAAGAAGCCTACATTTTATGCCATGGAAGATCCCATTGCCAGCTGATATTCTGAGTCAAGAAGCTGTATCACTCAGTAACAGCTTCTACTCTGCAAAGAGATATTGAGAACTGTCATTTAGCTAGTTTTTAATCAATTTAGTGAGTGCTCTCCTTTTATTGCACTGTGCTAGTTTTTTGGTTAGTGTCATGTGTTACTAAATCAACTACCTTACAAAATTCCAGGTATCAATATTGTTGTCTTCATCAGTTTAACTTGCAGTCTTCTCAATAGAATTCTTTGCTCTGACTAATTTCTCTAAAAATATGCTGACTGACATTTATTATAATCTTACCCTTCAAGTCTTTTTCAGCTAAATCCTATAGAAACCTTTTCATTATTTTACCAAGACTGAATCAGGCTAACTAACTTACAATTATCTGTGTCATTCTCCTCATTCTTTTTCAATATTGACACAATATTTTCACTCAATTTTCCAGTGCTTTTCCATAATTCCAAGATTTGTTAAAAATTAACAGGGATGCAGAAGTCACCTGAGCCAACTCTTTTTATAAAATTTAAATGCAAATAATTTGGGCTTGAAGACAGAAAGATGCTTGCAGCTGTTGTATAACATCTCAATAATTATTGGGTCAGAAAATAGTTCATCGATCCCATTTGATATACAGGTTTCACCTTGCTTTCTTCCAATTATAGTAAGAAAACATTTATTCTGTCTTTTCTGCACCATTATAAGCAATTTTATCAGCTGCATTTAAGTGTGGCCCAACATTTTTACACTTCTTTTTTTTAATGCCGATATTCTTAGTGATCTTCAAAAACTTGACATTGTCCTCAAACCTTCCAGCAATAGATCGCTTTTTTTTTTTTTTATGATCTGTTTCCAGATCTTCCATTTGTTATGAATGGTTTATTTATTTTTATTCATGGGTTTTTCTCAGCGACTGAAACCAGCATGGGCCAATGTTCTTTTCCTTGATGGTGGCTTTTGGTCAACTGATTAACTCTCTTAAAGTGCTCGCAATTTCTATTCACTTTTTTCTGCCCAGATATATTTCCCCGGTTGATCCAGCTTATCACTTTCCTGAGATTTGATAAACTAATGCTTTTGAAGCTTTCCATGTTTGGGACTCTCCTGTGCTTGGCCCTGCTAAATATAATTAGGTTGTGAACACTGATCTCTAGGCAACCAGTGACTTCCAGTACAGCGACTTTAATCCTTAGTCCTTATAATAAAGTCAAAAATATTTACCTCATGTTGTCTGGCTTTTATGTTTTAGAACTGGCATTTTACCGGCCTTTTGTGGAAAAAGGTTAGGTCACCATCACTTTTAATCCTGAAGACAAGATTAGATCTTTTTTTAAAAGACATTCTTTGACCCAGTTCTGAAAAAAGTTATCCAGACTCTTCACAAGGAGGTCAGCTTAGGTGAAAATGGAGGTCTCTTCTGGCCACAAAGTCTAAGAGGCTCTGAACAAAAGAGAAAATCTACTGATGTTTAATTGCAAATCTGCCAGTTTTGAATTTGAATCCTTCTGCCCGTTATAGAGACCTGCTTAGGTGTAGCTCATCAGTTTAATCATTAGGATTATAACCGTTCCCACCCCTTTCCATATTCCCCTCATTCTCTCCTTCCACCATGCTACCCCATTTATATTTTCCTAGACATCATAATTCAACACACTGTGCCACAGGCATTAAGGAATCTTAATTTCTTATTTAGCTCTTCTTGAAGAGCTAACAGGCTGAGAGCAAACACATACAAGTTGTAACCTGATAAACTCCTATTATATCTTAAGAAAAAAAAAATATATGAAGGTGGTCAAATACTGGAACAGGTTGCGCAGGGAGGTTGTGAGATCTGATATATTTAGACTTGCTTTGAGCAGGGGGAAGTTCTACTAGATGATTCCAGAGGTCACATCCTATCTAAATTATTCATGATTCTACGATCTACAGGTGTAAAAACAGATAATCATAGTACAGTTGTACTTCTGATATCCTTTTTTTTTCCCTCTGTGCCTCTCTTAATCACATAATAACCACAGGCATTAACATTCCAGTCATAATATTCCAGCAGGTTTTTGTAATGTCAGTGAGTTCAAAATGTCTTTTTATTAAGTCTGTGAGAGGCCCTGTTTCTTCCAGTCTTTTCCTCACCAGACTGCAACCCAATGCTTCATACAAACAAAGTATTCTAAAACATACCTTATTTCAAGTCCTACAGTGCCATAGCCTGATTCCGAAGTAGTCTGATGCTGCTCATGACTCTTTTAGGAAAAAACAGCCCGTAGCAGGAACAAGTTTGCATTGAAGTGGGTGTTGGAACACTACTGCCCATAGGCAGATATATCTGTCTCAGCTACAGAAGTTACGACTATATGATCCTTTCACAATATTAACTTTGGTGCACTGATCCATTGTTCCTGCAGGCCCAGGATAAATAAACGCAGGGGCAGGCAGCGGGAGGAAGGCAGGGCAGTAGGGTGTGCAGGGATTTCTGAGCTTTGAAGAGCTTGTCTTTGCAATATAAATGCAAATTTAAAATGTCTAAATTATATGTTTGTGGATTACATAATCCTTCTTCGGCACCTACTGAAGGACTAGCTATTTCAGAGCATTGCTAATAAACTACAGAGCTTTTCACTTGAGTTTGCCAGAGAAAGGTGAGATAACAGAAATGCTTTAAACAACCTTGAAGAATATTTTAAGATCTACTGACTGTTACAAGTAATGCAATTTCCAGGTGAAGTACTTTTGAGTTATAGAAGCTAAAGTATTTCAAAGAAAAAACCCTAATGATGAGGGATGACAAACGCAGCAGAATCTGCGGCGTGGGCCAAATGGAATTTTAGTAGCCTGTAAGTGCATGGACAGTCCATCAGACTGCCAGAAGATACATATAATTAGAAATAGTTGTATTTTTAACTTGTTCCTGCATGTTAATATACTATACATGCATGCAGAAACACACACAAACATACACATATATAAGTATATAATGAAGTGACTGTAAAAGATAAGATAGGCAAGTGTCTTACACAGAAGCATATGGTGAACTGCAAAGAACAAGGCTACACATCAAGAGATAGAGATAAATATTTACCAGAGTGACTCTAGGTTTCATAGGCTTACTGCAAATCTGAAAGAAAAGACATCCCTGTGAGCTTTTACAAGGATGTTTACATACTAAGAAACCAGTAAGCTTAAAATATATTCATATCCTAATAAAAGAATATTTTCCACTAAGCTAACTAAAATCTGGCAATTGAATGCTCTTAATCATCATTAAAATTGTAATTAAATGAATTAACATATTTGTTAAATACAATATGAAATGAAGTCAACAACTGCACTTCAGATTAATATAAGTGAGATTCAAATTGTCAAATTACATGTCTGAGCCTTAAAAATGTGCAATAATAGTAATACAACAAACACAACCTTTTTTCCAATTCTCTGAGGCAACTGCTAGGCTTATCAAAAATGCTGTTTATTGAGCAACTTATACAATTTTTCATTATTCAAATTAATTCCTCTGATGTGATTCAAAATGGCTTAAAACCCTGTTTCCTGTGTTGCAAGCTAATACTGCACAAACATAGTTTTCAAATGCAGCATAATACAAGATGATTCAAGATACCATTTTCTACATATGTGGATGCATACCAGCTATCCTATACACACTTATTTACAGTTTTTAAAGGTTATAAAAATTAGTCCCCAGTAGGCAAGCATTTGTAGGTGAGCTTGTAGCCTCCTGAGCTGGCTTTTGCGTTGAATTAACTTAAGAATAGCAGTTGCCTGCAGCTTGCTGCTGGGTGCACCCCCGCCAAAAAAAAAAACTGCCTGTGCTGCTTACCTTTATTGATAGGACTCTCATTCCACTGCAGCTCCCAAAGGTCTTCCAAATATGTTGAGCAAAGTCACACCTCAGCAATCTCAGAAATATGCTGTTTCCTACCCTCTTGCTGTCCCAACAGGACTATCTTTAGCTACATGTGGAGCCCCCTGAAAATTGACCACTTTTGCTGGCCGCTGGCATATTTTCACCCTCTTTTAAAGCAATGGTAGAAGGTCTCAACGTGAAGATCTTGGGATGTGAAAGAGATTACTGCACAGCCCTTTTGTGAAAATCCCACATAGAGTAAGAGATGAGTTGCAGATGATGTCAGCTTTTTTCATTTCTTCTGCTTGTGCAGTTTAACTGATGACCTAATTCACCAGTATTTTCTCTGACCTCACTCATATTCCCACTACACCTGTCAATATTTTTTATTCTCTCAGCCATTCTTAAATCATTCTCAGTCCTACTAACAGCAAACACTGGGGAAAATAATTTTTCTTACCCTGGATAGGGAAAGGTCACAAGGAAGTGAAGATCTGGCAACAGAATTTTCTGTAGTTCTATTAATATGAAATTCAGTTAAGTAAAGAAAAGCAAGTGTTAGCAGTATATGGCATCCAGGAGTACATAAAGCAATTTACATACCCAAGCCTTGTTCAAAGGAGCTTATTTCTTTCACATTTTCTTGTCCTTTTCCAAGTGATAGGTAATCTAAGCTTCCAGTAGAAACAACTTACATGAAACTTACTTATATGAAAAACACACAAAAATTATTTAAAGTGTCAACTTAATATCTTACATGTTTATTTATATTTTTTTTCAGCAATTAATTTAATTTATTTTAAGTTGGTGTAAAAAGCAAAGCAAAAATAATATTCTTTGCTTCATACAGAATCAGTTCTCTTTTTATAACATTTCTACACAGTGGCCCTGCACTGCAGAACATACTGAACTCATGGTCTCCCACTTTGAGCAAGCTTTGCTTTTTATTTCTTTTTATTGTCAGACTCTTTTATACTGTGGCAAGAGATGAATCAACAAGGAAATGGTCTATGCTCTGGTCTTAATTCTTAATTCTTTTAATTAGCATAATATTGGAAAAGGGTGATAGGAGTCTATCGGACACTTAGGAACACAGTACATGATCATGTGTAGAGGATCAGGTGTTTGTAAGCTCACTGCATGAATTTAAATTTGATATATTAAATTCCCTCATAGGTTACTATCACTTCCACATCAAGGAACTGCATTTTGTTTAAGCAAGCTGGCAAGCTCAGGAACCATGGGAAAGAAATCCTCTCCACATGCGCTGGATGCTTTAATCTTCATCTCACAAAACTCAGGTATTGTATATTAAATAAACATTGCTCCCAGTTTAACTGGAACATCCTGTAGAACATAGTCAATTAAATGAAACGAAGGACTGAAGTTTAAGAGTAGTTTATGTCCAATAGTAGTTACTATTGAACATAATAAAGTTACTAAAATGAAACAGGGTGTGCCTGAGAGTTCTGATGCAGTTCTCATTCCTGGACAATTGTTAGGACTTGCTGAAATGGGCACTGGGACCAGCAGAATTTTAACTCCTAGTCCTTCCTGAGGGCTAGTGTGTCTTCCCAGACACTGCTGGCCATTTCTACTGAGAACTGAAGTACATAACTTCTATGAGATTTGCTTTAATCTCCAGAAGTTCTTGCCATAGTGTGAGATGAAAAGATGTGGGATTTTCAGCAGATAGTCTCGAGTGACCAAAGAGATATAGCCAGAAGCAATAGAGCAGCTACCCTTGGCTTTCGGAGGAAGGAAGTGGTCTATCTAGTCATGCCCATATCCACCAAGGGGTCTAAATACCTAAAAATGGTTCCTTGGTATACAAACACAGAACCACAAATCTGAAACCCCCTCTTCAACTAATCTAAATTCTATAGGCCTCTATGGTTTCATGTTTTCAAGTCACAAAACTCCTGACACTGAGAAGTGTCTTACAGTTGACAAGACTTACTAGCTCAATGCCTAGCAGTATTTAGTCCAAGCCAATATCCAGGAGCAAGCCTTTCCCCTCTGCCTGGCTTGATGGACTTAACATACCTAGTTGTCTCAGAACACATCAATTGACTAAGTTTCCACACAAAACCGGATTGCAGGTACCTATTCCTTTAAAAATACAGTTAGAAGGATGAAGTCTCTCTCTCCTGGTTAGATAGGGATTATTTTCACAGTTGCTTACTGGTGAGAGCCCTTATTCAGGGATGGAGAGCCCATAGGTCTTTTCCCATTCCTTCTTGTGAGTATGTACACTTCCATCCCTCACTTTCTGGATTAGTGCTGTAACCAGCTATTCTTTGATAGAGGAATTCTTTGAGGATGCTAGGGCTGGATCCCTGGCATCTTGGACTCCTAAAGAACAGAAAGGGGATATGCTTGCACTCTTCTGGCAGAGTGATACATCCTTGTTTTTAAAAGGCAGTGATGAAGCTGCCTGTTAGCACAGGTAGCTTCTGCACTGTGAATGCTGAGGGAAAGGAGGTACCTATACCTATTAGCATAGAATAAGAAAGTCACATGTAGAAACTGTTCAGATTTCAGACATTTGTGCCTTTAGCTTCTCCCATAGGCTAATGTAGCTTGCTCCCTCCTCAGTGTGCCCAAATGTCCAAATTTCCATTCTGGAGTATTGTATTCTCTCCGTGAACTATACAGGCTCTACATATAGCACCTCTCATTTTCCAGATGTAGGGATACAAGCCTCAGTTATATGAGCAGTAGTGATGACGGTCTCAGTGAGGCAAGGTTTGTAGCAAGAGAATGTTTTCTATTTGAGCAGATGACGTAACAGGGGAAATGAAGTGGGCTTTTAGGCCTTCTTCAACTCCTATGTTCAAAAGCCCTCTCTGTTTTTTTCCACCAATACTTGGATCTAATAAAAATATTCCCTCTGTCTACAAAACTTACTGTGGAAAATTATGGTAAAGAAGGTTTTTAATCACCTTTCCTAGATGTTAAAATGTGTCCTGTCCCATCCATCTGGGGGATGAATGCTCCATGTCAGAATTCTCATTTCTCAGAGTGCACTGTGACTGGGGCCATACAGGCTAAACAGCTTGGTTTCTCGGTCCTTTTGCACTTTGTGCCATTAGGCCACTTAGTGGAGAATTTGGCCTTAGTGACAAGACTCTATGCTGTAACCATTTCATGCTAGTACTTCCAGAGAGTCTAGGTGCTACCTAACAATACCTTAGCTATTGCCCTGTTGTTTACAGCAGCACATCCTTCTTTGGAGCTCGCTTCCCTTTTTAATAAATCAAGCACCACTTCTGGATTAGCTTTTAGTTTTGGGGGGGACGGCTAATGAGGAATGTCTTAGAATCCCTCATGACTTTGACAGAAATCAGAGATACTGCTCAGAGCTCGGAAGTGGGGGAGTGGAGGTGGGGGAGTCTGGTTATCCCACACTAAACTGGACTGTTCCCTTTGCCAAATTTGCCAACAAGTTGCATTACGACTGCTTGAAATTTCTTGCCCGCCTCCTAGTGGTTACATCGGTTTAAGGCCACAGATCATTACCTACCAGCCACCATTTCCTAATGCACTTGGAGCCTTTCCTGCAGAAAGCCCTTCATGTTCATCCTAGGAAAACCCAGGATCAGATCCCTGAGGAAATCTCTCCTCAGCACCACATGATTCTCAACAACCTCACCCAATTTCCCTGTTTTTAATCATTTCATCCTGTGCCTTTACACTCTGGCATGTATCTAAAAAACATCAAACCATCTGCCCAACATAAGTAAAATCCGTGTAACAGTAAGCTGGTAAATAGCACCTGCACATACTGCAGCCAGGATTTCAGGTCTCTGTGCTTGGGCCTCTGTCTACCCATCCCGAGCTGCAGGGGGAGGTTGCAAACTGAGTGGCTCATGGCTGTTCTGCCCTCACCATGAGCATGCCATGGGTGCAGGCACACAGGTTCCCAAATGCATCATTTCATTGCTTGTGCATCATCTTATCATAATGTAAATATCTTGCAGTATCGCAAGCAGCTCCAGGTTGTCAAAACTCTTTAATCAGCACCTCTGCAGCACAGGTGTGACCAGGACCTGGGCAGTCCATGATGTCCTGTCTTTGCTGCTCTGCTGGGGAAGCTCCTAGAGCACTGGAATCAAGGCTGCAGTGAAACATCTTTTCAGTTATCTGTCAGCTTGTAATGTAGTGCTGCATTAAAATACAGTGTTTAGTGTAATCTATTTCAATAAAGAAGACATCTCCTCTCTCTTGTTATGCTAACTAGATTTTCAAGCTTTATGTTGTATCTTCATATTCTTTCTCCAGCTACAAGGTCTTTCTCCAAGAGACACAAAAATGGCTGAAAAAATGAAAATTTTCTTGTGAATTTAACTCTTAAACTTGGACTTTTAAGCTCAGTCTGTTTTCCTGAGTAATTATTACCTTTTTTACCCTGATCTCCAATCAAAGTTTTTTTTTTCCCCTAACACTTTTATTAAAAGTGTTAACTTCTTCTGAGAAGTTTTCATATTTGCTAATTCCTAATTCTATTCTATGAAATCCATACCACTCTGTGGTTTTATGTAATTTTTTGTGTTTCATTTAAAGCCTGATCTAGTTTCTCTTTCCTTGCGCATGCACTGTCTCTGTCCTGTACTGAACCTTTTAGATTATCTTCTGATTTAGCCAGGCAGATTTTCTATTTCAATTGCTTTCCAACACATTTTCCACTTAAGATAGAGAATCATAAGCAATACATTGGAAACTGAGCTCTCAATATCAAGCACCTATTATATAAATAACAATCAAGATGAGTATTCTGTAAATACATGACAAAAAAAACATAGAAACACACCTCTCCACCTCAAAAGCTACTCAGACTCATACAAGGGGCATTGCTGCTTCATCCAGCCGCAATCATGCTTGCTGGCTGATGATCTGAGTCAACTGAAAACTTAACTCTGTGAACCTGTGTGACATTCAGTACGAATGATGAGAATCTGTAGATGGAAAGATAAAATAAAAATAACATTTGCACTTTGATTGCATCCAGGACAAGTCTCCTCCATCACTATTCTTGGTGGGAGTTCTTAGGCTAGAGAGAAGATACTTCAGCATCTCAGAAAAACTTATATAGCTCTCCTGTTTCTCTTGTTAAGGACAAACCAAGTAGTAAGCAAACGAAAAATCCAAAAGAGTAACAGCTTTTATGTTTTAGATGTTGCTGAACTTGTTTGGAAAACACTTAAATTACATCCAATTAAGTTTTTAACCAGTCTAGCTGAAGAAATTATTCTTTTGCCTGCTTTCATAGGAAGCTTGAGTTAAAAGAAAATTATAGCACTCTGATTGCTACAGGCTAGAGAGAAAAAAAAAAACTTTCCCTTTTCACTCATAAGAGCCTACTTCTCTATTTTTAATCAGAGTTGCTGAGTAGTTTTTCTTGGGCTAGGAAATATGTGTGTTTAGAAGCTGATTTGGAAATTCATCTCTAATACTGTTGAACAGACTGTAGATAGAGACTAGATTTTTCTCCCCAAACATTCTTTTCTGAATGCCATGTGTAAACTGTGATTCAGAGAAAAGAGACTCAAGAGTGATTAGCGTTTAATCTAGGGTTGCCAAGCATAAATATGGTCATTAAGTTTGGCTTTTAAAAACAAAGAGTATATGCTAAAGTTGAAAGCTTTACTAAAATGGTAAATGAAAAATGAAGGTACAAGAGAAATCAAATTCAATGCAAATCAATCCTCAGTCATCACCTGATCAAGCAATTATACATACAAATACTTAAATGTATGTATCTTTACCCAGTGATATAGAAGGATCAATCGCAACATGGCAAGAATGGCAGCTTTGGTAAGGTATGGTCTTTGATTACTGTAAATTTCCATAGCTTTTACAGAATCAATCCTAATAAAACCATTCTTATAACTTATGTAAATATCCATTCAAGTACATTTTTATTGTGTCATCAGGTTTAAGTTAACTTAGTGAATTTGGGGAAGGACAGATAGTTTTGTTTAATCTTGTTGGGGAAATTTCAATCTGTGACAACACGACTATTTCTATTAATATAAAATCTACTTAAGCAAACAAAAGTGAGTGGAATTTGCTGGCCATGAAGACTAAGCTTTACTCAGAAACACTTATTTCCTTCAGACAAAATCTAAGCAAAAGTTTTCCACAAGACCAGGACTGCACAATTGATCAGAGATACAATGAATTGTTCTACTTGTGAGAGAATTAGATGTGCGTTTGAAACAAGGGGAAATTCAACTTAAAAAGGAGATATTTCTTTTGGACAAAGAGTAGTTGCTATAAGAAGCACACATATATTAGTGGTAGGAAAGGGCTAGTTTTCTGTGACCTGGGCAGTTTGCACTGAGTATAGTACAAAGGTAAGAATGAACATGTGTGTTGCCAAGATCAGCTATGGAATATTTTGCTGCCTTCAAAGAATCACGGAACCACAGAATGGTTGAGATTGGAAGGGTCCTCTAGAGATCATCTAGTCCAACCCCCCTGCTCCAGCAGGGACACCTAGAGCACGGGGCACAGGGTCACATCCAGGCGGGTTTGGAAGATCCCCAGAGAAGGAGACTCCACAGCCTCTCTGGGCAACCTGTTCCAGGGCTCCGTCACCCTCACAGCAAAGTTCTTCCTCACATGGAGATGGAACTTCCTGGGTTTCAATTTATACCCATTACCCCTTGTCCTATCACTGGCCACCACTGAGAAGAGTTTAGTCCCATCCTATTTACATTCTCCCGTCAGATATTTGTATATGTTGATAAGATCCCCTCTCAATCTTCTCTCTCAAGGCTAAACAGGTCTAGCTCACTTAGTCTTTCCTCACAAGATAGATGTTTGAGTTCCTAATCATCTTCCTTGCTCTATGCTGGACCGTCTCTAGAAGCTCCATGTCCCTCTTGTCCTGGGGAGCCCAGAACTGCACCCAATACTCCAGGTGTGGCCTCACCAGAGCTGAGGAGAGGGGCAGGATCCCCTCCCTCCACCTGCTGGCAACCCTCCTCATGCAGGCCAGGAGCCCGTTGGCCTTCTTGGCCATGAGGGCACACTGCTGCCTCATGGCTAACTTGTTGTCAACCAGGACTCCCAAATCCCTCTCCACGGAGCTGCTTTCCAGCAGGTCAATCCCTAATCTGTACTGGTGCCTGTGGTTATTCCTGCTCAGGTGCAGGACCCTGCACTTGTCCTTGTTGAACCTCATGAGGTTCCTCTCTACTCAACTCTCCAACCTGTCCAGGTCCTTCTGAATGGCAGCACAACCCTTTGGAGCATTGATCACTCCACCCAGTTTTGTATCATCCACAGACTCACTGAGGGTGCACTTTGTCCCCTCATCCACGTCATTGATGAACCAGTTGAACAGCACCGGCCCCAGTACTGACCCCTGGGGGACACCACTCACTACAGCCCTCCAACTAGACTTGGCACCATTTATTACAACCCTCTGGGCTCTGCCATCCAGCCAGTTCTCAATCCACCTCACTGTCTACTCATCTAACCCACACTACCAGAGCTTCCCTGTGAGGATGTTATGGGAGACGGTGTGGAAAGCCTTGCTGAAGTCAAAGTAGACAACGTCCATGGCTCTCCGATCATCCAGCCATCCAGTCATCTCATTGAAGAAGGCTGTCATGTTCGTCAAACACAACTTCCCCTTGGTGAATCCATGCTGACTACTCTTGATCACCTTCTTTTCCTTCACATGCCTAGAAAAGGTCTCTAGGATGAGCTGCTCCATCACCTTTCCAGGGATTGAGGTGAGGCTGACCGGCCTGTAGTTTCCTGGGTCCTCTCTTTTGCCCTTTTTGAAGACTGGAGTGACGTTATTTTTTTCCAGTCCTCCAGCACCTCCCCTGCTCTCCATGATTTTTGGAAGATGATGGAGAGCAGCTTAGCAATAACCCCCGCCAGTCCCCTCAGCACTCTTGGGTGCATCCTGTCCAGGCCCGTAGATTTGTGAGAGTCCAGTTTGCCTAAATAATCCCTAACCCAATCCTCCGCGACCGGCAGAAACTCTTCCTCTTTCCCAGTTCTCTCTCCTGTGTCCGGGTTCTGTAGTTCATGGGGACTAGCCTTAGCAGTAAAATCTGAAGCAAAGAAGGCATTTTGTAACTTGGCCTTCTCTGTATCCTCTGTCACCAAGGCACCCACCCAATTCAGCAGCGGGCCCACATTTTCCCTAATCTTCCTCTTGCTGCTAATGTATTTGTAGAATCAATATGAAGAAAGAAATAAGGTACTGTCTATCCGGTATATTCAATTGAATATTTTGAATTCTTTGAATTAAGTTCTGAAGGAAATTGAAGTCTTGTAGTCATCTAATAATGATTTCTGCTGTTAATCAGGCAAGCCTTTATAACACTCCTATGAACAGATAGGAAATGCATTTGTTAAAATGTAACTGCTGTTAGTAAAGTGATTTCACAGCTGCTACCTTCAGTCACAGTTGCTAATAGTATAAATACACACATTTGTGCTCCCTTTGCCTGTAGGGCTGACCAATCTATGAAAAAATGAGACCAAGTCTGTTCTGCAGTGCCAGCAGTCGAATTACCTGCTGACTTCCAATGAAAAACTGCAGAAATACCTAGGTGGATCTGCAAGGCATATTCTGATCATACACATTATAAAGACGGAAATCTTAGTTTGCACCAGTGTGAAGGAGAATCAGGTCCTTTCTTCCCAACTACTGCCTTACTGGTGGTTGGGGCTGAGTGCAGAAATGCAAGACCAAAAGCTGAAGCCTTTTCCTTTGGCTTTGAAAATCAGCTAATATGCCAGAAGTAGTACTGTGAGAAAATAAGCATATGTCCCCAGAGTGATTTCCACACTAGAGTTGAGAGTAGCCGGACTTGCATTTAACTGCACTTCTGATTTCTCACATCTGCCTTTAATAATTGAGATTAACTTCTTGCAAGAAGAAACAAGTGGCTCCTGTTCAATAGTGTTCCTGTTTAAGAAATCCTGTGAATTGATACCACATGCCCAGCTGGTTGTGAAAGATGCTTCTTGAAAATTAAGAATGTAGTACCTAAAGACTTGACATATGGTATATTGCATGGCTACTAATTCTTGTTATATACATTTGGGCACATATTGGGAATGAATTATAAATTCTTCCTTTTGTGTACAGTACATGTCTGCCATTAGAGGTCCCTTATCAAACAGCTATTTGAGGCTGTGCTTGTGCTGCACTGTGTAGCCCTGGCTTGAGCTGAAAACTTTAATTCTTACACCAAACCCATAACTTGTGTGTCCAGGCAAATTGTTCCCTGTAGAAGTGGAAGGCTCAGAAGACACAAAGTTGGGGAATGTGCATGTGAATTCCCTCCTCTGTACACTGCCTCTCAAGGTAACTCCAGCAGCTGAGTGCTTTGTTCCTCAGCTGCCCTCTCTAAATTGTGCCTGAGTGAGCACAAGGGTGTGCTCCTTCTCTGTTCCGTTGTAAAGTCAATCAGGTTAGCATGGACCGTCAAGTTCTGCTGGCACTTCCCTCTTCCTAGCCAAGAAGTGTGCTTGTCTGCCTAACCTCAAGGCAAGTGCAATAGATGGAAGAAAAAAACAAGCAGTGCTTGATGATGCAGAAAAAGTTATTCAGATGACCTGTCAATTCTGTGGCTGGGGGTACCTTGGGGTATAGCCCAGGGTGTGGAAAAATATGTCAACCTGACCTGTCCTGTAGGTGGAACTCAGAACACCATGGCTAATTCCAATGAATGTCTCACTCTGGTTGACGTTCTTCCCCTCCAGATTTCCCCCACAGTTTCAGTTACGTGGAATAACATAGTTCACATCCTATGATTTGTGTTGTGAGACTGCATTACTAGGCACTTGCTGTGTTCACTTTCAGAGATATTCGCCCTTTAGTTGCGGAGGAAGAATTCAGCTTGCAGAGGCAGTGGGAATGCTCCATGATCTTTGGAACAAAGGTATTATTTAAATAATTGATTTTGGTTAATTGTTATTAAAAGAGCAGATTTTAGATATTAGAGGAATCCCAGAATCAAAAAGAAAGTGATAATTTCTCCTAAGACTGGATATCTGAAAGGTCTTGGATATAATAAAATGATGGTACCGACAGAAGGGATGGTGAGAAGGAAAACAGAATATCAGGGAAAGAGATTTTTTTTAATGCAACAGCATAATTAATCAGCCAAGAGAATTTTAAAATGTAACCTGAATTTTTTTTTTTTTTTTTTTTTTTTTTTTTTAAGGAGAATGAGTGTTAGAAAGAGTTTAGCAAATGATTAAGACAATGGCATTTTCTAACTGGAGAAACACATGGGAAAAAAGCAGTTGCTTGGATAATGGTATGTTTTAAAATATACTGCTTGTTGGATATTTATGTGAATGCATGGTTGAGTGTTTGGTTGGAGAGTATCCTAAAACTCTGGCCATGCTACGTTAAGGGATTTTCCTTAAGATGTTCTCTCCTTTGATAATACCTGTTCAATTCAACAGGGGGTTACAGGATGAGTGATGCTGAGTGTTTAAAGTCTGAGGAACACATTTTTAGTACAAAGTTGTTTAGAAAGCTCTAGGATAGCTTTCACGGTTCACTGGTAGCAGGGTCTTAGCCAAAACTATCCTCTCTCCAAGAGACTCACAATATGACCAGTGAAGCTAATCAGTGATAGCTAGTGTGGAAATTTTAGAAAATACCCTACTCCAGAAAATTCAGAAGAGTGAGTTACCAGTTTAGTGGACAGTTTTGGTTTGAGTTCATGGTGAAAGATGGCTGATAGAAGACTAGTATCTGATGTACAAAAATAAACTAAGTAAATGTTCCTAGACACCATTAAGGGGTATATTTTGAAAGAAAGAGAACACTGAAAGAAATTAGTAGTTTAAGAGTACACACCTGACACACTGTCTCTCAAGGAACTAGTACTATATATCCAAGAAGTGACAAGTAAAAGAGAGCTAAGGAAACTGGTAAAAATACCAGATACAAAGCTCTTGTATTCCACAAGAAATTTACTCTTCACTTGGCACTTATTACATACTGAATTTGGGGGGACAAGACACAGAAATCTTAGGCCAGTCTCAAAACGAGTCCTGGGTTTCCTGGCAATTATTCTCACAAGTAAAAGGAGTGAAGTCACCTCTGTTTCCCAAAAATCTCTCTCTGAGTTCTTTAGAGAGGGAATTCCCATGTGTTCAGCTGAGCGGGGATTGCCTCAAGGCTTCTCTCAAACTAGTCCAGAGCAAACAAAAGCAGTCATGAATAGGGCCAATGAAGTACTTGTACACTTGTGCTCATGTGGTTTATCCTCCTTGCAGAGACTGAATTGCAGAGATAGTAAATAAAAGGTTGAGCATGACCACTGACAGCATACTGCCATCACTTCAATTAAAATACTTCTCTGTTTTTCATCTCTGACATCCACACATGATTTCATCAATCCTAGGTCAGGGAGATGTTTCCAGGGATGGCTGATAGGGCTCTATGACGCAAGAAAAGCATTTGTCACATAAAGCTAGCCTTGTTTAGCAAGGGAAAATTATTACCTCCCCGAGGATCTGCATTGCATGATTATGCATGATAGAAATAATTTTTAAGCCCTGGGTCTTCAATAATTTTTAAGCCCTGAATCTTAAGCCTGAGGTTCTAAAGAACTCGCATCTATTTAGTTACAATTGTGATCCTGAAAAAAAAAAGTGTCACTTGCACATCCAGATGCAGCCAGCATGCAAATGGAAGAGCTGCACAGGCACAGAGCCACTATGTTCTGAGATGGGGCAGAGTGTTCAGTTCAGTCTCCATCACCTGCCACCACTGTGCAGGAACCAATGTCTCCATTTCCCTTCTTACCTAGTACTCTCTTAAGGAGTAAACAACTCTGGGACAGAATTAGTCTGTCAATGTTAGGGCCAACAGATATAAAGAATCAAACAGAGAATTTTTATGGAAAATGTCAAAGAAATGGTGTAAGCAGGTAACAAGAGACTGTGTAACTCCCCTTCTTCCCCTCAGAGTTCTAGACACGGGCTCCGAAGTGTTGCATTTGCAGGTGAAAGACACCCTGTAAAAAACAGAAGAGAAGTTGTTCACAGAACTGAAGTTTTATTGTCCCATTTCTTGATTCAGCAACTCTCGTAACATAGCTCATGTAAGAAAAATGAACATTTTGTCACATTCAGTGACCTCTGTAGGGTATGTGGGATTACCTCTCTCTGCAGTGTCCCAGGATCTTTCATCATGCAGTCATCCACAGCATCACCATTCTGCTAGAAGACAACAGTCTGAAAACTCCGATACAATCTTGGAGACTTCTGTCCTCACACCTCCAAACCCAGCTGATAAAGAAAGGCAGGGAGAGAGTGCTGTATCTGCTTTTTTGTTTGTTTGTTTGTTTGTTTTATTTATTTGGTTGGTTTGTTTTTTTTTTTTGCCTGGGTTTTACTTCTCTCTCTCTTAAGTTTTCAGTTCCGGTTTTGGTCTTTGCTGCTGTGAGACAGTCATTGCAAAACAAGCCTTGCTAAAGCAGTACACTATATCTATTTTGTTTATTTTCAGTTGCTAACATGTTTTAATTTCTCTGCTTATGGACTGTCTTAGCTCCAAAGACAAGAACTCTCCATTTTTGGTTTTGGCTGATAGCTGAAATTCTTATTCGCAGGAGGGAAATATGACTGCTGGGAAGGAGTGTCTGTAGTTTTCTTGTGACTTGGCACAAACAATTTCATTTAGGCAAACAGTTGTGTGGTTTAATTCAATGGAGCCCAGCCTTGAAGGAAACCCCCTTGGTAAAAGTACGCTATGTAGGAGAATGCTGGATGTTGTGGTAGGCTGGAGCAGAAAGAGAATGATCTCTGATTACAACAGAGTCTACACAAGCCTTCTCTCCTGCTGTGACTCAGGGAGTCACAGCTGATAACTGGGAGAATTATCTATATCCTGTGAGAAATTTAAGCTTCTTTCTCTCTTTTGCTAAGAAAAGGCAAATTGTGTCTGGAAAAAAAAAATTAATAATTTTGCATGTTACGGTATATGCACCAAAAGCATGACAGCTGACTGGAGGAAATTCTACATTAGACTTTCTAAGAGGAGAGGAGAAATGAAAATAAAAATCAAAGCTCACAACTACAATATAAGACATCCAGGCAGGATGGTGAGCAGCAGCCTTGCTCCTTTCAAGTAGCATAAGAGCTGAGGAGTTTCTGCATCTGCTCCAGTGAAAGAGCATTCGCCAGAGGAATTGAAAGGAGAATGAGGCACCTTGGCAAGTGTTGCGTGCAGCATCCTTTCAATTATATCAAAATGGCACAGGGCAAGCATAAATGTGCTACTTTGAAATGTTAACCAGGAATTACAGGCAAGTTAGAGGTGGATGCTGTTCTCTCACTAGTGAATGAGATTAACAGGGGAAAAGGGCATGGGGAGTTAACCAGGGCTGTAGACCCTTATACCACATGAATACAGTCATAGAATTGTTTTGCTTGTGAGACAAGTCATAGTTTCTTTTCCTTCTTTTCTAAATAGATACTGGTTTTTCTTTATCCCCAAAACGTATGATATTTAGCCTCAACTCTTCAAACCACTTAGGGTTTTTCTCAGTTATGCATTGCATAGTGACGAGCAGGTTCTCGTTACAAAACCAAAGGTCACACATCTCATTGCTTCTGGTAGTTGACATCACTGTGCTGCCTCCCTGATCTCCTCCCTCTGCGTCACCCTCTCCTCCCCCTCCACTTTCAATTCCCCCTTCCTCTCCTCCGCACCACCATGGGTGAGCATGCTCTCCTTTCCTCTTTCCCTGGCGCCAGCAGTTGCAGGTACTTGTCCTGCTCTTGGCGCGCCAGGGATTCTGCAGTCCTCTCATGGCATATCCTGTCTGCACTGATGTTGAACTTCATTGCCTTCTTTGTAAAACAGAGATCCATCATGGCATGTGTAAGGCTGTGAAGGCCGCAGTAATTTTTACACCAGTTAACGGGAAGAGGTGAGATGAACTTTCTTCATAGCGTTTTTCTTGCTCCAACTTTTACTGCATTTTTGGGAAAGATACTTGACATGTCTTCAACCTCTACCATGTTTGATTTATTTTTCTTTCTTGTAGCATCATGGAGGTGTGTATATTCTTCCTTCAGTCAATGATACTTCTCCCAGGTAAGAGGCACATTTTTAATTGTAAAGGTTGTTTTGGTTATTTGTGTCTTGCTGTGAGATACACTTTCAGCCACTCAAAAATCACAGCCATAGAGCCCATCTGACAAACATATAAATTTGGGGGAGGGGCGGGGGGGATGTTTCTGTAATAATGTACAGTAAGTACTTCCTCGCTTCAGCTTTAGGTCTTTATATTACATTCATTTTATGTTGCTCTTAAATTTTCATTTTTTTTTAATCCATCTTGAAGATGAGTGTGTGTCACTTCTGTATTTTATAGAAGAGAACGGTATTGAACTGGAAATACTGACAGTTCGTTATGGCACAAGCAGAATTTTAGGCAGCTGAGGGTTGCATTCTGCAGTTTGGTGTTCCAGAGGGACAGTCAAAACTTCGCTCCTGACAGAGATTTTTTTTTCTCCTTCTCCTTTTGAACAAAGGAGTGGTGTTTGTGTCTTCTGGGACAGATGATTGCATTTCTCATTTAAAACAATCTTATCCTCACTACCCATTGCCACATACAATGAAAATTGATACATGAACGGATGAAAGTGAGAGGAAAATCAGGCCCGATATAATTCAGTTCAAACAGATACAACGTTTTGCAGTATAGCAAATTTTTTGACGAAGTATTTCTATTAACAAGATGAGCAACAGAACAGCTAAATCTGACATTTAATTTGTCATTAAACTTCAGATGAATTTTTCAGTGAGGCATAAGTGCTTGCTTCAGACCTTCTGGTCATATATTCCCTAAACACTCACATATATTAGACAGCTTGCACTTCACATTTTCTTCAAAACTGCAGTGCTTTGTATTTTATTAAAACAATTAACTCAATTTAAAAAAATATATATACAGCTATGCCCTATGTGAAACAATCTCATTACATTTGGGGTATCACAAATAAGAATGGTGCAGGCATGTGGCCAGATAATAGTCATCTATAAATAAAATTAGCTTCTGCTTGCAACACCTCTGTGATTTCCTTGGAAAGTAAAATACAGGAAGGAAAATGAACAGTTTTATGTTGTGAACACTACAAGCCCACGTGAGTCAGTCTGAAAAACTATGTATCTTGTCACGCCTAGTAAGAGAACTTCTACCTGAATGCTGATGATTTTATTGCTACTGTCTTAAATGTTGTTTCTATGAGCACAAATGTTTGAAGTTCTTTTGTAGCTAATGGAAATCTTAAATTCTCTCTCTCTTTGTAAGGTATTGCTGCCGATGTGCCTCAGGTGATATCAATTCTCAATCACACTGCACACATATCCTGCTCATTCCAAAAATCTCAGGAAATTGACATCAAAGACTTAATAGTTTTTTGGCAAAAAGGTGATGGTGATGTTGAGGTTGTGCATGAAGTATACTATGGCCAGGAAATATACGAGAACCTTAGCCCTAAATATGTAAATCGCACTAAGATGGACATGGACAGATGGACCTTACAATTGCTAAATGTGGAGATCATGGATGAGGGATGGTATACATGTGTTATACAGCACAGACAGAAAGCATCGACAAAGATCATACACAAATCTGTGTGCTCACTGCACATTATTGGTAAGTAATCAGTGCTGTTTGATCATCTTGTTTTTTTGTTGTCTGTCACTTTGTTCAGTCTAGAAACATGTGTGTTCCCCTTTCCTTCCCTCACTGCCACTGGAGATGTAACTGCTCTGGAGCAGAATTCCTAAAGATGGATAAATGAGCATTCTCAGTAGAAGGTCCTCAGATCTGAAATAGCAGTAATCAAAAGCAATCACATGGGGTAGAAAGCGAGACAATAAATTACCCAGTATCACACCATTCCTGACTCCCACCTTGCCATGCTTTATACTGAAAACCATTCTGCCTTCTTCCTCTTCTCTCCTGTAAATGTTTTATGGCTTCTAGGACCCTGGAAAATACACTTTTTATTTGCATCTGATCCACTGCCTTTTATTAAAAGCAATAGTATTAGCTTTGTTGGTGGTAAATTTCCACTGAAATATAATAAGATTTCTGCAAACACACAGCTATTTTATGATGATATAAATCATAGAGGAAATAAAGAAAAGAGCAACTCATATGTGGAGGAGTAGAAATTCATATGCTCACTTAAAGGAAGACTGAAAATATCTCTCTGGAAAAAATGCAGGCATTAGTGATATTCAGCCTGATTTCTGCATATTATCAGAGAAAAAGTTAGAAAATTCTCTAACAGGGGAATGAGTTTCAGTGAGGAAGCATTTTTCATAATGTTTTCTAAAATTTATAGTAATTCCTAATATATTTTTCCCTTTTTTTTTTTTTCCCATTAAATTGTTCTGCAGGTTATCTTGTCCATATGCCTCTGTTTTCTCTTCCACTGTAATAGTTTAGTCACTAATAAGAACAGCTTCTGGCTTCTACCTGTGTTCTCAGACTTCAAGATATTATGTCAAAAGAGAATAGGCAAGCTGTAACAGCAGCCAGAAAGGAAGAACCAGGTTGTATGAGGCTATTTAGACTTGGGCTACCAGCAAGTACTCCCTGGAGCCACAAACAGAAAGCCCTGATTATTAATACTGATTCTTACAGAATCTGCTTCTCAGGTATCTTCGGCAAAGTTTTAGGTCTCCAAGACTCACAGTTTACACTTAAAATCAAGGCATCCAATTTAAGAGGAACTTAGAGGAAATCAGCTATTCAATTAATTGAAGTGGTTGCATCCACTTAACCAGCCTGTGAAAACATGCTATAGAAGTCATGTATTTGTGTACAAAACCTGTCCAAATCTTTGGGGTTTAATTTAGGAGGCCTGGTTTAAACTACCGGTTGCCATATTTCTTCTAAATGACTTTCTGTTTAGTAATCTACCTAAGGAAGGAACAGTATACAGTCATGTTTAAACATAAAAAAAATATAATATGAAAGAATTAGAAGATAAAATAGTAATGTTGGAATGTACTTATTGTTAAAAGTAGGTATTTTGTGTTTATGTTCTTACTTCCTTAATTGGTATTAGAATATCATATCATACCATACATGAAAGGTTTTTTCATAGTATGGGGTTTCACACTTAAAATGGACATGAGAGATACTGAGTGTTTCAGTGCTGCACAAGAATTATAGGGTAGTCATACAAAGCTGTTTAGGTCATTTGATGACCTAACCCTGTTCAAAAATACTGAAGTAGCTCCCAATACAGTTTACATGTGTTATTTATATGTCTTACATAAAAAAAAATATATACTAATGTATTAGGTGTATATATTGTATTCAGACAAGATGATTATATATATATGTAAGTATGGAGAACAGATGGTTCTCTATAAAGAGGGGAGAACTTTACAATAGGAGGCTTTGGCTCTAAAACAAAGGAGGGATCGTAATGACAAGCAGCTTAACAGGAAATTTCTCTTCTTCTGCTATAACATTATCCTAGTGCGTCCTTTGGATGGATCAATAAGTGAAGTAAGTGAGACTGGGGGAGCTATTTCAAAATAGTCGCCATTCAGTGCGATGAGGGTGAAACTGATGACAAAATACAGACTATAGTTTCAGTGTCCTCATTTTAGAAAGAAGTCATTGAAAAACTTTGAAATGTGAAGAAAAGATCTATAAGAGCTATCTGAAGTCCACACTTCAGCTGGAGATTTTAAAAGATCAGCCTCCTTAACTTATTGCAAAGAAGACTGAGAAAAGACTCTTTTGAGTGTAAAAGAACCTGAAATATTCATAAAATATTAATAGAGGACTGATTAATACAGTGAAGAAATATATAACAAGTGGCTGGAAGGAAGTGAGAAGTAAGGCAACATGTCTGGCAACAAACAGAATAAAACCAACTAGGGTGATGAAGACTGTAAAAAACAGTATGGGCCTGGTGGTTTCTTGAGGTATTTAAATCTACCCTCATCCCACCCAAAGACATGCTATCTTTAAATACAAATTAGGTCCTTAAATATGCTTTTCTGTGAACTTTAACAATCCAGATACAAAGCTCACAAAGACGTGTCCCACACTCTGCATGCCACTAACATTACTTTTCAATAAAATTATATTCCTGAAGTCATTAAAATGAAAATACTTTGGTAATGATATTGATTGAAATTCTTAAGTTACTTTGATAATTGGACGATTTTCACAAGTATGCGTTACATTCCTGTCCTTCCTATAAAATGCCAAGGAGAAAAATAAATACTGTAGACCAGGTGCCTGAATGAATAGTCACCTAAGAAAACCAAACTTTGAGGAGAAAGGGGAATCTTTAGCTCTTGTGAGGAACAACTTTATCAAATTTTGGGACATTTAATAGAGCATTAGCTAAAAAAAATATTTATTATTCTTGGTTTATGTTTAAATAATTCTTTCCAATCCTGTTCTGCTTTGTATTTTTTGAGCCTGGAGAACATGACTTTTATAAATCAACAATTATGTTTTTCATTGACTGGGATGAGTATCCAGTGACACAAAGCAAAAGAAACTGTGATCACTATCACATAAAAGCTGAGCTGAGGGAATCAAGTTGTCAAGGTAACAAGTTTAGAGGAGTGAATTTATTTTTGTGCTTCACAATGGTTATCCACCATGATACTGACAGATACAAAGGATTTTCTACCCATGACAGCACTGGATCTACAACTACCCTTTTCCAGACTGATATCCCCCAGATGATGTTTGCCTCTCCATTCCACAAGTAAAGGTTTGTGTTTTTCCACTTGGATAATCAGGAGGTGAGAGCAGAGAGCACTGTATCCCGGAGACAAGGGCCTACGGTCTGCTTCATGAGACCTGTTGTTTTGTTAGAAGGTGCCCTCGAAACATTCTGTAGACAAGAGAAAATATGTCTGTGTGTGCACCAAAAACATTGCAAACCCTTCTTAGAACCCATGTTTTGTAGAGATGACTGCTTAGACTTGTTTTGCCTGAAAATCTCAAATGATTAATAGAAGTTGTCACAAGAGGTGATGTGTCTGACTCACAATACTTTTTTTTGGTCTGTTTCAGCTAATTATAGTCAACCTGAGATAGCACAGCTACATACTGGGAAACTAAAGCCCAATGAATACCTGCATCTTTCCTGCTCTTCCAGAGGGGGCTATCCAGAGCCCAGGCAGATGGTTTGGCTAGTATCACAAAAGAATACTACATACAGACATACACGGCACATGGATGTGTCACAGGATGCTGTAACAAAGCTGTACAATGTTACCAGCAAGCTAAATATCACAGTTCCTATAAACACCCTCACTAACATTAGCTGCTTACTTCACCTTGAAGAACACCTGGGGAGTCTTGTCTCAGTGCCACTAGCCATAGGTGAGTCCCCATTTGCCCATTTTGATTTTTGCACAGGTAGGGAGCAGGGAACATCACTATAGATCTGAGCACAAGTGGCCACCTATTCAAGGTAGGGTGGCAAATCCTCAATAGAAATAGGGGTTAGAAATGTTGCATATTCCCCATCCTCTACACTGATATCCACAGCCACCTGTTCTTTTGTTTGTTGTTTGTTTGGCATTTCGTTTGGTTGGTTTGTTTTGTTTTTCCATAGGAGACCTTAATACTGTGAGGAGAGGGCAAGGAGAAAGAGACTGCTGCTGCACAATCCAGAACACAGCCCAACCCCTTCTCATTCCCTCCCCCAGTGCTGCTGTGGCAACAAAGCAACCCAGATATCTGGATTAGCCTGGAACCAGTTTCAGGAAGTAACTCTCAGCTGTTAGGGTAGAGATTTCTGCTTCACAGAATCACAGGCTCACTGAGATTGAAAAGCACCTCCGAATCATCTAGTCCAGCCTCCCTGCTCAGAGTAGGGTCGACTGGAACAGGCTGCTCAGAATCTTATCCAGTTGAGTTTTAACTGTCTCCCAGGATGGATACTCTTGGACTGTGTCTTTTTTCATATCACTTCTTGCAAGAAATTTAGGCTCTAGGCCATGTTGTTTATTCCCTGATGGATTAATGTCTGCAGTGTCAGTTTGTGTATAGGCAGTCTTTGTCTGCCTTGCAGGTCACTAATTTTCCCTTTCTAACTAAAAAGATTCATGCCAAAATGTACTCTTATGGATATCCCAGTGATGCCGTAATATTAAAGATGGGTGGAAACAGGGAGCTTAGAGGGAAGATTGAAAGAAGATCTGATCAACAAGTACCTTAGGGGTGAAGGTAGGGAGGATGGGGCCAAACTCTTCTGGGTGGTGGCCAGTGACAGGACAAGGGGTAATGGGTATAAATTAAAACACAGTAAGTTCCATCTCCAAGTGAGGAAGAACTTCTTTGCTGTGAGGGTGCCAGAGCCCTGGCACAGGCTGCCCAGAGAGGCTGTGCAGGCTCCTTCTCTGGAGACCTTCCAAACCCGCCTGGCTGCCACCCTGTGCCCCGTGCTCTGGGTGTCCCTGCTGGAGCAGGGGGGTTGGACTAGATGATCTCTAGAGGTCCCTTCCAACCTCAACCATTCTGTGATTCTGTGATTCTGTGAATGGTAGCAATGTAGGAAATTCTATTAGGAAAGTACAGGCAGGCATCTTGCTACTGCAGATGTGAAAGCAGCTTGCCACTCATTCCCCAGAAGGTCCCACAGTGCAGATTTCTTCATGTGACTTAGCTAACGGTTTAAGTTGCCAATGGATGGAAACTGCTGGAAAAATGCTTCTGATGCCCTTACATTCCAGAAGTCTCCTGAGGCATACGCAGCTCTTCATGTTGCTCATGACTATTGAAACCACTAGCTTTAGCTATAGTGTTGCATCCTGCTCTTCCTTATTCAAATCTTCCTTCGTTCTCCCTGACATTATGAAAGTAGCCACTTGATAAGCCGTGATGGTGTTACCCAATGGAATTTCCACAAATGCAAATTTCACAAAAACAAAATGCTTGTTTGGTGGTAACTGAAGTTGTATCAGATGTACTCTAGCAATCAAAACCTCAAAAGCACAGTAGTCAGAAACAGTGGGAATCTCCCTTGCATTCCCTGCTACTTCCATATCTTTTATGACATTTCTTCGGGCTTTGACATTCATTTCCAACAGGTCCCAGTTGTATCATATCCCAGGTTCTTCACACTTGCACAGTAGCACAGAACTAGTGCTCTTGTAAGCACTTATTCTGGAACTAGAGCTTAATGCAAGAAGCTCTTGCATTAATCAGACTGCTGATCTTATAGGTGTTACCTATACCTTAGAAAGAGCACTCACCATTGATAATGTGGCCATTAAGACTTGATGTCTCTGATAATTGTTGGAAATAAAGTCATATGTACAGCAGTGATATACTGACATGACTGAAGCCCTGAAAAAAGCAAAGGATACTGGAGACCTTTCCCTTAGCTTCTGATTCATATAGTTTTGGGATAGGTTGGTTATGCTGTTACAAGATTACATCCTTGCTGTATGTATCTCCTCTGTTCTTTTATTCAGAGATACAGGGGGAAGAAAAGGAACAAATGAAGATAAATTTCTTTGGCCTACTTATAGCTGTGATTGCAGTGATCATACTTCTTCTGGTTTTTGTGATATTGAGGAAGAAGAAAAATATCTCATCTACCCAACAGAGTAAGTTATTCTCATTTAGATCTGCTGTCCCACAAATCACAGGCTTTGTCTTTTCTAACTACCTCTCTACCTACATTCAGCTGCTGACAGAAAGTTAGGTTATGCTAAACTTAAAATAGGCAATTTAGTCCATGCAACCACTGAGTCCATCCAGCAGCAAGTCCAACCAACTTTCTCCTGCCTCCTCTTGGGATCTTATATCCTACCTGCCCTTCTTTTTTGTTCTCTCTACAACTAGAGCTTACCCTCTTTCCTGCATTTCAATGATTTTGTTTGGTTTAATGGAGGATTTGGCTCCTACCATCCCTGAACTGTATAAACCTGTCCTGTTCATCCGCACTTGTAAGAAAGGTGGAGTCGGGGGAGGAGGGATGAGGCTTCCATCAGCTGCTAGTGTGTCAGTCATCACTGAGCTGAAGGATCCTAGGCATCGCTCAACCACAGTTCCGAACACTGGAACTGGACCGGAAGAATCATCTTCTGATTAAGAAGAGAATCTGATTTTTGCACTGAATTTCTCTATTTTGTTCCAACACTAGGTCACAGTGGTCTAGGGTTTACTCTGTGATGAAAGGATCAGAGTCTATTCTTCCTTGCAGCAAGAGGGAAATGCTTTCCTCACAGTCAGTCTGTTTTCTTTATATAGCCAGGCATCCTTAGCTGCACCGCATTCCTTCTCCAGACCCTAAGATAATGGGACATTTAGTATCAACCCTTTTTCAGCTCCTATTTCTCATGTTTCTGTAAATCATCTATTTTAGGTGTCAGCCTAGCAGTCTAGAAGCTACCCAGCTATCAACTGAGGCCACCCACCAGACTGCTACTGGGAAGTATCTCTGCAGTTAGCAAGGCCTGGGCTTCCATATTTTCAGATACTCCATCCAGTGCCAGAACAAGAGTGCTCTTCAGGTATTAGAACAACATGCAACACTTTTGACTGATGGATGAAATCCACTCTACAGTATTCCCTGCTTTTATTTTGCTGCAGAATGGCAAATGCAATGACTTTCTTTTATCCTTTGGCAACTCCCTGCTAATCCATGCAAAATATGAGTGCATTATGCCACAACAGCCACTTGGTTTGGCTGGCAGTACCCCATTGCACAAGGGATTTAATTGGTTTTGGCCAAAGAATTGCCAGTGTCCACCTCACTGTTCTGCGTTATTCATTGACTAGCAGATGAACTTTCCTGGCTCCTCGTGCAGTTATTCTGCCTGTACTCCTGAAAACCATTGAGTGGACCAGCTTGGAGATTTGCATCCAGTGGTTTGTTTTATTCCCATGAGGATTAATGTGTTTTTGCCTTCTCCTATGATTCCACTCAGAAATGAGGAACTGAACTTAGAGAACCCATTATGTTTAGAAAGAAGAGATGAAGTCCAGCAAAACCTTGCCATCCACATCCTGCAAAAATAAAGAAGCTTTCTTCAGACACAGAAAGGTAGAAAGACACAATATATTTAGCAACTGGACAGGAAGGAAGGTGGTGATGTCTGAAGGGTAGAAATCTTCCAATTTGTTCAGGAGTTACCAATACTCACTAAGTGCAGCAGGCAGTTCCTCCAGCTGTGCATAGGGACATATACATTGCGCTGAGTCTCCTTCACAGATTTGGCAGAATTACAGAAGACTATGCTGTGTATTAGCCAGACCTAAACATTGTGATCACTCACTATGGTCTTCCTCTTCACCTGAGGGACACCAGCAGTGAGTATCACCAGGTAAGCATCAGTATTGTAAGGGCAAGAGCTGACTTTGGAAAATCCAGAGACTGCACAAGAATAAACCATTTAAAATTCAAAACATTCTCCAAGCCAGTGCAGTTCTTCAGTTGTATAGCTCAGTTTGATCCATGTGACTTTTTGTTCTGTTAATTATGCACTGTGATATTGTAAAATCCAACTGTAAGACTTGAAGAAAGGTGAACTTTGTGGGATACAGAAAGGAATGTCTCAGAAATAGAAGGAATTTGGCCACAGTCTTCTGAATCACAATCTTCACTGGAAATATCAAAAATATGATCAGGCTGTTAATCATGAGCCATAAATGCTTTTGGCAAAGTCAGAGTGGCTTTGTGGCATGAACTTTCTTGCAAAGCTCCTTGGTAGAAAGAGGAACATCAGGGCCCTTTCCCAGCTTCAGAGAAAAGTAGTGCAATTACTATCAGAAATTTAAAGTCAGATGGCTTAAAGGCATTTCTTTGAATAGAGTTTCTAGTTATTTAAACTTTTTTTTTTCTTTTTTTAAAACCATCCAACTCAATATGTCCAGCCAGTGAGTACCACCACACTTTGTTCCTCTGTATTCTGACCAGGTTGTTCAGATGGATATAGAGACAGGAAACTAAGCATAAGGGATCACTGTTATCTGTATAAACCTAAATAAACAAATGAACTTAATGAGATATAGAAAAAATATTATAGAAGTAGGCCATGTTCCAGTTTGGTTGACTATGTTTTCACTTTTTTAAATTTTACTTCAGAGTTTGAAGATAAAAGGTCTATACACTATAGTAATCTCAACTACAGGATGTAGTTATACTTTTCAGAATAGATTGTCTGTTTAACTTAAAGTGTGCCAGCTCTGTAATTTTGAACAATGTCTGTTCTGTATATTCTTCAACACCAGTGACATCTTTCAGGAGGAAGAATGCAGCAAAAATAAGGCAAAAATCTTTTGAATTCTTGTTAGCCTTTTTAGGCTACAAAAGCAGGGACTCATTCTCAAGACTCACTTGCAAGAAGAGTGGGGACTCATTCCTGAGACAAGGGACATTCTCATGACACATAGACTCCTTCTCATGGCATGATTCTCACATTGTCAAGACAAGTTTCATCTCAGAGTTTAGTTTGGTGGAGATTAATTTGGTATACTTTGTACCGGATATAGATATTAGTTTATCATAAATGATGATGTGAGTTGCTAGATACTATCTCAAATTTTACTCCACTTTCATGGTGGCTGAGAAAATTTACATGTCCTTTTGAGTAAGTAAAAGCTTTTGGGAGGGAGTTTATTAAGCTAATACACTAACATTCCAAATATTTTCATTCAGATTAATATAATTCAAGTTTTATTAAATGTCAAAGGTCTCATTTTTATGTAGTTTATATTTGCTGGAAGAATTATTTAATGACTTCTTATTAAAGTATACATCTTTCATGTAGAAACTGATGTTTAATCACTGTATTTTTTAATTATTAGTGTGTTAATGTGTTACTATTAATTAGTACTTGAAAGCCTTGAAATAGGATGATAGGTCTCAATGAACAAGAACCCTAACAGTGCTAAGGGGTATGTACTTGCATAGGGAATGCAAGGATGGCAATGAAAGATAATGTGTAGTGCACCAAGGACCTTCAAGGTCCTTGAAGAAGATAAAGTAGTTGAAGAGGATGTATTATGTTTAGATAAGAGGCCAGAAGGAGTTTGGACACCTGTCTAGTGTTACTTCTGTGTTTTATAAGTAGCCACAAATTGAGTATGACATAAGCTGTTTTGATCCTAATATAAAGAGATCCTCCTATAGCACCTCTGGGTCCCTCCAAATGAGGAGGCACCTGGCGATAGCTGAATAAACTAGTTTTGATGAGATCTTGTCTCTGTCTATTGAAACCCTCAGAGACCTGTGAGTAATTCATTTTTATAACAGTTTTTGGAAACCCAGGTGGGACTCCAAGGATTTGCTGCTGGAAGATGCGGAAGCACCTGGTGTGATGCTGTTTATGCTGGGCAGGGGCACTTTGCCCTAAACAGTCACCTGCCATGAACCTTCATATCTTCTAAATCAGTTGCTTCCATAGGCAAAAATTTAGACAATTCAAGCCCTGCCTGCTCATTCAAGATTTAGACAAACTCAAGTCCCACTTGCCGGTTCAAGTCCTGCCTGCTTGCTTTAGGCTTATAAAGAAATATCCAGACTCAAGTCCTGAGAAGACAAGGAGATATTTTGTGAATGAGAGCATGAATAATACTCTGGGAACCAAAAGGGGCACCCATCGGCTGATGAAGTCTCCAACTGCAAAGGGATGGTTGTCCTCACAGTTAAAGACTCATGTGATGTGACTGTGGTTCCCAGAGAAGAAAAAGAAAATAACAGTGCACTGTTTTATAAGCAAACATAGGAAATAGTGTTTATATGGGGATTCCCTTGGCTGAAATATTAGAAAATTGGAAGATGATAAGTCAGTGCCATAATAACGCACTATAATTTTATGTCAAGAAAATAGGCCATTCATAACTAGAGATGGTTCAGCTGCTGAAAGGTGGCCCAGAACAGGCACCTTTGATTAGCAAGATTTGACATTCCTCTGATACCATTTGGAGGATTGATTTCTAAGGCAAATGCATTACTGGTATATATGGGATAATTTGGTTTATGATAGAAACAGGATCTGTTTAGCATAAGAAATAGTAACAGAGGTAAAAATGTGTCTAGAATAAAGAGAAAAAAAAAAGGAAGAAGTTGAGCATAAGGGGGACTCCCCTCTGATTCTCCCTTATAACTTGGGTGGCTTTTAAACCTCTCCTTGTAATCTTTATCCTCCAGTCGCACATCCACCAGGGCCTTTATTTCAGGCACCTATCCACGTAAGACCTTTGGAGAATATACTGACACCAGGGCCTGGTGGAGAACATGTTGCCACCATTACTGTGTACTGACCACGGCGATCCCATGTGTGGAGTCAGAAGAGTCCGGATTTGCAGGAAGATCTCAAAAAAGTGTTAGAAGAATATTCTGAGCTTATGATCCCATTTGAGGGGATCTTCAAATGCTTTGGAAACTATTTTTACTCCAGATGAAAAACATACAGTATTGGAAGCAAACAGACAATAGGCTGAGCAGGGGGCAAGGGAAATGAGAATTGCCAGGCCACTGGCAGATCCTATTTGAGATATTAACAATGAGGCAAATTATCGTAGCTTCAATTAGCTTGCCAAGAGTTATAAGAGGCTCTTTGACTGGCAGATCAGTGAATTGTGAACTGGTCAAAAATCAGGGAGTGCTAACAAAACACCTCTCTACATTTTATTCTGATGATTCAAACAAATTTGAATAATAGGGAGATGGGGGAGGGTGAAGAAATTCCAGTCATTAAACCAGTCCTATTAACTATCAGAGGGAGGAGTATATGGGCATCATTCTTATTGACAGAGAAACCGATTAGCCTTTTGGGTTGATACCTACTACAAGAATTAAATACAGATTTAAGAATAAGACTCAAAGGTATTGGTATGATAATAATGGGAATAATTGTCGTAACAACAGTGGAAATCACAATCAGAATTCCTCGAGATCTAAAAACTGTTCCTGAACAATTGCTGAGTAGCTCATCAATGAGCTACAGATGAAGGTCTACTCAAATTGGCACAGCCTGTGAGTATAATTACAAAATGGGAACCTCCACCATCTGTAAAACAATATTCTGTATCTAACGAGGCTGTAAAATGTATACAAAAAACAACTGATATTTTTTAGGAATTCTAGAAGAATGTATATTCCCATATAATACTCCCATCCTCCCTGTAAAAAAAAAAAAAAAGAGTAGGTTAGACCAAGATGAGGATCCAGAATATCAATTTGTGCAGGATTTTTGAACCATTAACCAACATGTCATAGCTCCACATCCTGTAGTATCAGATCCATCTACAATCCTGTTGCAAATACCCTCTTGTGCAACCTATTTTACTGTAATAGATCTGACAGCAGCTTTCTTTAGCATCCCCTTAGCTGAAGAAATTATGCCACTTTTTGCTTTTATTTGGAAGGGACAGCAGTTCACCTGGACTTGATAGACACAGCTATTCACTGCTTCCCCTATGATATTTTCAAGAATATTACAAAGTTATCTAAATACTTTAAATTACCAAGATACTCTGTGTTAATTCAATATGCAGATGATCTGTTCATAGCAAGCGAAGACTTGTAAGATTGATACTCTACTTATGTACTAAATGAGCTGAAAAAGGTCTCCATGCATCTCCATCAAAATTTTGTTAAGAAGTAAATATTTAGGATAACTCTTGTAATTAATCGATCCAGAGAGAGTGCAAGCTATTTTAGAAATACTTTAGCCTTAACAAAGGAGCAAGTGCAAGGTTTTCTAGGTGCAATAGGATTTTACTGACACTGGATACCAGGTTTAGGGGGGCCTTAGTAAATGCCACTCGACAGGAGGAAAAGGAACTGAGTGAGTGGACTAAAGAAAGGAAATGGGCATTTCAAGCCATAAAAAAGTTTTAGTATCTGCCTCTGTATTAGGACTCCAGATTACTCCAAGCCCTTTAACCTGTATGTTCGTGAGAAAAAAGGACTAGCAAGTGGAGTTTTAGCCCAATGCTTGGGACCCCATCAGAGACCAGCTGCATACTATTCTAATCCACTGGATCCAGTCATACTGGAAATGCCAGACGGTGTAAGAGGCAGCAGCAGCAACAAAGAGCTGCAACTTTCTCTTAGATAAAATGTAAGGCCATTGTGTTGGAGCATCCTGTTGGAGGTACTGCATGAAGTGGAAATCTTATTAAAGCAGTAAAGCAATAATAACCCAAGCTTTATTCCTACAAAATGCTCCTGAGTATGAATTAAGATTATTGATGTCAGGTAATGTAGTTCTGAAGCATTGCACAATGCTTAATACAGCAATGCTGCTACCAACCCCAGATGAAGGAGAACCTTCACAAAGCTGTATCCAAGTTCTTAAGCAATCTGAGAAACTGAGGGAGGATTTGAAATATATCCCCCTCGAGGATCCAGTTTTAACACTATTTGTTGATGGATCATCTTATTATCTAGAAAGGCAAAGACAAACTGGACATGCAGTAGTAAATCGTGATTGAGTAATAGAAGCAGGATCTTTACTCAGCCATTTAAGTGCTTGAACTAGTAGCTCTGACATAATCTGCAGTTTTGGGAGAAAATAGACATATAAACATATATACGAACTCTAAGTATGCACTTGGAATCTGTCATGCCATCAGAATGCTTTCCCTTTGTCAGCAGGGAAAACAATAGTGAATGGATCTAGGATCCTGACTTTGCTGAAAGCTATAAAAAAACATGAGAGATTGCAGTAATTCATTGTCCTGTACACAGTAAAGAAGTAACTGTTATTGCAAAATGAAATGCTTTTGCAGATTCAGCCATGAAAGCAGATGCAAGACAGCCTCTACCTACAGCCACTGCGATCATAGCTGTTCATGTAATCAGCTGCACCATATTGTATCAGGAGACTCCAGAAGAAAAAGAAACCTGCTAGAAATGGGAAGTGTGTGAAGACAGATGAGTGTCGACTTTAGGGGGAAACCCAATCTTGCCAAAAAGGTATTTTTTGATAATGGCACAATGGATGATGATGAAGGACATGGAGGAATAATGTCCACAGCAGAATGTATTTTAAAAGAATGGGCTGCACCAAAAACTAATGTGACAGTAAAACAAGTAGTCACAGGAGACCCCAGGTGTCTTTTTTTAACTAAAAAGGACAGAAAAGAAAATTGAGGCAGGCTGATGGCCTATTTTCCTTTTCAATGAATGCAAGCTGACTGTGCAGATACGCCTGTGGCTTACGGGTTAAAACATTTACTGGTGATTGTAGATCAGCTCTCAGGGTGGGAAGAAGCCTTTCTCACCCAGAAAGCAGACACAGCTGTGGTTCTTAAAGCACTACTAAAATAAATTATTCTGTGTTATGGAATACATGAAGTAATCAAACCAAATAGAGGATCCAATTTTTCAGCAAACATAATCAAACAAGTTTACAAAACTTTGGAATGAACAGAAAATTGCATACCATTGCATACCCATAACATCCTCAGTCTTCAGGACAGATAGAACAATTGAATAGGATTTTAAAAGATCAACTGGCAAAAGTATGTCAACCCACAAAGTTGAAATGGGTAGATGCGTTCAGTTTGGTACTACAGGAGATACGAAATTCTCCAAGACAGACAAGTGGTTTAATCCCTGCAGAAGTCTTCTTTGGGAAGCACTTGGCAATTCCCCAAATGTTTATATCAGCCAAAAACAGTTTATTGAATGAACGAGTAACAAAGTATGTGTTGCAAATACAAGATGCTTTCAGGAAATGGAGAACTATTGCAGAATTGACACAGTCAGCTGCTGGAGAAATGCGAATACACACATTTCCTCCAGGAGATAAGGTTTTATTAAAATCCTTTCCAAAAAAAACCCAGTAAATTGGATCCACAATGGGAAAGGCCTTATACAGCTTTGTTAACTTCTTATGTTGCCGTTAAACTCCTAGGCAAAGGAAAATGCATTTATCACTCCTATGTTAAAAGGCTGGTTGAACCAGAATCAAGTGAAACCTCTACCATTTAAATGGTATTAATTTGCGTAATCCCTCCGTGCAAGACCTGTGTTATTGTTGTTTTAATTATTTTGTTATTGGAATGTTGTGTAAATCCATCAGTCAAGCATTGTGCGTCAGTTGCAGGGAATATATTCTGTGAACATAATATTTTCATTTTCAGCTCATCAATAATTTTCATATCACAACAGTGTCAAACAATTTGGCTAGAAGGACCCTTATTACTATTAAAAGGTAACATAGGTGATGAGTTTGTTCCAGTATCTCTGGCACATAAATTGTGAAAAAGTAAACTTAATTTGACCACGTTCTGTTCTGATGATGACCTGGTAATTAGATGGTGTGAACCACAAAGTCCAATAACAACTTCTCTAAGAGTGGAATTAAGGGAACAAAATAGAACAGAAATAGACATATGCAAGCCAAAGCCATATCCAAAAAATTTTGGACACAAAATTAATTGTAAGTTAAATACAACATGTACATGAAAAGATATTTTTATCCAGTTCATTTTTGTATATGTGGAAACCTCTACACCTGTAACTACAAGTACTGCTCCTTATCCTGTAGCTACACTTGTATCATCTATAACCAAAGTTCCTACTGTAGATTATGAAATCCTGTATATAGAACAAGTGGAAATGTACATGGTTAAGAAAATAGGAATGCAAAAGGTACTGACTGACCTCATGTGGTCAGTAAAAAGAATTGATCTACATATGCATGCTAACGTAAATCAGGTCAACCCAGCATGCCAACCTTATTTATCTGCGGCACAGGCGGGATGGTTGTCATGGTTATGTAAGTGTGAACCTTCGGTTTCTTGTAAGGAAAAGGATATAACCAGAGCACTTGGGACTAGATTAGGGGTATTGAATAGTATAGATGCAGAAGTATTGGGGCACAAACTGGGGGCAATTACTGCTGGTCAAAAAGATATGGAAAAAAAAACAATAAAATCGTTTTCAGAATCACTGGGAGACAGTCAGAGGTTTCAGTAACAAGCCGTGGTGACGTGGGAAGAAATTTGGAAGCTGAGTGGCTTCTAGAAATAGCTTTAGGAATTGAAAAAAGTAATGTTTCCATGGCATTAAGCTGCATACAAGTGCTGCTATGGATTCAATCCATGGTGGCAGCAATTCTGAGAGAGGCGATAAGAGAGTATATCGTCTAAAGGCCTTAGGAAAATCATTTGGGATAATTCTACAAAGTTTGAAAAAGATTTCCAAAGTTGGTGGAAACTTGTTAATTTTATTTATAATCTGGAATACACTGTAGTAACACCTTTTGTGTAACCATATTAAATACCTCCATAATTCCCATTTATCAAATAGCTGCATTAGGCATTAACTACCATAACAGTGTATTATACCCCACAGAACACAAGAAATGGGCAATTCAGAGGGATAATAAAGGGAAAACACTGGCTGTCTTTCACCGGAACCTGTCGAGTTTGTTTGTGAAGGACATACCCTTCAAGAAAAAGATATTTGTTTAGATACTAAAAGGAGAATTTCAACTCTTTGACAAGATCTTCTCCACACAAATCAGAAGGAATTTAGTACTGTGGAAGAAACTTCTAAAGAATCCCCAATTGACAAAACTTGTTAAGGGAGCTTTAAATCAAAGTCAAAGAATACTAATAACTATTCATCCTAGCGCAGAAGAAACTCATCCTGTTTTGGAATGGATTGAGAAAGAAGGAAAATCTAGCTGGTGGGACAGTGGTCCGCAACAGCAGCTATATAAAAAGATATTACATTCTGTAGAAGTATTATTAATGTTAGTATGCTTGTGTCTATTATTTACTCTTCCACTGTATGTTCATTTATGGAGATGACTAGTGAAGCCTGCGAAATTACAACTATACAGATTATAAGCGAAAGTAAAATTTTTTGCTTCAAAAGAAAAGGGAAGAGTCTGATTTAGAAATCCATGTTTAATCATTGTATTGTTAAATTACTAGCAAGTTAATGCATTAGAGTACTGTTAGTTAGCACAAGGCTTGAAATGGGATGATAGGTCTCAATGAACAAGAACCTTAACAGTGCTAAGGGGTATGTACTTGCATAGGGAATGCAAGGATGGCAATGAAAGATAATGTGTGGTGCACCAAGGACCTTCAAGGTGTGCTTGAAGAAGATAAAGTAGTCTAAGAGGATGTGTTATGTTTACATAAGAAGGCAGAAGGAGTCTGGACACCTGTCTGGTGTTACTTCTGCATTTTATAGGTAGCTACACATCAAGTAAGACATAAGTTGTTTTGATCCTAATATAAAGAGATCTTCCTACAGCACCTCTGGGTACCTCCAAACGAGGAGGCATATGGCTATAGCTGAATAAACTAGTTTTGATGTGATCTCAGCTCTGTCTAGGTCCTGAAACACACAGAGACCTGTGAGCAATTCATTTCTATAGCAATTTTTTTTTTTTGCATGTTAGTGTTTTATTCTCCTGTCATTAAAGCAATATATTGGAGAGTACCCAAATTTGGTATTCTCAGGGAGGAAACATACCCATCATTAGTTCTTTGAAACAAACAAATAAGATATTGTTGCAATAATCAAAAATGACACAACTGAATGTTTTCTATGTTCCCAGAGCTGGACAGCTGTGCACAACTCTGTATGTACACATCCTTGGCTTGCTGACATATGTACATCACAGACTAGACTCAGAACTGCAGTCTGAAAACTTAGCCTTTCAATTCTATGCTGCAGATTGCCTAATATCCCTCCAATGGTACACGTCTCAAGCTCTTGATGTAAACACCTTTATATTAATCATGTGCTAAACTACCAAGTCGGGGAGGTACTCACCCGGTTTGTATTTTCTCTCTTGCTCTTTTTAACACATGCTGCAATTCAGTTCGATCTTTTTTAATATTCTCTCTTTCCACTGAAGTCATCCATTTCAAAACTTTACTAACTTTAAAGTTGTACATGAACAATATCTAAACCCTACCTTACTGCTATTCAAACAACAAGCTTGTGGGGTCCTTCATCGTCTGTGTGACCAGATTCACACACGCAACCCAATCAGCCCTGAACTCAGCCTCAGAACTCTCTCACTCTAAACCCCAACATTCTACATAGCTGGTCTTCAGCTTTATGCACTGAAGAATTTTTTTGTGTGTTTGCCTACAAGAACAAACAATAACCAGCTCCTCCATATCTGAGAAGTTGTCTGGAAATCTATGCCAGGACTCAGAGTCCTTATCTCAGATGTTCACCCAACAAAAAAAATTATAGCACTTGATAATTCTATAGTTAGTTTTTCCAACAGGCTTGATACATCAGAGGGGTTTTTGACCCACACTCACCACTAACACCATTAGCAGCTGTAACATGAAAGAAGAAGTCACAGCATTAGTAAGTATATGAATAAGTATTCAAACATATTAATCCTCTCCGCTCATGGATAATGAATGCAGTAGCAAAGCACAAGACAAGCGCTGCTGATATGCCGACATTTCTGCATTTCTGTCTTCCTTTGCTGTGCATTTGGATTTCCTTCTCACTCAACTGTAGTTTTTTCTTTCACAGCATGCAATAAGTTACTTAGGGTCTCCATAAACACGGTTTGCAAACAAATGGTCAGACTCATTAGATCAGATGCCACTGTATCTATCAGAGCTTCACTTAAAAACACCATTCCTTTTCTGTTGGCATAATATTATGGATCATAATTATGGAACATAGGAGTTCTGTAATATTATGGAACTAAAAAAAATATAATAAAAAAGTCTAGAAAAAAAATAGAAAGCAGTGCGATATTGATTTATGCTGTTGTGAACAGCAACACTAACAATGAACAGTGACTGATTGTTTCAAGTTCACTGATTAGCTGGTACTGAAAACTCGTTGATTTTACTGTGGATTTTCTTAATGTCAGCCAGTGCTGCTTCGACAACCAATACTTTCATCTGTTTCTCAATGAGGGGACAGTGAAGTGCTACATTTCCAGAGTACTCCACAGTCACTTCTGAGAGGACTGACATGAGAAACCACCTCTTGCCATATGTCCCTTAGTGGCCTTTATTCCTCTTCCCTTGGGTTCTTTGTTACAGGAGGTTCATTTCAACCTTGAGGTCACAGAAGTACAGCAGTTCTGTTAAAAATCTAGTTCTTGAATGTATTCCCAAATTCTCCTTCCCAAAATCAGAAGGAGAACACAAAAAAATAAAATGGGGATCAGAAATGTTTGTCTACATTGGCCAGAGGGCTGCTGTAAGGCTTCAATGGTCTCTCTTTGCTTTCTAGGCTTCTGCACATTTTTTAAGAGCCAAAATTCTGCGGAATGGAAAGGACCAAGGAAGACATTTTCTAATTTAAGGGAAGATACGTGATGTTTCTCAAGAGGAAAGAAAATATGTAAAAGAAAAGAAAGAAGACAGAAATAAAAGAGAGCTGGGAAATGAAAAGAGTGACACACTGGGCAGGTTTGTAATGCACAGGCGTCAAGTGCAGATCCCAGGCACTGGGCCTTGCTTCACAGCCCCTGGGAAATAGGAGGTGCTGACAACTGCCTATGCCTTCCCCTGTGTGGAGGGCTCCTCTTCAACCTGCACTGGTGCCACTGACACGGAAAACATCTACCACAGCGTTCTCCAGTCTGGAGTGTTCTCACAGATCTTGACTCGTCACACCTGCTTGTATACTTAAGAATTTTATGGCAGCTCTGCCTGATTAAATATTACTGCGCTTAGTGGGCACTTGGTGCTGAGACAAGTAGATCTTTTGTCTGCTCCTTCTGTTAATATAACTTTTAGAACAAAACTTAAGAGGATTAGATGAAACTTTTTTAAAAGGCAGTGCTATCAGAAGCACACAAAATTAGGAAAAGATGCAAAAATCAAGTGGGAGTAGTTCAAATTGCAGTTACACTTGCACACACAGTTGATGAGCGATGTATTGCCCGCCCTCTTCCGACACATACATGTTAAATAAAAGCATATCTAGTTTTTCTCAGAATCATTTCTCAGTGCTTTCCACTGCCCAGTGCCACTGCTCTTAGCAAGAGAAAATGTTCCCTTTTGACACTATTCAAAACTGTGAACATCTCCACCACTTCAACAACTTTATTTCTCATCTTTTTTTACATTAGTCCTTCCTTTGTCCTGCCAATTTTTCAGAATACAGAGTTTGAAGATTTTTCTGAGGGGTGTCAAGGTACACCTTTGAAACAACTTTTAGCTGCCCTTCAGCTTGCCAGAACTACAGGCTGCATGTGCCAAAATGAACTGAGAGGGGCTGAGAGGGCTAATGTGACCCCTCCCAAAGGAAGCATGACTGCTTTCTCCTCCCAAACAAATCGCTCGGAGTCAAGGAACACTTTTATCTTATCCAGATGGGCTAATCTACCCTTCATTCAGTTAAAGGCCATCTTGCCCCTCTCCTCAGCCCTGCTGAGGCCACACCTGGAGTACTGTGTCCAGTTCTGGGCTCCCCAGGTCAAGAGGGATGTGGAGCTGCTGGAGAGAGTCCAGCGCAGGGCTACGAGGATGA
>VZSV01000161.1:987871-1008244 GCA_013398735.1 Nothocercus julius
CGGCGCGCGGCTCCCGGCGCGCTGCGGGCAGCCGCTGGCTCTCCTGCCGATACTGGCTCGGGTTTCAGCGGCCTCCGGAAAGCGTTCTGCTGAGACAGGGACATGTGGCTGCCCTGATAAAACGGCGCTGGTTTGCTATGCCCAGGCGGTGCTGCTGGCAGAGCGAATAACGTGCATTTGAGGAGAAACGTGCAATCACAGCATCGTAAGGTAACCCAGGTTGGAGGGGATGTCGGCCTCTGGTCCAACCTCCTGTTCAGAACAGGGCCAGCTCTGAGGTCAGACCAAGCTGCTCAGGGCACTGCCCAGTTCTGATCTTGAAAACCTCCAAGTCCTCAGGGAGAAAAAGCTTTTGCTCCTATCCAGGCTGAACCTCTCTTGTTTCAGGTCTATCATATCTCCTCTGTGAGGAGATCACGGACGAGATCACATACATCACTGTGAAGGGCCTGACTCTTTTGTGTCAATAACCTGCTCATAGATATTGGAAAGATGCAATTAGGCATCTCTCATTACTTCTCCAGGCTGAAGAAACTGAGTTTGTCAGCCTCCTCTCACAGGACAAGTGCTTCAGGCCCCTGACCATCTTGGTGGTTTTCTGCTGAAGTTGCTTCAGTTTAGCAATGTCTTTCTTGTATTCAGGAATCTCAAAACTGGATTCAATCAATATTCTAGATATGGTCTAAGAAGTGCTGAGTAAAAGGGGATGATATCATTTCCCTCAATCCATTGGCAATTCTCTCATTAACACAACCCACGGACCTTTTTTGCCACCTGGCACTCTTCTAGCTTCAGCTACATTGTTAGAAACAATATCATCAATATCTTCCTTTCTTTTACCTCTTCCTTTGCGGTACCTAACACTTTTGGAGATTAGCTGTTAAGACCCTATACGTGCACTCTGGCAGTCTTTAACAGCACTTGTTACAGTTTTCTTGTCATTTCTTCTCAGCTGTTTTGAAACCTGACTCATGATCAACCCTGTAAGTTTAGCCAATTTTCAGCATTACTTCATAAGTTATCCTGCTCACATTTTGAGGACTATCATGTAAAACTGGAAGGTACTCAGAAGATATACAGGAAAAGAGATTTCCTGATATAAGTAGAATTGTAAGAAAATCAGGGCAGAAAGAAGCTATGTGACTAGAAGACTGAGATATAGAAAGAAGGAGAAATGAATTACAAGGAATGCACTCTTCTGTTTTGAAGGAGAGAATTTCCTTTTCATGAAGATGCCTAACTCTACAGGTCAAAGAAGTTTTCCTCCCACAGAATATTTCAAAGTATGCTCTCACTTTCAAATGGGAAAATATATATATATAAAAAAGCTACATGTAAAAAATGAAGAAAAATAGTCAAAACATTTAATTTCAGAAGCACTTGTACTATATATTTCAAACAAACTACGGGGCACAGTGGAACCAGGTAAAGTATCAAAATTATTTCTATTAAGTCTTTGGAAAATCTTGCAGGCTTCTAAAACCAATTTTGGGGAAAAAAATGCATTTTCAAGAGGAATAAAAAGGTCTGTTGAAATCTTCTGATTAAAACCTATATGCCTCTCTACACAAAATTTTCTACATAGGTTAATTTCAACAGACCTAAAGACAAACACTGAAAGAGTGATCTTTCAGAGAATGCAAAGGCCTAATATTGTTTACTAGAGAGCAATGCTACTATAGTTAGCTATGCGTTAGTAGAAATACAGTGAATTTTTTTGGCTATGTAGTACAGCTGAATTGTTGCACTGTACATTCTTCTTGTGTTGTACCTTTTTTTTCAACTGTGTTACCTGAATCTTTTATTAGTGTGAATAGGTATAATTTTGAAAATTTTGAAAGTAAATAGCAATATGAAAAGAATGGACTTAAACCATACTGTTAGGAGCAGGAAAGACAAACCAAAAAAAAAGAAAAGAGAAAAAAAAAAAAAGAGAAAACTCTAAGAGTTTTCTTGTGGCATACTTTAAAACTCCATTCCCTTTTCTACCCTCCCTCCCACATACTCAGTAAAAAAAAAAAAAAAAAAAGGATAGGGAATGCTGCACCCTCTCAGTTGCTACAGCAGCTCTGTATGTTCCAAGAATACAAGATATTCTGGAAGAAGGCCATCAATATCACTTGAGCTGTTGTAGATGATGTGTTGATTATAGTAGGACCATCTTTTTTTTTTTTTTTTTTTAACCTTTTTATTATACACAACTGAACAATTTGCAGTAAAGTAATAGTCTCTCTGTTCTAAGAGTTCTTAGGTCCTTTTGACTTAGGAACAAAAGTCATTGGGCCCTACAGTAGCTTAGCCCTGTTAATATAAGAAGAATTTGCCAGAAAGCCAAATTGCATAAGAGGCTTCAAACACAGGAAAAAAAAACAAAAACAAAAACAAAAACAGGGTCAAGTGAACTTAAGTAATTTCTAGTAAAAATGTTGAGAAATATACTATATTGTGTGGTAGGCAACTGCAGTATTGCATTCCTAGTCTTATCAATGATGTAAGAACAACCAAGATGTGGTTTATGTGGAAAGATGAAGAAGACAGCAGATCATCACATGCTTAAGTGGTTTGTCCTTGTAGATACTGAGTAGAAAAAAAAAAAAGACATCATCTGTAACTTTTAAGGGGAAGTTTCTGAGAGTGGTTTGTCCTTGTAGATACTGAGTAGAAAAAAAAAAAAAAAAGACATCATCTGTAACTTTTAAGGGGAAGTTTCTGAGAACTAGGCAGGTAATTCTGGATCTTGATATATCAGGACATTCACAGTAGCTCAGTGAGAGAAACTGAAAAAAAAAAAAAACACATGGTACACGATGACAGCAATGCTACCAAATGCATCCTCAGCTTTCTGTGGGACAGATCCACTGCTTTTATTTCAAGTAGACCAATATAGCCTGTAAAATTGCAATGTCAGGAAAAGGCTTTCCGCAAGGTAGAGAATGTATGTTGTTTTGACATAAGTTTGTCCAGTGGTTTTCTCCCATCTGTTAATGAAAATGTACATTACTGAAGAGGAACAAGTTCACTCTAGTCCCGTTCTGGGAGATGAAGCCAGCTGATACTCGAGTCATAAAGCCACTCCTAACAAATCTTAAGATCTCTTAACTCTAGTCGAGTTCTCGCGTATCTAACTGATCTTAAGCTCTTCTGTGAGAACGTCGTATCAGGCGCTGGAACCAGTCCTGCATGAACCATGCTGGGAACTTGTAGGAACATCAGACAAGTACACATGGAATAGCATCAACAGAACTTATCTGTGTGGGTTTACATGTGTGGAGATGGAGGTGTTTCCTGCTTCTTTCTACAGGAATGAGTAAAGACATTTGCCTTCATTCCGTTTTAGAAACTTCTGCAGCAAAGTATAGGTAGAATTTATTTTCAGTGAAAGAGAAATGTTGTTGCCCTGTTATTAGGCTCCAGACTGATGTATTATTAAACAACTCATATGGTGCCTCATAAGGCAAAAATTATTAAGATGCATTTTGTTTCAGTATTTATTTATTTATTTTAGAAAGTGTAAATATATTTTCCTGGCTTACAAACCAACAGAGAAATTTGCCACCCTCAAGTCACAGAGAAAGAATTACAAGGTCCTCTACCATATCCCTGGTGAAACTGAAGCCTGAGTCACAAAATCACAAAACGGTTGAGGTTGGAAGGGACCTGTGGAGATTATCTAGTCCAACTCCCCTGTTCAAGCAGGGACACCTAGAACACATGGCACAGGGTCACATCCAAGAGGGTTTGGAAGATCTCTAGAGAAGGAGATTCCACAACATCTCAGGGCAGCCTGTTCCAGGGCTCTGTCACCCTCACAGGAAAGTAGTTCTTCCTCATATGGACATGGAACTTCTTTGTTTCAATTTATACCCATTACCCCTTGTCCTATCACTGGCCACCACTGAGAAGAGTTTAGCCCCATCATATTTACATTCTCCCATCAGGTATTTGTACTTGTTGATCAGATCTCCTCCAATCTTCTCAAGGCTAAACAGGCCCAGCTCGCTTAGTCTTTCCTCACAAGAGAGATGAGTTTGAGTCCCTTAATCATCTTTGTTGCTCTGCACTGGGCCCTCTCTAGAAGCTCCATGTCCCTCTTGTCCTGGGGAGCCCAGAACTGCACCCAGTACTCCAGCTGCAGCCTCGCCAGACCTGAGGAGAGGGGCAGGATCCCCTCCCTCCACCTGCTGGCAACACCCCTCCTGATGCAGGCCAGGATCCCATTGGCTTTCTTAGCCACGTTGCTGGCTCATGGTTAACTTGTCAACCAGGACTCTGAAATTCCTCTCCACGGAGCTGCTTTCCAGCAGGTCAATCCCTAATCTGTACTGGTGCCTGGGGTTATTCCTCTCCAGGTGCAGGACCCTGCACTTGTCCTTGTTGAACCTCATGAAGTTCCTCTCTGCCCAACTCTCCAACCTGTCCAGGTCCCTCTGAATGGCAGCACAGTCCTCTGGAGTGTCGACCACTCCACCCAGTTTGGTATCATCTGCAAACTTGCTCAGGGTGCACTGTGTGCCCTCATCCTGGTCATTGATGAACAAGACACTTAACCTTAGGACTTCCCTCCTGTAGCCAAATCCTCACATAAAAATAAGAAATTAGAAGTTTTGAACTGAGATCGGATCTAGAGTTATCTCATGCTAGTTTCTCAGGGTACTTGCAAAGGAAAAGACATTCTGTGAATGACCCTGGAAAAGGGATCTCGAATACTGCTTCTGAGAGACTAAGTGACCTTCAGTGATGAAGCAGTTTAGAAAGGCCTGTCTAGTTCTGCATATTCTATTCTCATTCTATATAGGTACAGCTCACTTTTGAAATATTTGAGATGGACCACAACAAATGTGTCTATAGACAAATGTTTTAGAATAAAATTAGAAGGACTGTTGACTCCAGCTGAAACTTCCAGGGACCTTATTTCCTGCATTTGGAAATAGATAGAAAAAAAAAAAAAATGAAGTGGTTTTTGCCATTAGATGCAGTTCGATTTCTTAGCTGATATAAAATAAAGCTGATAGTCAACAGGAAAAGGCTGAAATAAATAGCTCCAAAGAGGATATGAGGAAATATTTAGGTAACTAGCACTAACAAAAGACATCTGAAAATCCTGCTGCCTTATAGCACTGAGATATGTATCAGAAGAGACAGACGGAAATTGTGATTAGGGCTATCTAGTTGTCTTGGTGCTCACTTAGTCAACATCAATGAAATATATGAGCATCTCCCAGGTGAAGCAGACCATTTCTGTCACTCCTTGCCACGACAGAACTAAAACACAAAGTTAAGCATTTTGCCTGCACTCACACAGGAAAGCTGTGAAATAGCAAGATACAGAATCCAGGTCTCCTGAGAATCACTCCTCTCTCTGATCCGCAAACACATTCTTCTATGTATTTGCCAATTGTTTTACTTTTTTATCTCAGTCACTTTTCTGACAGGAAATTCTCCTGCTGGGTTGTTTGTCCTTGAACCAGATTTAAAAACTATATAGACATTCTGAATGGAAAATGTATACAAAGTAGATTTAAAATTTGGACTGACTTTGATCTGCAAGGGAAAAAGAGCACAGCAGAGAAAGCAGACAATCAGAGGCTTGAAAACAGCACTTTGGAAAAGTAGATTAAAGAAAGTATTGATTTATCTGTTTAAATATCTTATACTCTTGTCACAATATGCTTTTGTACTGTTTACAGCAAATAACCCTACTTGTCATCCATCCAGAAGAGAATGCTTAACCTTTTATTAATAACAGCAGCTCTCAAAACAGCCATCGACATTTCCCTGCCTCCTGGGTCCTAGCCCATTGTACACATCCAGTCAGTACACAGCGCTGTCAATCGATTCTTCGCAGAACCATTGTCCAGCTCCCCAGCGCCTAAGGAAATGCACTGCATCAGCAGTACGGTACAGTATCAACGGGTGGCCAGCGCCATGACATTATCACTTGACCGTAGGCCCAGCTAACTAACCTGATCGGGAACTGTTAAACTTGTTGGGGACTCTCTAGGAATAGACAGATTGTCTTATAAATCATTTCTTGTCTCATTTGCAGCTACAAAGAAGCTTCTTTTTTGTGTAGTGTATCTATGTCGCTACTTGATGTCTCCACTGATATGAAAGAGAGAATCTTTGTTATCTCCCCCTCATCTTACTTGGTCCGGCCTCCTCTTCAGAATACTTGCATCAGTATTCATATTTTTTGTGCTGGTCTTGCTAACCTATACCTTTTAACAAGAGCTGATAAAAAGCTAGCTAGCACCACATGATGAATAGAGAATATGGATCAGTGGCACATACTGCCAGCCTACCATTTGAACATTTTCATGCTGCTTTTAAACACAGTCCTTCCTAAAACTGGTTATGAATTTTCTAGAATATCCTTTTTCTTTAAGGAAAGATAACTCTTTGAAACCAGCACTGTTAGTGAGAACGGACAAGATTTATAAATTGATTCAATAAAAGTCTTGGAAAAAATATATGTGGTTATGATATCTGCATTTAATATTTTCAGAATGAAGCTGTCTTTTTCGATTGGAAAATCTTTTCATTTCCAGTATTTATGTTTTAAAAGGTTTAAAAGGTTCACAAGGTCAAATGGAAAAAGTGGTTTTCAAAATCAGTAACAATATTACAGTAACAGCACCAATATTACAAATCTTCCCAATTTTTTTCCCCACAGATTATCCAGTCACAATGCTTTATCAGTTAGGGTCTCTGCGCCATTTATGGGAGATACTTCAAAATAATATCTTTACAAAAACAAAAATCTAATTGACACTCTTCTGCAAACTTTCTCCATTTTCTTCATATCACTGCTGCCTATTCAGATGTCACAGATAAGGCACTCTTCTAAAGCAGTTCTCATTAGGGCCTTCACCAATAACCTTGCCTATTTTCCAAACATCTGTTTGTGTTTAGTATGCTGCTTTTAAAACACAGACATTGGCAAAACTGATACATTCCATCATGCCCTTTCCAATAGATCACTTTGGTACTCTAGGTGTTATTCAGACTTTCTACATTAAAGAAACAGCCATTTCACATTTCAGATCCAGAGTCTGAAATACTGCAAGAGCAGTGTGATCCATCTGTACAGCACTGTGCTATTTCTAGTTTCAATCCTGGCTGATGAAGGCAAGTGAAGAGATATATAAGCACCTAAAAGCATAAATTGAATTTGATCCTTGAGCACAGATGCCTGAATACACTGGACATGCTTGGCATCGCTGTTGTCAAGTTCTCTATTCAGTAAAAAACTTCTTGTTTACTGTATCAGTACCTCAGTGTGCGGAGTCTCTGATGATTTGATACTTACAGCTCGGGGAGCCTTCCAGAGCCTGCACAAAATCTCAGTTATAAACGGAAACGTCAGTGCATTGTCTAATTTCATTTATTTCAGTGTGGGGGCTCCTAAGAGCAAAGGTGGCCAGAGCGGAGCTTTATACACACAAAAATTGTTACAGAAGTTGTTTGTTCATTAGAACACAGTGTTGACATTGACTATCTCATCTCTAAAATGTGAATAATAATATTGCCTTGTCTGAGTAGGTATTGGTCTCCTATATGGGAAATCACAAACTTTTGGCTACAAAGTCAAAATTTGGTAGTCTTTTGACCATAGGAAGGGTTAGTCATTTAAGTAGTACACCACTAACAAACAACTTAGCCCTTTTAAAAATGAAATCCTACATGCTGTAAGAACAAGATGGCAGTCCACAGACAAAGGAATGGTCTCCACTGTTGTCAGCCCTTACTATCTGATTGCGTGACTCGGCTCTGCACCTCAACTCTCTGCATGTTAGTGTTCCTGATTGTTAGATAAGGTAATGGTCCCCCAAGCTACAAAAACGCTTTAGCATCTGTAGACAAAAAGCACTGTGGATGTACAAAAGAGCTGTTTACATGAGTTAAAAAATAACTTTTAACCTTTGATCTTGAACATCTATTTCACCTGTGCACCATATGCTCAAAAGCCTAACAGTTTCAGCTTCACCTTTTTTTTCTGTAGATACACTCTTTGACTTCACTGCCCTCATGTTTTTAACTTGAAAGTATCCAAGAGGTTTCTTAGCAATCGTATTCTGCCAGCAACACACATTCTTTGCCTCTCAGGATCTGGGAAATTTGCTGCATTCCTCTCTTTTCCACACTGCATTTTGGGGAAGTTAACCTCTGAAGAAACCCAAGCAAACAAACAAGAAATCCCACAAGCATAAGGGATTTGCAGCAGGTTGAAAATATATAGGGGTGGAAAAATAGCTCTGTAGTTGTCAGCTGAACCTGATCCAAATAATCTGATCGAAGAAGATAAGTAACTTGACTTTGTTTTGTGCAAAAAGACCTCTGTTTATACATTGATGCACAACCACAGGAAACCATTAGGAACATTAAAACATTTGGTCTGGAAAAAGAAATATGATGGCTAGAGGAGAAGAATTGCAGTCTATAGAAAGAAGTCAAGTCTTTTAGGGCTTCTGGTGACAAAAGCAGTGGTAGGGAATGTCAAAGTTTACCCCAGGGCACATATTTTAAAGCCAATATGCTGTTTCTAATATCTGATTTTTGATTTAGAGAATGTTGTGGGGCTATGAAAGGAACAGGAATAGGAACAGAGATGGCCATAAACATCTTACATATGCACATGCATGTGCACCTGGTGATCATGTTTTTAAAGGTAAAAAGAAAAAGATTGCCCAAGCCATAGGGACACAGGGAGAATGAAAACATGAAGAAGGTAAGAGACAAAAGAACAATCTCACACTTTGAAAACTTAGAACTGAGCCACTTGAAAGTATAGTGTGAGAGACTGAGGTAGGTTCTGTCCCTCCTTTTCCCATCTCTCATATCTGTCAGACTAGACTTCCTAACAATCACATTTCTCAGCACTTTCTCACTGATGAATTGATACCATTTCCTCATGCATTCACATATCCTCTTCATCTCCATTTCCCCCTCCCTCCTCAACCCCAGCTTTCCTAAGCACATAGAAACAGCCATGTTCCTCATACCAAAGGCCCATTTAAGAAGGCAGCATACTGCCTCAGTAGGCGAGTAGTAAATGCTGAGGGAAAGAGTAGGAGAGCCACGCAAATGTGATTTGGTTCTCTCCTGGGTTCTAGAACTGGACCATTTCACATCATCCAGAAAATGTCCTGGGTGGAATTTTCTTACATGACACTGTCAAATCTCTTGAAAATCATTTCATAATTTTGGCCTCTTCAACATCTCACCAATGTGAAGGCATTAAGCTTCACAATGGATGTGGAAAAGATACTGTCCTACCCCTTTTTGTTTTTTCAGGCCTTCTCCATACTATTTTGCTTGTCTCCCACTCCACTTCTTGAGTAATGAGACTGGCAAATTCCTAATTTGCTTTTCTACTTATTTGCAGATCTCAAACCTAATATCCCTCAGTTGTCTCTTTTCCGATCTGAACAGACTGTTTTGACTCTTCCTGTACAGAAGCCATTCAAATCCACTGAATATTCTAGTTCCTTTACTTTAAGCCTCTTCTATATACTATACACTGTATATAATGTGCTGTATACACTACTACACTACATATTATATATACTATATTCTATTTTCAGTAGGAAAGATCGGAGCTGCGAACAGCATTCACATATGAACACATATGAATGCTGTTTTGGTCTTCCGATGATATCTCCAGGTTTACTGGGTTCAGACAGTAGCCAAAAAAGGAAAAAAAAAAGCAATTGCTAGCTGAATAGCAACCAACAGTAATTAGCCTAAGTCCTCTTGTACTATACCCATACTTATAAAAAAAAAAGATTATATAAACAAACTAAGCAAGCAAAAAAAAAAAAAAANAGCATTCACATATGAACACATATGAATGCTGTTTTGGTCTTCCGATGATATCTCCAGGTTTACTGGGTTCAGACAGTAGCCAAAAAAGGAAAAAATCTAGCACTAGGTCGCAAAATAGAAACCAACAGTTATTAGCATAAGTCCTCTTGTACAAGACCCATACTTATAAAAAAAAAAGAGCTTATTTACAAACTAAGCAAAAAAAAAAAAAAAAAAAAAAAAACCCAAAAATCCCAATCACTGCAAAACAGCACAATCTCTGCTCTCAAAGATTTTGCAACAGAAAAATGAATTTTTAAAATGTTATTAACACCGAGCTAGAGTGCAAATGCTGCTTTCTGCCTTACGAGAGGAGGGATAAAAGTTCTATTTCCACCTCCAAGCAAAATAAATGGGATTCTTGAGAAGTTAAATAATTAATAGCTGCAATACCTTTTAAGGATGGCAAGTGCTACTTAGAACTGCAAACAATTCATGGCAAGTGTAATGATAAAGAGGAGGAAAATCTTAAAATCAGTAAGCATGACAGCTGGCGAGGGGTACTATAAAATGATCAACACAAAGCAAAAGGTGGAATACTGGGATTAAGACTTTGGAATACTAGGTGAAAAACTGTCATTCAATCATCTTAGACTGGAAATCTGTCAAGTAATATTGATTGTAGAACCCCCTGTTATAAAAAATAAATTACATGTAAATTGCCTGCTCTTGTTTCAGAGTTGGAAATGTGTAATGATAAATTAGGTTATAGTTGTATTTATATCAGTTCCTTCTAAGCAAAATTCCTACAGATTTGGCATGGGCACTGAGAGGCAGAAATTCCATATATTCTATATTTCATGTCTAATTAAAAATTGGTTATATTAAGAATGGGGGCCTTTCAACCTGAAAGCTTACAAAAACATTTTGACTGTTGAACATTTGAGCTTACAAAAACATTTTGACAACACTTTAGGAAGCACTAGCCATTTGGAAGAATCTGCCTCAGACTTAGCCCCATTTTCTGGACTGTTTCTTAGAATAGTTTCACGATCCTTCAAGCAACAGAGATGCTGATTCAGGCTACTGTTTCATGGATATTTTTCTTGATTCATGCAGGTCTCTCCTCTGTTCCCATTTATCCTCCTCTGTTGTGATGGTGCACAGGGTACAGGATCCAGTTAAAATATATATATATTTTAACCTTGTTTCTTTAGTTAGATGAATATCCCAATTTTCTGTCCATCCGCACAGCATTGGAGAAGGGGTGAGGAGAGGAGGACAGAGATGTGATTAAGGTCAAAGGAAGCACATATGCGTGCTTTAACCTTTTAATCTGTTTTTGGTACTCCTAGGACAATTTGCATGGAGCCATAGCCCCAGAACGAGATGCTTAAGTAAGTCTGGCATAATACAGCTTTTTGCCAAAAGATGAAACTGACCCAAAAGCTGCCAATATAGATTATTCGACCATGAATCTTTTTAAGACCCTTTCTCTCTCTTAGAAGTCTAGAAGTGTTTCTGCTTTGATAATAGATCCCTTTATTTTATGACAATAGTGATCTAACTGTTAAGCCAACTACCAGGCAGAGTGAATGCGCCCAAAGAACCATTTAGGTAAACTTGTCAGTCACTGACAGATAATGAGCTAAATAGGATCCTTCAGAGATTTGTCATAGACTACTAGACCTAGTCAAAGCTGGTAAGATAGAGGAATGATTTTCAAATTCCCAATATAAAAGGCCTATGGAATAAATCACTGCCCAACAGGAGAGAGAGCCTGTTTGGTTGGTTGCTTGCTTTTGTGTGTTTGGAGTTACTTGTTCTTGTAGCTATCTGACACTAATCTCTACACTGCTGAAAGCTGGGTATTATTCCAACTGTGCTGATTCCTATTTTCAAAGAAAATGCAATATTCATGCAAGCAACTCCACGAAGTGTATCTTGGGAGCAAAAAGCTTTCCAAAAAGCAAAATACTTCCTAACCTAAACCTTTTGCCATAAAGACTAATAAAAACGATTTCAAAAAATATGTAATAGAGTATAGCTAAACATATTAACACATCTTCTTCCTTAGACTTTGAAATATAATGCATATATTGACCAACAACAGAGCATTTAAAAACCACTCAGAAAATACCAAGTATTGTCTACAACAGCCTGAGGACTCAATCTGGCCAAGAAATTTATCCTAAAGAATGGTAAGGGTGTGGAAGTATATGACAAAAAGTAGGTGCAACTTCATAATGGCTTTTTAATTAGCTTTTTATGTTTTTAAAAAGAAACACTATGTACTTTCTGATGTACATTATAGACATCCTATCTTCCTACTTTCAGCTGTGACACAGAAGACAAGAAGCAATTAATTATTTCTTTTCTTTAATAATGGGATTCACTTCAGCAATGGCTGAACAGTACACGTGATCCTTTATCAGGAAAGTACAGATAGTTAATGAGAGCTTCATTAAGACTGATGATTAAAGAATACTATAATAAAGGCATAAATTCAGAGACAGGGAGATTATAAAGACAAGAGAAAGCATTGTGAATGTATAGACTTTTTCAGTAACAGACTTTTGGATTTGGAATTAATGTCCTGACTGTACTACGTTAAAAAAAAAAAAAAAAAAAAAATCCAGTTTTGAATTGGAAAAAAAAAATCCATTAGAGGTAAAATCTACCAGAAATTGTTTTAATTGTTCTGAAAACTACTCGCCTACACAATTACAAAATTTACTTGGTTTCAAGCCTGAATTTGCTTAAATTCAAATTTCAATAAGTCTCTTGTCATACTTTTGTAGAGCTGAGTATCTGAGAACAAACACAGGCAAATGGGTGTCTGTCCATTTTCGAGCAGTAGAGATTGAGCATTTAAAAATCCCATCTCCCAGTGCCTACCCTGGAATACCAAACAAGTGAGTTAAACCACTTTTTTATTTACTAACACTAAAACTGTCTGGCTATGAAACTAAAGAGTTTTCTATTACCACCTTTTTTGTTGCTATTTGAAAACGAGGATAAACTCACATCTTTACCTTTTCATAAAGTAAACAAATCTGTTTCTTTCAAATTTTTACCATGAGATTTCCAAATCTTTAATAATTCTTGTTTTTTTTTTTTCTGATTAATCTCCATTTTAACACCATCTATCTGAAAGTGAGAACACTTGCACTTGACACATTTGTTGTCACAGCAACACAATTACAAAGGCAAAAAGTCACCAGTTTGCATGTTAACATTTTTCTGTGCAGCACTGTTCTGAGACGTCATGCTCATCTAAGTATCCCTTGAGATTTCCAGGTGCTTTCCTGGCAGTTCTGGCTTAATGAATACATGCACGTATATCAATGCATGTCAGTTTTCCATCATGAATAACCCAAGGACAACAGAGGAGGTTGAATCCTTGTGTGAATGAAAGAATGAAGAGATGATTGAAGCTAAAAGAATATTGAGAACCAGATTCATCCTGGTTTTTATTTTTTTCATCCAATGTTTAAGGTCCTGCCTGAAGTACCTTGGTTAGGAACATAACTGCCTCATACTCCCTCTCTAGTCAGTAGAGACAAGTGCCTCCAGGATGCTGTTTGAGTCTTGTGAGAAGGCCTCATACTCACTCACTCATCTCTCGTTACATGGTATTACATATTTTAAAGGATCTATGTTAGAGGTCAGAAGTTGTACCCTCAGTTCTTCATCTGGCTATTGTTCTTAGACAATAATGAGACAACAAATACTTTGGAGGAAGGCAGATCTCCATAATGTATATGGAAGAGTGCATTAGCATTCAGCCTTTACTACTGGAGAAACTTTCACTTATGAAGATTGTAGGGAGATGTAGCCATTAACTTTCATCATCATGAATAATTAACTGTGATGGCAGCTGTACTTAAGATTCATCTCTCAATCAGTGTTTGTCCAGACAATATCTGAACTGACCAAAAGCAAACACAAAAACCACACCATATGCAAATCAGTCTGTCAAAATCTACATGTGCCTGCAACTGCATGAAACAGAACTAAGACTTTTTAGATAAGTCTCATTCTAGATTTATTTTTAGCTTGTGAGATAATTAAGATCCTTCTGTATTCTTAGAAGGCTATTTATTGTTCAAAGAATAAATTCTCTATGGATGCTGCAACTTTGAGGCAGCTCGTATGTGAAACTCGAAGGCGGGACAGAAATTAGAAGAAGAGCAACTTGGAAGAAGAATCCAGAACAGCAAGGCTCTGGCTGTGGCTAGGAAATCTGGCTAAAATTACAGCACTTCTGTAAAGTTTTCTGTTAATTGAAGTGCATCAAGAGACCAAGAAGGACAGAAGATAAGGAGGTGCAGGAAAGATGGAGGAAGAGCAAAAATCTTCCAAAAAGGGAATGAGCACTTTCAGAATCAGTTTTGGTCTTGAAATTTTGAATACACACACATGGCTCTTTCAAAAACAATTATAAAAGGAAGGGTGAGGGAGTGTTGAAGCTCTTCAGTTGTAACTTCAAAGAAGTCATGTGATTTTAATGCAATTCCATATTTAGTTTTAGACCTAGGGTATAACTTTTGTTTAGGTTGTCAGTGCTGAAGGGTCATTTGGGAGCCTCCTTTGAGGTTAGATTTTTAGGTTTTCCATTACACACTACATTTTCACTAACTGAAGACATAATACGGAGTTCACGACATTTATAGCTCTGCTGACTTACCGATCACTATTTTCTCATAGAGAAGTACCATCCTTTGCTTCAGCTCTGAGGCAAAATGACAGAGCAGTGTGCTCTGTCACACTACTTCGTACGAATTTTTTTTTTTTTTTTTAGCTTTTTTGAACCAAACTTTGGAAATATAAAGCAGGAATAAAGATATGGAAATAAGGGAAGACACTGAGAAAAAAAAAACAAACTGTGACCCACAAATCAAATAACTACAGAGACTGAATGATAAACAAAGAAGCTACAGTAATTATAAGTCACATTTTTAATAGAATGTTTGCTGTTGAAGAAGGATTCCACAGGAACAGGACTTTAGGAAGAGTGAGCCTGGCTATGATTAATAGAGGAAAATACTCTCTGTGTGCTTCTGCCTTGGTATTCAGCAAGTACCTTGGAGCTTTTGTTTTGTTTTTTCATACTCCCCAGGGCAAGCTATTCCAGATTTGCTCAACAAATAGAGTTCAAATGATAGTGCTTAGGCTGCTTTTATCTGCCAGAGTAGCCCTGCCCAACTGTGAGGATCCTTTATAAAATGCTAAGGAGGGAGAAGAAACTTTTAAGGATTAGGAAATAAAAAGTGCCTTTGCCTGAAAAAGGAATATGAGAACAAAGAAAATGAAGAGGGAAAGGAATAAAGAAAAGAATATACATCACCAGCTATTTCCAAGCAATAAGATCTGGACGTGAAGAACACAGACCCCCTGGGAAGTACAACATTTCAAAATTAGTTTGGAGGAGGTCCTGGAAAATGTACATGCAGAACAATTCTGCAATAGCAGCAGGGGGGATGGACTGGATGTGAACTTATTTGGTCTCTTCCATCTCCAGTTTCTATGAAAACAGTGACCATTCTTCAGCAATATGATAAATATTTAAAAAAATCATAGATACAAACTAAATAAAACATATTAAATAACAAGTTCAGCCAACTTAATCATGACTTTTCAACTTTTTAAACCAAGACAGCAGGGAGGAAGAAGGAACAGGCTTGAGATTTTTAGTCCTCTTTGTTTAAGGCTAATTCACATAGGACACACCTTCATGAGACTTGTTCAATAACATTTATGGAGCTGGGCTGGAGTTGTTGTTGGATTGTCCTCAGTCCACAGGGCTGCTGATTTTATCCAGTGCACACTGGGTGCTGTTTCTCTCTAGCAGCCTTTAATTCAGATTTTGCCTTGTTTATGTTTCACTCCTAGCTGGACCAGTAGATTACATTTTGGGTAGTGTAATACCAGTCTAGTCCTTTAAGCATGTAGTCATCCAGAGGAAACTACACCAAGAGCCGATTCCTTTTTTTATTCCTGCACTGACCAAAACAACATCAACTGCCTTCCAGCAGCAAATCTGCTTCTCTGTAAGGGAACCATGTGTTGCAGATATACAGACTTCATGGTCCTCCACAGGGGAAGAATTTTTGGCTCAAGAAACATGAAACTCTTATTATCTGAGCACATGGTCTATCCAAAGACCATAGCTACAGTGAGTATATTCACTTTCAGGGACAGCCACTAGACAGTGATATAGCCACATTTACACACCCAAAGTATGTCAGCTGCACGCCTAAGTAATAGCCGCAGCCACTCTCTCTAAATTTCCTTCACAGCCTAGCAGCTCAAATTTTCCCTGAATCCCAAATGAAGTTCACTTTGTGTATGTTCGTTCCGAGAACTCCTCACTCAGTCTTGGCAAAGAGGGAACTCTGAATAAAGCCTTTTCTCCTACACAGGACAAAGATAAGGAACATTCTGGGGTAGAGAGAGTAGGAAATATGCCTTTCGTACTCAGTACTTTAGTACTTCTGGAGAAAAAAAAAGTCTTCCAGGTTGTCAGAGTGCTACCTTAAAACTATCAGTCTAGTTTCTTTTATTGATGCTAAAGAATAGTCAAAGGCTCTGCTTTTGGTAGCCAGGCTCTGAGCTTTCCAGGCAACAGGCTCAAGTTAGTTACATCCAGACTCTTTGGCTTAAGCATGCCTTTGAACTGGAACCTCAGCAACCTTTGTCAGGATGAATTGCAGTCTGCACAGTTCTCCCATCTGACTTTGGACTTTGCCCTCTAGTCTTCACACATTTATCCTGCCCCTTTCTTCTTCCTCAGAAACATACAACACCCTCCAGGAGAGATACAGATAAGCTGGAAGAGGGCAACATTCAGGAGCAGTAAGCCTGACTTGATTCCTGGCTAGAGTGAGGTGAATCAGGCAGCTCTCCAGACCCTATTGTGCAGAGTTGCTTGCTTGCTGCACTTAGATGCTGCAAGAGTTCTGTTTGGGAGGTCACCTACCTACTTGCCCAGAGTTTGCTAGTCAGAGGCACAGTTGCATTTGGCTAGAAACTCTGCAAAGTTTCTGGAATAAAATGTTTACGTGGCTCCATTTGTGGGGTTATTTTGCCCTCCACAGCTAGTGTGGACAGTGGAGGAACAAAATGTCCATGTGCAAATGGCAACAGTCAATGCTCTGCTTTAAAAGCTGATATCTGCTCTGTTCACATCAATACATGACCTCAGCACTCCAAATGTCTGTGGGAGACTCCATCACCTCATGACATCTGCACATCCTCAACTCTGTCTAATGAATAGGAAACCAGCTTGTAGTGGAGTAGGTCGTCCTCACAGCCCATGTAACTTGGGTTTATAATGCCATCTTGACACAGCTGTTGTCCCTGGCATGGGGCCATCAGAGGCATTATCAAAAGAATCAGCATCTGAGCTTAACTTGTCCATCTGTGGCCAAAAGGACAGTCCCTGAGATCCCATTTGCTTCAATGCTGGGCGGTAAGATGCACTACATGAATAACTCAACACCCAGGTTCATCTTTCTACAGACGCCACTCTATTCGAAAGTCACCTCCAAAAGTGCTTCAAGGATTGCCCATCCCTCTTCCAAACACTTTTTGTCTCAGAGTTTCTAACATGCCTGGACAACTCATGACATACGTCTGGGAAGTAGACTACCCCTGCAATCAAACAAAACATGTGAACATGGGTCTGGTCATCCCTCTGTCCTTCCGAGTTCTCTCCTTCTTCTGTGAGAGATCCTTTGTTGCTCCCCTAAGAATCTCCCCAGTGGCATGAAAGGTGTCTTTCCACCACAAAGTACCTGCTACAGCTTGACAGAATTGTTGCCCAAGGACATAGCACAAGCAGACCCTGGAGGAAAGCATGCCATAAACATCAGCAGGTTCAACAGAAAAAAAATAGCAGGATCAACAGAAAAATATACTGCTCAAGTGGGTAAAGATGATCATGATCATGGTCCAAAATCAGTCAAGCCAACTATGACACATGAGGCAACAGGATGATCCCTGTGAGTACTGAGCAGTGACAATATGGTGGCAGTGCCAGATCAGCCACATAGTGCTGTCCTGTATCAGAACATATCAACAAAGAGAACCTGAATGAGTGAGACCTCTTGGCCTTTAAATACAGCACCAGTATAGAAATGCAGATAGAAAGGCCAACTTTGATTAACAAAAGAGCTGCTGCTTTTGTCTCAAGCCATACAAAACGGAGATTGAGGACATGCTGGAAAATACCATTTTAATGTCCTGTGATACTGATGCTGAAAGATGTGTCACTGTTTACGTATCCGAGGATAACTGTTCGGATGCCAACCAAGTGTTCAGAGAAGATATTGCTCAGCTTTCTAGGGTGTTTCATGTGTGAACTTCTCTTTTCTTCTTCACTAAGATCTCATCTTCACCTGACCAAATGTCAACTTCACCCTTTCTCTAGGTGCAGGGAGAGACTTCATAGGGACAGCAGCCCTTCTTTGCCCTTGGAGAGTGCCCCTCCTCCATCCCATGCAATTCTTAAGCCAGGAATTTCTGACCACATATTTCCCTCTCCCAGTCCCCTCCCAGGTACCACACATCCTAATCTCAATGATTTTGCAATGGCTCAGATATGCCAAATTCAGCTTTTCTTCATCCTCCCTTTAGGAGATTGCTTTGTCTCCCTTTGATCCTCCACAGGAGGTTGCTTGGACATTTAAGGGGCCATTGGCTTTTACCTGGCATGGCAGGCTCCAAAGAAGTCTTCGCAGCTGCAGGGACAGCTCTTGCATTGGCTGGGATCTAAGGTCAAGCTTTCGCAAGAGCTGTCTGTCTTCATCTCCTTCCCTCACGTTGTGTTGTGGGAATTCACAGTGGCATTTCCAGAAGGATTCTGTTGGAGGCTCTGTCCTCCACCATCTTTTTAAATCCATAGTCTCCAGGGTTTTGCAGTTTAATGTGGAAAACTTTCCTAGTCAGTAGCGAATTCTCTTAATTTGTAATTTTATTTTATTTTTTCCTGGAACCATCTTCAATTAAGTATTATTAAGAACTAAGGAAGATATTAATTCAGTTTTGCAGTCAGTTATTCTCTCTGTCTGGAAAGTATTCATTGTGATTATACAATGATACCGTAATAGATATCATAGAATCATAGAATGCTTAAGGTTGGAAGGGACCTCTAGAGATCATCTAGTCCAATCCCCTGCACACGCAGGGTCACCTACAGCATGTGGCTCAGGACTGCGTCCAGGCGGGTTTGGAAGATCTCCAGAGAAGGAGACTCCACAACCTCTCTGGGCAGCCTGGGCCAGGGCTCTGTCACCCTCACTGTTGAGAAATTTTTCCTTAAGTTCCTGTGGAACTTTTGGTGCTTCAGTTTGTGGCCATTTCCTCTAGTTCTGCCGGTGGCCACCACTGAGAAGAGGCCGCCCCATCCTCCTCACTGCCTCCCTTGAGGTCCTTCTAGACACGGATCAGGTCTCCTCTCAGCCTTCTCTTCTCCAGGCTGAACAGGCCCAGCTCTCTCAGCCTTTCCTCACAGGGCAGATGTTCCAGGTCCCGGATCATCTGCGTAGCCCTGCACTGGACTCTCTCCAGCAGCTCCACATCCCTCTTGTACTGGGGAGCCCAGAACTGCACACAGTACTCCAGGTGTGGCCTCACCAGGGCTGAGGAGAGGTGCAGGATCCCCTCCCTCGACCTGCTGGAGATGCTCTTCTTAATGCAGACCAGGATCCCATTTGCCTTCTAATCAGAATTAATTCCGATTCTAATTCTTCTGATTCAGAATACCATTGGCTATCACAAGCATAATGATTTAGTTCTTAAAAAATACTGTATTCAATAATATATTTGCTTCTACAGTGAAAAAAATTAGTACAATTATTTATGAAGATTAACTGCAACCCAATTCACAGAGGTTTTATGAGATATTAAGCCCATTGGTAATTCTGCAGTATGTTTTAAAGTAAGGGCTTGTGAATTTCTTTCAGAATAAACAGTCTCTGTCATCTCTCTAAGGTGAAAAATAAAATAAACTTTTAATATATTCTAAGTGTTACTCTCACCAGTACATTGCAACACTGACGACACTGTGGTTTTGCTATTGTCTTGGGAAAATCAAAAGTAATCTGTCAGGATGGATCCATACCACTAGGTTTGGAGCATAGAATGATCATGGCCAGAATATGACTCTAGAGCTATGTCTAACATTTATTTTTTTCTAAATAAAATAAAATAAAATAAAATAAAACAAAACAAAACATATTATCATGTTAGGAGATTTCACACACACAAAAGTAAAATGATCAAAAAATACCATGATGCTCCCAATGAATCTTGACAGTCTTTGGATATGAAAAACAGTGCAACAATAGCACTAGACAGTGACAATGGAAACATTTCTTTCTCTGCACTGCAGTTCCTGAGACCCAAATAAAGGGCTATTTTGGGCAAATATAGCAAATCAGGAGCTGCACGTACACGCACAACTGTGCAACGGTTCAACAGTCCCAGCAGAGCTGTGGCTTTTCTGCTTCAGAGTTCGGGTTCAGGTTAACAGCGGAGAGCTGGAGTTCTTCAGTGTGCGCTGAC
>VZSV01000161.1:1008917-1079037 GCA_013398735.1 Nothocercus julius
GGAGGCGGCGTAGGGGGCAAGCGGAAGGGGGACCAGGGGCACCTCGGTCCGAGCCCGGCCGGCCGTGCCAAGTGCAGACGTAACTGCGCAGGGGGACCCCTCTGCCTCCCCTGCCCCAGCCCCAAACAGCCTGGCTTCTGATGCACGTAGGATGTGAGCAAAAGGAGAAATTTCCGTAGGGCTCGGCTCGGTGGTATTTTCTCTGGCTGAAGTTATCTAGAAATAATATTGAGGAGAAGAACAGTTAATCATAACAAAACTTTAAAGAGCAACAGGTTGTTCTACTGAAATCACACGTGCTAAAAAACAAAACAACAAAAAAACCCTCCTTAATTGGCTTGATAGAAAACAGCTAAAAACAATATTCTACATGATCATTTATAAGGGGTGACAGCCTTGCTTTATGAGCTCCTGATGCTATGCAAAACAAATGTCACGGCAAGTCTAAAAAGATAGTGTAAAAACTAACAAGACTTTCCTAAAGATCTTCACTGGCATTTCAGATATAGAATATGATCTTTAGAAGTACTTTAATACATTTAGTCTTCTGAAGTGTTTCCCCTTTTCCTCCTATTCTTCCTGCTTGAAACAGATGGTCCATTATACGTGGACCCGCTGCTCACTGTCAGGCTCTGTGTGTCTTGCTGTGTGGTTAGAATTAACCCTGCTGGACACCCCGGCGTGGGTAGAATGGGTAAAGAGCCAGCAGCCCTGCATCTCACAGCCATGCCTAGTATGTGGACTGCTGCTCTGCCACATAAATGGTGAGAGAGAGGCTTTGCAGACGAGTCTTCCCCCGTTTCCCTCTTTTGGGGTAGTGTCTCTTTGACAGCCAAGACTTTGTTGCCTCCTATTTGAGTTTTACCGCCTGGTGTAAATATAAAGAGGATGAGCTGGGAGGGGCAAGGTCAGAGGAGTATCAGTGAGGCATTGCTAAAGCTGATTCCCATGCTGATTCCCTCCAAGCAGTTATGCTAACCGTGGAAATTAGAGCCCTTAACTCTTGTTCCTGGTTTAGCCTGGAATGGGGCAACCATGGGCTCTTTTCTCCTCTCGCCCAACCAAACTGTAGAGCTAACTCCTTTTCTCAGTGAGAAATGCAAGTTCCAGCCCTGAGGACAGGATCCAGTCCTGTTCACAGTGAATTCACTGGGATTTTGTCATTGACCTCACTGTTGAGAAGTCTGGGTCCATACATCTCTTCTAAGTATGAAAGTGGAAAAAAAACATATGAATAGTGTTTTTGCTGAGATTTTGGTGAAGTTTATTGAGCGGTGGTGAAAGGAGTTGATGGCTGTAGAGATGAAACACTGGCTCAGTAGCTAGCTTTAATTAATATAAATAAATTTGTTGTTGACAGACAGACTATTTTAAAGCAAATTCATTATGGCAGGCAGGTGGCAAGAAGACATACAGAACATCCTGAAATCCTCTCTTTCATTCTAGGACATGACATGACTGATGTTCGGCTTCATTTATAAAATGATAAGGGTGGTCCAAACTTGGTGCTTACATGTGCATAGGATGTCTCACTGTATTTGACACCAAATAATCCTGCCCACAGTCTCTCAGAGAGGCTACTGAACGAATAGGGTGGCATCCAGACAAAATTCTGACAGCATTCTCAAAGTAGCAAGAGAACAATATTGTTAGAGTAGGGTGCACAGGTACCTTCCATCCTAAAACAGCTCATGATACAGCTCTGAGCAAGAATTCAGAACCCAGGTATGTCAGTTTGATATCATTTACATCATTATCAGACCTCAGTACTTTCTTGGTATTTGTTAAATTTGTTAGAATTATCTTCTGAAATACTAGCAAAAATGTCAAGTGAGACGGTAGGGGGTTCCTGATGAAATAGCAGAGTAGGTTGCCTTTGAGTAAACTCCCCTTGCATCTGCATGCGTTCTGTTGGTTGCAAACAACCCCTTCTGCATAAGTGGATAGGCTTTCTCAGTCACTTATTAACTGCAAGAGTGAGGAATGCTTTACCTGCACTAATTTGCATCAAGGATTGTAAGAACATTATTGACACTCTGGATTGAAGAGGGCATTGACAGACTGGTAGCTTTGGTACTGAAATCTTCTCTCCTGTTGTGGCAGGGCTAATTCATGGTCAGCTGAGAAAGTTAGGACAGGTGAACTGTTCAGCCTGTAAAATATGAAAGACTGTAATCTCTCCAGGCATATGTGAAATGTACGTGAATGCAACGTGATCTAGCAACTTATTTCAAAAAATAACAATTCTAGAACCTGCTCTGGGCTTGGACACTGACTTTGGACACACTATTTCTTTCCAGCTTTCCTGTTTCAAAAGTGAGGATAAGGACAGTACTTCACAGGGTCTTATTAGAAATGTCATATTTAGAAACAGAGATTCCAAAAGCACAGTGAAATTTCCATGTGAAGTAGTCTGTATGATTGTAAAGTACTGTTAATATAAGAGGAAAAGCATAGGAAAGGGGTTCAGAGCTCTCTAATCCTTCTTCCCAGCGTTTTTAGGAGGGTTCAGTTGTCTGCTATGGTACACAGGGACAGATGATGCCTTCACCATCCTGCAGTTTTCCAGAGAATCTTATAACTACATCCCTTGTACATAAAACTCCTGATAATCTCTGCCTGGCTTTACAGATCTAAATCCAGTTTGGAGCTGAAGGTAGAACTTCATGCTATTGAGCTTCAGATAATTTCTAACCATTAATAGTTAGCTCAGGTTGGCAGTAACCCCCAGTTAAGCCAACCCGGGATTGGCATATTAACTATCTCTGCCTACAGTGCCTGGCACTGGGATGGAAACTATCTGGTGCTCAATATTTTGGTGGACAAGATACTGAACACCTGGTTTAGAGTCTGTTCTTGGCATGGTGGTTAGCAAGTGTCATGGTTCTGATTTTTGCTCTCTGAAGAACATGTGCTTTGGGGAGGTAGGGCCTTTTTTGTGTTTTCTTGTGTTTGTTTTTTTAATATAATTCAGACAATGGCACCTCTTGTATGGAAAGTAATGACCACTAGTGCAGTGTCTTAAGTCTGGGGTTTAGTTTTGAGTGGTCTAAGTGTTCATGGTTAATGGTGTCACTTCCCATCCTAACAGTGGCTATTCCAACACCTACCTTTTTATTGCATGGCCCAGGGAACTGGAATTTGTGAGAAAGGTGCTGAGAAAAGAAAAAGAAGCCAGAGAAAAGAAAGAAGGATGGGGAAGAAAAAAGAGACTAGGGTAAGGGTGGCAGCAGTCCTAGCAAAGGGAATATTTTCCAGTCAGCAATTCTGAATGCAATGTTAAAAAATAACAACTGAAAGTTTTATTTTACTACATAGAGCCCAAATTCTTCCTTTGATCTTTGTACAAGCTTCCCTTTGGCATCTGTAGGAGATCAGTGGAAGGAGGGGAGTGTGTAGTCTTAAATTTATGATCCAGCCTGTGGACAGTCATGAAATGGAATTCAGCTCTTCCCAAAAATGAATACATTGCTATGAATCAGCCAGAATGGTACGTTTTTTTACACTGCTGGTCCTGAAATAAATAGCAAAACAACCTAAATAACAGGTAAGTCTTCTGAACACACTGTTGCAAATCATTCAGTCAGCTTTAAAAGTAACAAAGAATAATATTGAAAAGTGGCCTCTGTTGAGCTTTGAAATTAACTTGGTATTAGTTCTTCTGTTGATCTAAATTCCTTAATATATTTGACAGTGTAATAGTGTACACAAATACACTATTTTTCACACTTTAGTCTGTATTCAGTATTTAGAAATACAGTTATTTTAGCTTATTTTTACCTGGTAATTTAGGAACAAAGTGACTTCTAACGACTAAAATAAATTCTCTTCCCACATAATTTTTTTAAATTATGCGATCAGTTTAGAAAATTTGCTAATTACACATTTCTTGAAAATACCAATATGTTTTAGGATAGTATGAGGCCGTATGTTATAAACTACAAATGAGAGCCCTGTTAGTCTTGGAACAACTGGAAGCATCAGGAGGAGATGAGGATGGGGGCAGAATGTCTCAGTGAATGTCTAACAGGTCTGTGTCTCTTATATTGGCTCTTACCCTCTCAGTGCTCAGCAATCTCAGGAGCTCTCCAGGAGCACCCACTCATGGGAGTAACCCTTGGTTTCAGGCTGTATTCATGTGGTCTACTGGGACAAAACTCTCTGCAGAAGAAAGGCAGGAAGGGAGTTTGGGCCCTGATGGTGGCAACATTCACTGGTGGAGTTACAGATTAGAGTTCTTTGAAAAGCTCAAAGTGATCTAGAGCTTGCAGACAATTTCATTAAGACCTTTCCCCCCCACCCTCTGATCTCTTAAGATTAAGCATCTAAACTGAGGGCAGGGGTGGCCTCCTTATTCCCACCTTCGTCCACCTCCCACCCCATTGCTGTTATTGGCACACACAGAGCAGGTTTCTGCTAAGTTCTTTAGCCCCACTTGAGACCTCATTCTGGGAAACCATGACTAAATGAAATCATGCACGCTGTAATCAGTCTGCTTGGGTAGCTATCTTCAAGGTAGCATACCTAGTTGTATGCATTTTAAGTATTTTGAAAACATTAGACTTTGCATTTCTTAGCAATTTCTGACTAACCCAGAAAAAAACCCAACTGTGTGAGGCCTGAAATAGCAGTTTTCAGATCTGTCTCTTTCTTTGAGGAAGATAATTTAACTTAAATTAACTTAATTAATTTCTTTGAGGAAGAATTTAACTGAGCTATACGCAGTCTACACAAAGCAGTGCACCCTAGGCCCTACAGTGTTGCAGTTGTTCAGATAATATTCTTTCTACTCATGAGTTTTTGGTAGTATTTTGAAAAGTGGAATTGGTGCTTTACAAGAGACTTTATATAGGACCACAGTCTGCTCAAAGGATGACTAATTTACATCACATTTCAGTCCCACCAATATTATGTCTTTAGCATACTCATATATTTTGCAAGGCTGTCATATATTCTTGCACAACTGATAAAATGTCAAGCCCTTCAGATAAGTTTCTTCCATACAACTGCCTTCAGTCTAGGGAAAAAGCACAGATTTATGAATTGGACTGTAATCCTAAGTCTTCTGCTGCCTAGATTTATTATTTCAGGGAACCTGCCTACAGCTACCTTAGGGAGGCAACTGTAATTCTGCTATTTTCTATGACAAAGACTAAAGGGGCTGGAATCTGCTAGTGTTTTAAAAATTCTAGTTTTAAATGACAGAAATCAGTTCCACCCATTACACCAAAACATCCTTTTAAAAGATCAACCCATATGACACATTTGCCTAAAGCACTGTAACAAGGACACAAAGATATTAGTAATATTAATAGCAAACAAGATGTGTGAATATATAGGCATCAATTCTTTAAATGGTTTATGTTTATGTCTTTAATAAACATACCAGTTGCAGATTCTGCTTCTTTCTCCTGGGTAGTATTAGGCTGAGTAATTGTAAAACTAGCTGAAATAAACTGTCACATCCATTTCTCCTGAAGAGGAGTTTGCACAGTTAATGGCCCCTAATGTGTCATGACCATTTTCATGGATATTTGCATTCCTAAGCCTCTGAAAACAGCTATCAAGCAGAAAGCTCTGCTTAATTTTAAGGAGAAGATTTTACCATCCCTCCTGCACAGTTAGATCAGAGCAAGTGTTTTGAAGATTTTGCCTCAGGACTTTCTGTTCAGAGCTTAGAGCTGTGTCTGTCTATGCGGCAGTGCAGGAGGCGTAGTGTCAACGTGGCTTGCAGAGCTGAAGTTCAATGAGATCTTGGCCCTCCAGGCTTAGGCAGCTGCTGGGTGATGCTTTTAAGGGTGGAAAAAATTCTGTGCCTGAGGGAGGAGATGACTGTTCCAAGAACCTTTGAAGACCTAGGGTTTAGCTCCTTAGCTCCTTCCGCTTCTGGAGTATACCTGCAATGCGCACTCTATTTGCTTCCCTCTATTGCTCTATTTGCTTCCCTCTACTTACAAACTCAAATTTTGGTCCACAACCATGACAGCTAAGTGTTTAGTTTTAATGGAAAACTGGAATTCATTGTCGTTTTTGTTGGACTACCCCATGCAGGAATAGGCCTGAATAAACTAAGGTAGAGACCTCAGCGTAGCTCTCTTTCAGACCATGTCAAGCTAGAATTACTCTGGTTGAATTAGGACATATCTGATGCTATATCAGCAGCACTGAAAGAGGTAGTGAGATGACAAATGCTGTGGCTGCAGCACTGGAATCAGCAGCACCGAGATGGTCTGGAGCAGATGCACAGCCCTGATAAATAGCAGTAGTGAGGTAGGAGTTGAGGTAGGCACAGTGCTGGGACTGTCCACTCACTTACAGACCTGCCTAAGTGAAACATGACAAGAACTTTGTCCACCGCATGGTTATGGGAGTAAGCAAGGTCACTGAAGCAAAACTGCTGCTCTAGAGGCTGTGTGGGCCATTTGTTACGTATATAAGGATGCTGTGCTTCCAGTTAATGCTTTGTTCTCTCCCATAAGAAACCATTACTTGCTTTGTACATCAGTTTATTATGTTTAGGAATGGATTTATTGCCTGTTAATGATGTTGAGGGACAATACTTAGTTACCATGGTTTTAGGTGGGCACTTGAGCTGCGAAAGTTGCATCTGGTGATATATTTTAAGAAGAACCTTTACATTGGTAGCAATACTTGGCAAATGACACTTAAGATCCCAAGACACAGCCATAGTTTGGGTTTAACACATTGTCCTCTGAGTGGTGTCCTCTGACAGGAGAATATTGACAACGATTATTATTGTGGAGCAGATTATTTTGCTGCCACTGTATCAAAATAATAAATTTATTCTGAAATTGCTGTTTTTTTTCCTGAAGCATATAATTCTGGCAAATGATTTTTCCTTATAAGCAATGCCCGGATACTATTAATATATGTAATTTTTAAAGTGAAATCTTATTCTGGGAGGTGACTGTAGAAGTCCTATTTTCCTGTGCAATATGTCCGTTGCTATATTTATCAGGGTGATAGGTGCAGTTATTAATATCTAAAACAAATCTTGGGCTCTGTGGTTTCTATTAACACTGTAAAACCAGCTAAGCTGAACCAATGATTATGTGCATTGCCTAGTGAATTACTAAGTTGTAAGTGACAGTTGTGCCACAAGCCGAAGGCTATAGAGCCATGTAGGTGCCACTGAAGGCAGAATTTCTGCAGAATTTTTGTTGTTGTTAGCAATTTGCAAACTGGAAGGCAAGTTTTGGAAGGCCAGCCATTAAAAGCAATAACATATTTTAAATTATAACATGAATTTACTTGTATGCAACACATGGCATATTAAGAATTTGTTTTTATAGGCACTTTTAAAAACAACCTGGTTTGAAAGCTGTACTTGTAGTGAATCGTGGTGAATTCAAGTAAGTGTCTGAGAAACAAGAAAGGTTGATTTGACTGAGCCAGGATTTGAGCATATAATTCCAGACAATAAAAACAATAGACAATGACAGTGGTTGGCATCCAGATATTCTCTTTCAAACAGAGATCTAAAAGTGCCCTTAAAATGTCTAATTACAGCATAATGGTTTCCAAGTTTGTATCAAGGATTATCAAAGTAAAAAAAAAGACACAACCATGATTTTCAGATTCAGATTTCTTTTGTTGGGTACTTATGTTCATATTATACTCTGTTATTGATCAAAATACGGATTTTGATGGCAACTTGCATTCAAGTTTGAAAATTATCTGATTTGAACGTCCAAAGGTAAAATGGGAGAATTTTCAATGAGTATATGAAGCATTTAAAGCCTAAATTACTTTAATTACTTAGCCTTTTTTTTTTTTTTTTTTTTCCCCACTGGGACTTTGATAGTGCCTAAGACTCTGACATCTAGTTGCCAGCTAACATGATACATAAGCTAATATTATACCATCTACAACTAGAAAAGTCAGTTGGGTACATTATAGAAATAACAACTAGGAAGGAAAAAAATCTTTAGTTAAGCATGCAACGTAGCAATGCCAGCGTGTTCCTAACAGTACACATTTCCTTCTATATGAAGTATTTTAGATGGACAAGAGTTCCTGTTCCTGTTGTAGGAAGGGCTTATGAGATATATGAGATATTTACAGGCTGGGGACTGACCTGCTGGAGAGCAGCAGGGGTGCATTAGGAGGAGCGTCTGGAGCAGGTCGAGGGAGGGGATCCTGCCCCTCTACTCAGCCCTGCTGAGGCCACACCTGGAGTACTGTGTGCAGTTCTGGGCTCCCCAGTACAAGGGGGATGTGGAGCTGCTGGACAGAGTCCAGCGCAGGGCTACGCAGATGATCCGGGACCTGGAACATCTGCCCTGTGAGGAAAGGCTGAGAGAGCTGGGCCTGTTCAGCCTGGAGAAGAGAAGGCTGAGAGGAGACCTGAGCAGTGTCTATAAGGACCTCAAGGGAGGCAGTGAGGAGGATGGGGCGGCCTCTTCTCAGTGGTGGCCACTGATAGGACTAGAGGAAACGGCCACAAACTGAAACACCAGAAGTTCCACAGGAACTTAAGGAAAAATTTCTCAACAGTGAGGGTGACAGAGCCCTGGCACAGGCTGCCCAGGGAGGTTGTGGAGTCTCCTTCTCTGGAGATCTTCCAAACCCGCTTGGACGCAGTCCTGTGCCACCTGCTCTAGGTGACCCTGCGTGTGCAGGGGGGTTTGGACTAGATAATCTATAGAGGTCCCTTCCAACCTTAAGGTTTCTACGATTTCTTCAGAAAATTTTTGCATGTTCCAAGATAATGTTACACTGAAAACTACATGACATAGCATTGGGGAAATATGGTATAGCTGTGTAAACAAAGATTGTATGATAATGCACAGCTCAACTAGTTGAAAAATCAAAAGGTCATTCTTATTCATTCTATACTGAGATTAAAAAAAAAATCAAATGGACAAATAAAGAAGTGAGCTAGTTAATTGTTCAGCTCAGTTCTAGTTCAGGTGCAGCCATGACTGAAGGTATTTCAAGCCATTTCAACAAAATGTCAAAATAATCATTCAGGTTCAGCTCTGATTTGATGAAAATAAGTATAATTTGGCTTACAGCTTGAATTTGCTCATGTTCCCTGGTTATAGGATGATTTAGTTATGTATAAGTAATCAAATAATTAGCAGTTGATTAAGGGAAAATTTGATGGCAGGTTCTGAAATTTTAATTAACTTTACACAGAATTAAAATTCATTTGGAGATTTTGTATCATGAATTAATTTCCTTTGTTGTTCTTCATGTATAGTTCACTATCACAGAGTTTCAAGTTATAAGAGGGATCTTTCAAGGTCAAATGATATGAGAAGAAGGAAACCTTCTCAGATGTTTTTTGTATGAACACTTCTGCACAAATACAGAATGGTCTTTGTACCAGACTATTTCAACTTTGTGCATACCTGTTTTTTGAGCATTTCAGATAATATGAAAGTTGTACTAACCGGATAGTAAAAAGAAATAAAACACTTTAAATATTTGTACATATATTAATCTAATGAATTAATCTAATGAATATTTAATCTTTCTTAGAAAGATACTTTAGGGTTTATGTCAATTGACATTGCAAGACTTCAGTGACAGAGAGATTGACCCTATTTTCAAAAGTGATGTGGGGTCAAGTATTAGAAGGCTTTGAAGAATTTTTGGTCTACAGTGTGCAGAGCAACAGTTAACTTTTGGTAAGTAACTACATGTCAAATTTTCAATCATGAATTTATCGATTCCCTACATAGTATATTAAAGACATGACTGAAGATTTGCAGAATGCAGGTAAATGGGAAGCCAAGTAAATTACCATGGAATGAGATGATGAGAAAAGGGTCTGTGACACTTTCCCTCTTTCTTGTTATTCAGGTTGTGTCCTCTTTTAATCTACTGCCTGGCTTCTGGTACTGTGCATTGTTCTCACACTTTCTCACACTTTCTCACACTTTCTCACACTTTCTCACACTTTCTCACACTTTCTCACACTTTCTCACACTTTCTCACACTTTCTCACACTTTCTCACACTGTGCATTTTTCTTCTGTTGTCACATAGACTTTTGCTTTTTTTATTGTTGGTAGATTTGGTTTTGTTCTTTTGTCATGCAGTCTGTCAAGTATGAGACTCCGAGTGTAGGCTCAGGCCCTGTAGGTGAGAGATGCATTCTTCTGTCTGCTTTAAAAGCTCTTATTTTGAGACCTGAGCTGGGGGACTTAACTGAGGTTATACGGGAGCATACTTGATCAGTATGTTGGCTTGCATGGGTGCATTCATATACAAAACAGTAGCTGCTTATGATTCTGTGTGATTGGGGAAGAGAGAGGCTGGAGATGTTTTGGATGATACTGCTATGAAGGAGAAGTGAGGGTAGGATTTGACGGAGAAAATGGAATTGTTTCAATCAGTTGTGGAAAGATGCGAAAGTGGTATTGGGCAAGCATTTTTTCAAATACATAGTACAGTTTTCAGTCAAAAAAAAGATGACACACTTCATAATTGAATGATCATATCCTAATGTTTGATAGGCTTACTTGGCATGTAGGATGGCCCAGTGCAAGTCTTGTACCCAAGTCATGTCGAAGTAGAACTGGCTGGACTCCAGAAGTAGTGTGTGGCAGACAAGTGCTCACCTCATCAATGGCATTAGCTGTCCTGAACAATATTTCTGATATTTTTGGCTTCAAACAGTGGGAAATGTGTTTTGTTGTTGTTATAGAAAGGAAAGAATATCTTAAACACTCACTGCATTCACTATGTGGAGAAACTTTTTTGACATAGCTACATTTTAGCATTGGCTGACCTATGGCTTTGAATCTGTGAATGACACCTACATAGTAAATAAACACTTCTTGATGTCAGGGTTGAGCCAAACTCCAGCTGCTCTTCAGCAAGACTTAAGTTCTCAAGGGTCAGATTTTTAGATTCAATTGAATACCAAAGCATTTCATTAAGAGCTTACTAGGGTTTTCAGATGTGCATAATCACCTACATCTCACTGGCTGCTGTTCCCTGAGTCTGGAGTGTCCACTGGGGTGTCATGTGACTATGATATGTCATAAACCATTAATATTCTTTTGATTAAATTGCAGTGCAGTATGCTGTCTTTTGCTGAGCCTCCCATTCCTGGTTTCAGCTATTTATTTTTTTCCTATTTATTCCTATTCCTTATTTATTCCTAAACTTCGTTCCTCCATTTTCCAGCAACTTGTTTTGCTGACTTGTATCAGAAATGGGTAGATATTTTTTAGAAGACATTTTGACTCAGGGAAAGCTTTAGTAACTACAGTGACTGATCCATTTCAATGTGAGTCAAATGCACACATTGTGTCACTGTGTGCATGACGTGTGTCAAATGTGTGTAAATGGTGCTTAAACAGATGCCTGTCTCAAGGCCTGAACCGCTTTGGGGAATGGATCTGTTCACCTATACCAATTTGGAATCTGTGTTCTTGCCAATGAGATATCAGAGTTTACCCCAAAAAACTGTTTTTTTAAAGCCACAGGAAAAGCAAGCTTTACTTTTACTAAGCTTTCAAATGAAGACTCATCTAGCGTAATAGAACTAGATCCCAGAAGACAAAGCATAGGCAATAGTTTTACTAGCAAAGGCAAAGCTAGGGATAGTCGACTGACAGACAGATGCTGCTTCACTCTTGGACTTCTCTAATTCTAATTACAGAAAATACCTGAGTAGAAATATATGCTTATAAAGAATAAATTCAAAAATATTAATCACAAGTATATAAATAAGAAAAGTGATGCTGGCTAAATCATAGTTCTTGACAGAAGACATAATAACAAGCAAAAATGATACAGATAATTGGAACAAAAATGGATCTCCTCAAAACAGGAAAAAGAACAGGCTTGGGTTCCTGCATCTCAGCAGTATGTTCCTCATTGCTAGTCTCCAAAGTACAGCTAGGGCATTGTGTCTTCCTGATGGTCTTTTGTGCACAGTAATGTCTGTTGGGACATCTGCCCAGCTGTGTCCTTTAGCCAGGATAAACAGAAAATCAGTATGAGTTTTGAGAAACATCCTGCATAGTGTTAATACACATGTCAATTGGTAAAAAAATGATCACTAAAGAAATTTGTCTATTTAATAATATAGCAGTCTTACAAAAGTGATTTTTAACTAAATGATGATCAATAGTCATAACAGTAACAATATTCATAGCTAATGATGACACTTCTTGGTGGAAATATGATATTCTTTTGTTTCTGTGCTTAAACAATTTACAGCTCTTAAAGATGAGGGTGGGGCTTGCTCTGGGAGGTTATCCCAGTACAGAGCGTCTTGCTCTGAAATGGCCAGCATCGATTTCTGCTGGAGAGATGATAGAGGATACTGGTAATCAAAATACCATGCTTTCATAACACTCCTCTCTTATTAATCTCTCTCAAAAAAATAATAGAAATATTTTCTGTCTCTCCAGAAAGCCCTTTGCTGACTTCCTCCAGACTCTGGAGGCACTTATTGCCCCTCAATACTGATGTTCCAGACGGTGCTAATAGTCCTGAGTCTGCAGACACAGACATTGAATGTATAGGGTCATCATTTTAAGGCTTCAAAGAGTTGAAGATGTAGAGACCGTCTGGCATGAAACAATATACTTTTCCTGATTTCACTTTTGGGAAATTAAATAAACATTTGCAAATGAAGTCATAAATGTATTTTTTTTTAATTAGATGTATAAGCATGAGCTGTTTTATATCCTCCCACTTGCAAAGAGTAGGAGAGAACTGTTTGTCTTCTAGGAGTGTAGCGGCAGGACTTAATTTAATAATGTTTGTTAAGAAGTCTTGGATCCTTGGAGAAAAGCTATGAGAGGAGTATGCAGTATCATTATGATAATGTTATATATAATAATGTTCTATTCTTTTATTTTACCAAGGCAACATGACTCAAGCTCAGCATCCTCCAAAGGAACAGTCAGAGCTAATTCTCCGTTTACTGACTTCAGAAGCAGAAATTTCTTCTGTGCATTCAACATTACACAGAAAGTAAATGACTGAGCAAAAAATAAAGCAGACGAAATAAAGCATATACAGTGAGCACTAGAAATCTTACTGATGTGGTGGTTCAGTGTAGTACTTCTTACTACAATTTTCTTAGTAATGTTTTCCCTGCTAATGGGTTGAGGTCATAAAGAGGTTATAAATGCTAATGTTAGCTTTGTGTTCTCCTTCCTTCTTTACAGAAGGACCAATGGGGGGCATTTTGTTTTGTTTGAAATTGTTTCCCTTAACTTTGCAAATATCGGGAGAGACAAATGCAGGATCTTCTTAAGATTTAAGAGCTGTCTGTCTTGACAGTTTACAATTTGCTGTGTTTTTGAGCAAGGCTTTTGGTCAATGTTGCCCAACATAATCAATGAAAAACAAATAACAGGTTGAATAATATGACTAAGATTTCCTGCTTCCAGTCAATTTCTAAATGTTTGTTGTCTTTACTGTTGTGATGGTATTTTTTTTTTTTTTATTACCTTTCTCATATTTTCCTGGAGTTTCCTAGATAACAAAAATCCAGGCCTGTTCAAGTGTATTTCTCTGCTGTATCTCAAGGTTCCCTTCTCAATAATGGTAAAGGAGATTAAGACAACTTTTTTTTTTTTTTTTCCTCTCTCTGTTGGTAGATTAATTTTAAGTATATTCTCCTCTTTGTATCATATAGTTGCTTCTTTAGCTGGCTTCAGATCTGGTTGACTTGGGTTTAACAAGGACAGGTTCCGCGTGAAAGAGGAGAAGCCTTAGAAGAATTACAGAATCAGTTTTCAGGTGCAGTGTTCCCACTTCCCATTATAAGCATGGATACCTATCATAAAAGTGAACTGTCAGTGAAATGACCTCTTGCTAGTCTATATTTATTCTTCTTTGAAGGCTTTGTCTTTGCTCTATTCTGTTTGAAAGTCAAAACAAAGTATTGCACCATTGCTAACACTGCAGGTTTAGCCTGCTATCTGAAAATCAAACTGGGCTTGTTCTGCTTCACTACAGTAGCACCCACAGCACAAGGACTCTGGCTCTGGTACTTATCAGGGTTTTTTGATTTTGCTTGAGACAAGTATACATGTGACCTAGGCTTCAACTTTTACAGTGCTGACACTATAGGAAACACTTCCTTTGTCAGTAAATTGATATGTCAACATCAGAAGTAGTTATAATAGTTATAACTAGCAGCAACTTTTAGAGATTTTTTTCTGGTAATTTTAGAGACGGTTTAAGAGGAATGCCTAAGCAGCTGAAACATGACAGCAATCAAGTCCGGTGTCATAGTGGTCTCATTTTATGACAATGACACATTTGTGCACACTCTATACACCTACTGGCTTTCAAAAATGAAGCATGAAGCTTGCATAATACCCCAAGAAGTTTGCAGTGAAGTTAACATGAAACACGTAACATCAAATATACACTTCCTTTACCCAAATACTACCTACTCTTTATTTGTTACCCAATTACTAATATCTCTTTGAGTCATGCTGTCATTGTATACCCTAAAGAAATATGCCTTATTTTTGAAGATCTGGTAAATCTGTCAAATTTGTGGGTTTAAGTTTCTGTTGCTTGCATCTCCCTGTGCTAGATTAGAGAGAGAAGAAGAGAAAACAGTGAGTTAGCTGCATTCGGGATTCTCGCCAGTCTTCATGGGACGGAAAATTCTTTCCCAGTTCCATATCTGACTTTAAATTTGACCCTCAGCATGTGAGCAAGATAGACCAACACACACACTTAAGAAAAAAAGATTCTTTGTGTCGTAGCAGGATATTGGTGCAACTTTTCCAAGGTTCAGTTCTAGCTGCTTCCAATCAATGAATCTCTGTCTTCCCTCAAACATCCTAGAATGTGCAGGTAAATAGGGCACCAGAAAGAATTGTTCTCTACCTCCTGCTGGCTATCAACAGAAGCCTTGAAATATGAAATTTGATTATAGAATTCATCTCCATGCAGAGCTACTAGAAACATGAGTATGCTGAGGATAATCCAGGCAACCAATGTCCCCAGGGGAGACCTGTAGTTTCATATACTTAACATTAGTGATCATTTATACGTGAAACCTCCTTTTTTCACTGCTGGCCTTTGTGTTCTTTTCAGTTTTTACCAAAACCTAATGTTTCATACTACCAATGACCGATATGTGGATGACCGATGAAAAAATGTTGAACAGCTTCAGAATAAGATTGATCTCTGAGTGACCTTTCTACAAATAACCCGCTCATTGATATCATCCCTTTGAACAAAATCTTTGAGCTCTATCAGAAAATTAGTTTTGAATCTATTAATTACATTTTTTCATATGTCAGGTTTTATGCCCTGGAGAAGTCCATGTTTTACAGTATTCCACAGTTGGGTTTATCAAGTCAGTTCTCGAAGAACAGTGAGTTTATTTGACAAGATAATTCACGTTAACTATACTATAGCCCTAGTTATTTTTTTAAAGAATGCTGACTCACTTATTTCATTATTGTACCCAAAATAATATTGGGGTAATCTGCTTGTAATTTCCTAAACCTACCTACTTTAGTATTTTTTAATAGATACTTCATACTGAAATACATGTATAGTTCTCTGACCCTTTGGAATTTTCCCAGTTTTCCATGAGTTGTTCTGTATCAACACTAGTGGTTCGGAGAACTCCTCATTGAGTTTATGTAAGACTCCAGGCCTGTTGATTTGAAAACATTTAATTTTAGCAGATCTTGTCTCACATCTCCCTTTATTACCTACAGTGAATTTTGTTATGCTGACGTAATATGGGATGATACATTCTCTGCTCCATTCCAAGGACAAAAGATTGTGCAAAGGACAAAATGTTTATTGGATATTTCCGCCTTTTCTATATTGCCATTTCGGGTTTTATCACCCATATCTAGTAATGGGCTCATGGCCAGACTCAAGCTTCTTCTGATATGTATAAAAATATCTTTTCTGTCCCCATGCCTCAGTTAACTATTAGTATTTCCTTGATTTTGTTAACTTCCCTCATAAGTTCCCTGCATATAGTAACTTACAAATTATGTTCCTTACCATTTACTTCCCTTCCATTCTGCAGATATGAGCTTTTTAATATACTTCATGACTATCTTTAAGCCCAGACAGTTTCTGACTTAGTATAAATATTTTCATGCTGAAAGTGCATTTTTGGCCTGTTTTCAGGTAGCCTTAACACTTTATTCTACATATCCCTTTTGACTTCGTGCTACCAATCAGCTGGAATGACAGTTGTTTTTAAACTTTGGACAGTTGTCCTGTTTAAAGTGCCAGTATACATTTTGCAACCAATCCTCTATTACTAGTTCATGCCACATTCTGCTTGCATATGGTAAATGTAATCATACCACAATAATTGGTATCTAAGCAATTGTTAGTTGAAGGCAAGTGGTTAAATCTTCTCTTCCAACAGGACTGTCTGTGTCTCTTCTAGCTTCTATAGGGAAATTCTGTTTTATCACTAGTGAACTGGAAAACTCTGCAAAACTTCTCATACTGGCCACTGGCAAGGTACAGCAAATATCTCTTAGAGTACATCCCTGCTAACATAATCTATTTCAAGTTAGCAAAAAATTGTAGTAAGAAGCAGGCAGAAAATGTGAGTATAAAATGATTAGGAATAATTCCACTAAGATTCCCAAAGGAAGCAGAAGTCGTTGCTTAAGAATCCTTGGATTATTTTTTTTTGTTCACACTGGCTGGTCATTCTTGGTCCATGATGGGTTAACTGTGCCGGCTTTTATGCCAGTGGAACTGTTTATAATGCTCTACTGTAAATAAGAGAATGAAAAATCATCCAGATTTTAAAAATATCTCTAAGGAAGATGTATTCTGACTTATAGCAGGGTCTACTGGTAACTGAATCAGCAAAATTTCCCTATCTGGAAGTTTTAATATTCATATGAACAATGCATAGAACAATATATTTTGTACTAGTCACTATTCAGAGAAGCAAGATGGATATAGGCTGGCCTATATTCAGTAGCTAGTGTAGCTTTCCTACTCACTTTTGTAGCACCTTCAGTGCTATGTGAGTCACCTTGGCTTCAGTTTAAGAAGGGCCCTTTTTGAGATCTTAAGTTTATTTTCATTGTGGAGAAAAGGGAGGAATAAAAAGGCAATTAAGTATCTGGGGTCTTGTTGGGGACCACGGAAACCCACAATAAAAGGACCATCAGAAGGGAAGGCTACCTTCTTCACAGTAAAAAACACTTCAGATTTTTGTTGTAGTGAAAGGGAATCTCATTCATTCCCTGGTCTTGCACTTGTGTCCTTGCTGAAGAAAGATCCCTAAAAGAAAGGGTTCACACCTTTTGAAACTACCTCTTCTCTCCTTCCAGTTCTCTTCCTGAAGTTTCTGGAGGGCAGAGAAAACATTTCATTCTTTGGGGGATTTACAGCCTGTTAGGAAAAATTATAGGAGGAAGTCAAGAGAGGACAGAATGCTTTCTTCCTTCTGTAAGGAGCAAAAATCCTTCCAGGTGAGGGGAAAGAAAGATGAGAGAATATTTGGTTTATGACATGAGCTGGCAAATGGCCCTGTGTCTTGAACAGTGGCTATTGTCACTAGAATTTCCTTGGTTTCCCTCCCACATACCTAATGAAATCACCCATTAACTTTACCACTACTAAGAACCATTCAGGAGCAGAGTCATACACTGGTGGGGGGGGCTTATTCCTGTGGAAACCATTACAGGAAGTGAAAACCATCGAAGTTTGCCCCTGTCTTGGCATTTCATTCATTTGCTATATTAGTCCTGACAGCAACCCAGCCAGTCAGCCTAATTTCCCATTATAAAGATAGATACACACATAAATACCAAGTCAAGGTAGGATTTTTTTTTGTCTTTTCTGTTCTTTTTTTTTTTTCCCACTTGCTTAAATAAGCACAGCAGAGCTGTTTTTTTATCACGCTCCTGCTCCTGCATTTTTCCAACCCAATTAGGCCATTACCAGGGCTAAATGAGGCATGGAGCCTCCAAAAGTCACACCGTCGTCCCGGAGATGAAGCGCGTGTAGCCGCAGAGTTGGCAGGCAGGTGAGGGGGCTGGAGCTCGCTGGAGTGTGACCCCGGATGTTTCTGTGCTCCAGAAAGATCACCTTCAGAATGAGAGGGAAAAAAGTCTTTGAAAAAGATAATTTTTGAAAAAAAACACCATGGGGTTGCCATACAGTGGTCAAATAAAGTGGCTGTGCTCAAAGGAAGTGAGTGTTAGCAGAATGCATTGACCATCAGACAGAGGGTCTCTTCTGTCAGTCACTGTGCTTGGGGGTCTCTGCTTTTCTCTCTCTGATAAAGCTAATTACCTTAAGCCTATGTAACTGCTTTTGATCTAGGGACAGTCTCTTGGCCAGAGTACCAGCATACAGTTCACTGTCTATAATCTCTTTTGGGTTCTGAACAACTTGTCGAAAAGGGCAAAAACGTGAAAGCTTTCATGTATCTCCATGGGTTATTCCGTGGAGATAACTTCTTCCTTGCTGGCCAAGGGCTCCCTGCACACCCCAGCCTGCACCCAGGTCTGTAGTGCTTCTGGGTGATTCCACTCCACTGCAGGAAAGTTGTATTCCAGCAGCCAAGCCTCCTTTCCTGTTGAGGTCCTTCAGGTTATTCTTACTGTGCCAACTTGTGCCAACACAGTTCGGTGTTCCTCAGCGCTCTCCATGAACCAAACTCCCTATGTGCTCCTATTCCTAAGCTGCCTTGAATTCTTTGTGCTGGTTATAGAAATGATACAGAAGATAGTCCTCTATCCTGCTCTGAAGCTCTGATACCTCTCACCAATCTTTCTTCAGTTATGAACTAGAAAACTTGTATTGTGAGTGTCTTATATGAGAGAGAGAGAAAGGGCAACATTAAGAAAGACAAAGAGGAAGCCTGGCAACTAGACTCAGGAAAGGCAAACCTGGGATTTGCTGCTTTACTTCACGGAGATGCTCTGACAGATAGGATGGTAATTTTCTGTCACATACTGTTTTAAGCACATAAGTTTCTGTGTGCTGGGAAAAAAAAATTAACACTTGCACTCTTCTGCATTGTATTTTTGTACAATGAAAAGAATGGATAAAGTCTTTTGCTTAGAATGCATTAAACATTATTTAGAAGGTGAACTATTTTAGTTTTATCCTTATCCTTTCCTTGTGCTTAAATTCACCTCAGTTCTGCTGTTTTTACTCTCACTGAGCAATACCTTAGTCAACACCTAAATTATATGGAACTTCTTGCAGAATATGAAAGTAGAATCAGACATGATACAGAATCCTCCACTTGAATAAATCCAGAAGTGAGAATGGTGCAATTTTTGGTTGAAAATAGTCATAACAGATCTGTTGGGAGAAATGCAGCTAAAGAAAACTACCACTTAAGCATGATAGAACAAATTCTTCTGGATCTAGCTGCAGTGGTTTAAGATGTTTACCACCACATGAGCATATTCTTCAGTTCTGCAGTCTCCACAGGAAGAACCATGCTTCCATTCTGTTTACTGCAACGTTTAATTTCATATTCATAGCATTTTGAGCTAAACTGCCTGAATTTGCAGGAAAAAGCTGAGATGAAGGCTCATGATCTATTTCGATAATTCTTCAGAGCTACTTTTACCCTCCAGTAGTGGTGCAATAAAAAAATTGCAGGTTATATTGTGATGTCTTAGGTGACTGCGGTCTGGGGAGAGTGATGAGGGACTTTCAGTAGGGGAATATAATTTCAAAAGCATATTCCTAACAAAAGGGATATACTTTTATTTGCAGGAATGTGTGCAGATATTTAATTACTGCATTATTTCCTCCAGTTGAGGAGCTTAAATAAAGTTAAGGTGTTCATTATCTTGTTCAAGGACTGGCTTTTTTTAAACTAGGGCAGATTTTCACAAAACTGTTTGCTTAGGACATTAACTAACTGCTGTCTAATGGAACTGGAAATGTTCTCCATGAGATACTTACTTTAAAATTGTGTAGCAGAATATTTTTGAAGCAGCCTACTACCCTGCCTACTGCTGGAGGCAGGGTCTCAAAGCAAATGGACTGCTGAGTTGAATCTAGATGGCAATTCCTGTTGTCCTCCTATCTTATAGAGCAGAAAACTTGCATATATAGGGTTTACAAGAATGTGATGAAGAATCAGAGTGGGATTATTGAAAAAAAAAAAAAAAGAATTTGTCCTCTCCTGTCTTCTATAAATAAGCATGGAAAGTTTGTTTTATGCAAGAGTTTTTAGTAGTGTGGTGAATCCCTGAAAAAGGCAGTTGTAGTAATAAAGGAGAGCTATGCTGGGAACTGGCACACCTGCTCCTTTGGAAGTGCTACTACCTGTACTGAAAGTATGTCATGGGTCTGTGATACCATCTTACTGACAACTTCTGCAGGGAAATGCAGCTGGTTGGCTTTTCTTAGGTGAATAATATAAATAATCATAACTGATAAACATGTCCTTCCACATCATGTTGATCTTCCAGTGCATTGCATAGGCAGATAAAGGTCATTGCACCCTTAAGGGTTCAGTATATAGCGTATAGTGTTGTGTTCCACCTTGTGCTTCTGCCCCCATGGGATGTGCTCGCACAAGCCAAACCTACAAGGAAGAGTCAGCAAAACCTGCTGTTTTCTTCCCATAGAGTAAAAGTGGGACAAATCCCTGCTCTGTGTCAGTCTCTCCTCCCTTCATGCCTGCATTTCTACTACTCTTGATTTTCTTCTCTGCCTTCCACCAGTGTGTGTTTAGTGAATTTTATGGACTCAGTAGAACTTCTGTCCGTGCTAGAGTTTGGCATTTCTCATGATCTTACAGAGCCTCCCTTCAGTTTGAACTTTTTTTCTTTTTCTGGGTCACTCTTACCTCCCTATTCATCTTGCCCTTTTCAGGAGCTGATAGGGAGAGGTTACATACAGTATACAATAAGACAGGAAAGCTGGAGAAGGAACCATAACATTAAAATAAGCAATAGGAAAATAGGGGTGGGGGGGAAGACATCACGGAACAGCATAGTACTAGAAACGTAAAAGAAAGGGTAGAAGAATGTCTGCAAAAAAAGATCCAAAGGGATTTATTAGTAAGTTGTGAAGGATGTAATGAAAATTTAAACCATCCAATACAAAGAAAGTGTTTATTTGTTTTCAGTAAGGGTATAAACTATAATGGAGCAGCCAGCCATGAGCTAGTCTAGCCTCTAATTCAGCAAACCACTAAAGTAGATGCTTTCAGACTCTACTAAATTTCATTAAAATCAAGTCTCGGTAAAGTTGGGCACATACTTAAGTGTTTTTCTGAATTGGAGTTATGTTGAAATTGGCTCAGAATTAGAGTTGTCCTCATTGTTTGGTTCACTGAGGATTCTGCAGAAAAAAAAAGGATTAAATAAAGTATTTTGTGTCAGACTCTGGATTGAAAAAAAAAAAAAATCAAGCCAAATTCAAGGAAATTAATAAGCAAAATACATTTTTTCCCCTTGGCAAGCAATCTGGCATTGTCAAATTAGTGGAAATGTTCAACCATGCAATCTGTATTTTTTACTAAAGTTTTAATCGACTGATTCAATTGATAATTTGGTTCTGCTGACATGTGTGAAGCATAATTGCAACAAATTTCTGAAGTGATTACTGGCAACCATTACAAGGTGGGGAAACAAAACCTTAGACAGATGGAGTGATTTGTATAAGACTGTCCAGCTAAGGGAAAGAAGTGTTTGCCATATCAAGGATACTAAAGCAAAAACACCCATTGGAGGGAAAGTGCAGATATCTTTCTGTATTTTTCTGAGTGAAGCAATCAGCTTTTGATCATTCTTTTACAAAATACGATGAGCAAATGAGCTCAGATCCTATCAATAAACATGAGAAGAATCTGAGTTGTATCAGCAAAATTCTTCTTTCTAAACCTTTCTTGGGCTTATCAGTATTAGTTATGGCCACTAGAAAAGTCTGTCTGTGAAGTGCAGCTTTGCAATAAAGTAGGATAACAGTTCTGAAAGCAACTTGGTAAGTGATGTTCTCTCACTTTCCCTCCAATGGGTGTTTTTGCTCTATTACTTCATGTCCTATCACGTTCAACCTGCTAATGAGAATGACTTATGCTGGTCAGTTGGATGGTGTGAGAAATATATTGTCATTGGCATTATATTAACTTCTCTAATATCAACTTCTTAAAGACAACAAACTATTTTGTCATTTCCCTACCACTATCTCTAGGGCCATCTCTAGAAAAAAATATGAATCCTGAAAATTAGAAATTAAGATCAATTTAGTTAGGTGCCACTTACTGACAAAGCTTCTGTAATAAATGTAGAAAAGAAAGCTTGTCTGAGATGCAGGAATGTATATGTAATATGAAGGTACCCTGTAAGGCATACAGGTTGAATACTTCACTGTTTCACATGAAGGTAAAGTCCAAACTAACCAAATTTTGCAAAGGAGATCCCAATGGAGCATACACATTTCCAAAGGGATATATGGTGTCCTCATACTGCAGAGCACTCCCCAGGCTTTCTTCCTCCCTTTATCCAGGAGGGTCTATCACTTTCCAAAAATATGGGGATCGGGTAAATGAACTGCCACTGGAATGCACCCTGTTTAGCATGGTTTATGGAACTATTTTTAGAAGACAGAAAAGTTAGAGATACTATAGGATTTAAAAAATGGTATCATAGTAAATTATTTCACCTCCTCTTACGGGTCCCAATTTCCAGAGCAACTGGAATGCAGAGAGCTCAACTTGGGGGTGGATGACGAGCAAGTTGAGAGCTTGTGGGTAAGGATTAGAGGGCAGACTAACGTGGGAGAGAGACACTTTGGTAGGCATTTCCTACAGGCCACCTGACCAGGATGAGGAAGTCGATGAGGCCTTCTATAGTCAGCTGGAAGTAGCCTCATGGTCACAGGCCCAGGTTCTAATGGGGGACTTCAACCACCCTGGCATCAACTGGAAGGACAACACAGCCAGGCACAAACAGTCCTGTAAGTTCCTACAGTGTGTTGATGATACCTTTTTAACACAGGTTGTGGAGGAGCCAACGAGGAGAGATGGACTACTGGACCTCATACTAACAAATAAAGAAGGACTTGTTGGAGATGTGAAGGTTGGGGGTAGCCTCATCTGCAGTGATCATGAGCTGGTGGAGTTCAGGATCCAGTGAGGAGGAGGCAGGGCTGTAAGTAGCCTTGTAACCATGAACTTCAGAAGGGCCGACTTTGGCCTCTTCAGAGACCTCCTCGGAAGAATCCCATGGGCTAGAGCTCTAGAAGGAAGGGGGGCCCAAGAGAGCTGGTTAGTATTCAAGCAGCACTTTCTCTATGCTCAGAATCAGTGCATCTCTTTGAGTAGGAAGTCAGGTGAGGGGGGTAGGAGACCTGCGTGGATGAGCAAGGAGCTGCTGGCAAAACTCAAACAGAAGAAGGCAGTATACAGAATGTGGGAAAAAGGACAGGCCCCTTGGGAGGAATATAGGAATGTTGTCAGGGAATGCAGGGATGCGACAAGGAAAGCTAAGGCACAATCAGAATTAAATCTGGCAAGGGATGTTAAAAATAACAAGAAGAGCTTTTTCAAATACATCAATGGCAAGAGGAAGATTAGGGAAAACGTGGGTCCGCTGGTGAACGGGGGTGGGTGCCTGAGTTACAAAAGACACATTAAAAGCAGAGTTACTGAATGCCTTCTTTGCTTCAGTGTTTACCAAGGGCAGCCCTCTGGAATCCCAGACTCTACAAACAAGAGAAGAAGCCTGGAGGGAGGAAGACTTGCCCTGGGTAGAGGAAGATTGAGTCAGAGAGCACTTAGGGAAACTTGACACCCACACATCCATGGGCCCTGATAGGTTGCACCCAAGAGTGCTGTGTGAGCTGGCAGATGTTATTGCTAAGCTGCTCTCCATCATCTTGGAAAGGCCCTGGAGAACAGGGGAGGTGCCAGAGGACTGGAAGAGAGCCAATGTCACGCCAGTCTTCAAAAAGGGCAAGAAGGAGGACTCAGGCAACGACAGGCCAGTCAGCCTCACCTCCATCCCTGGAAAAGTGATGGATCAGCTCATCCTGGCTGTTGTCCCCAAACATGCAGGGGACAAGAAGGTGCTCAGGAGTAGTCAGCATGGATTCACCAAGGGGAAATCATGCTTGACTAACCTGATTGCCTTCTATGATGGAATGACTGACTGGATGGATGAGGGGAGAGCAGTGGATGTCATGTACCTTGACTTCAGCAAGGCTTTTGACACCGTCCCTCACAGCATCCTTCTGGGATAGATGAGTGGACAGTGAGGTGGGTTAGGAACTGCCTGGATGGCAAAGCCCAGAGGGTGGTGATCAGCGGCACAGACTCTAGTTGGAGGCCTGTGGTTAGTGGTGTCCCCCAGGGGTCAGTCCTCGGCCCAGTCCTGTTCAATTTATTCATCAATGGCCTGGATGAAGGCACAGAGTGCTCCCTCAGCAAGTTTGCTGGTGATACCAAACTGGGAGGAGTAGCTGACAGCCCAGAGGGCTGTGCTGCCATCCAAAGGGACCTGGACACACTGCACAGCTGGGCAGTGAGAAATCTTATGAAATTGAACAAGGGCAAGGGCGAGGTCCTGCTCCTGGGGAGGAATAACCCCAGTCACCAGTACAGGCTGGGGACTGACCTTCTGGAGAGCAGCTCTGCAGAGAGGGACCTGGGCATCATGGTGGATGACAAGTTGACCATGAGGCAGCAGTGTGCCCTTGTGGCCAAGAAGGCCAATGGATCCTGGGGTGCATTAGGAAAAGTGTGTCTAGCAGGTCGAGGGAGGGGATCCTGCCCCTCTGCTCAGCCCTGGTGAGGCCACATCTGAAGTACTGTGTCCAGTTCTGGGCTCTCCAGTTCAAGAGGGATGTGGAGCTGCTGGAGAGAGTCCAGCGCAGGGCTACGAGGATGATCAGGGGCCTGGAACATCTGCCCTGTGAGGAAAGGCTGAGAGAGCTGGGCCTGTTCAGCCTGGAGAAGAGAAGGCTGAGAGGAGACCTCATTAGTGTCTAGAAGGACCTCAAGTGAGGCAGTGAGGAGGATGGGGCGGCCTCTTCTCAGTGGTGGCCGCTGATAAGACTAGAAGAAACGGCCACAAACTGAAGCACCAAAAGTCCTACAGGAACTTAAGGAAAAATTTCTTGACAGTGGGGGTGACAGAGCCCTGGCACAGGCTGCCCAGAGAGGCTGTGGAGTCTCCTTCTCTGGAGATCTTCCAAACCCGCTTGGACACAGTCCTGAGCCACCTGCTGTAGGTGACCCTGCGTGGGCAGGGGGGTTGGACTAGATGATCTCTAGAGGTCCCTTCCAACCTTAATGATTCTATGATTCTATGATTCTATGACATCTTTTTGTCCACTTTAAAGAACTGACAAGATGGTAGGTTTTCAACAGAAGACAGAGATAGAAAACAAAAAAGATAATAAACCATGACATGGCAAGGGAAGATCAGAGTCAGCAACACAGAGTGGTGAAACAGAACAACTTTAAAATGAGTACCATATTGATTCCTAAATTCTCGAACTCTGAAATTGCTTACAAGTCTAATGCATCTCCCAGAATGAATTAGGGTAAACAATCACTGGTTGGCTTATGGCAACTTTCCAGAAAGTACAGACTGGCTGCTGTGCATCTGGAAGTCCCTAGAAGCTGCAGTCTCTTAAGGTTCTCCTGTCCTGTTTCTGTGCATGCATGGTGCTGTAGCTCCCAAGCAATTCTTAATGGTTTGTTAAGCAATGTAATGAATTTGTCACATATTGTTTCTTCTGCTGTCATTTTTATGGTGACTACTGGGGGCACAACAGAATGCTTTTGTTGGTAGGATGCTTTAATATCTTGGTGCATTTCAGTAATCTATATGTATGTATGCACTTTTGCTACATTTATTCTGGAGAAGGCACAGGAATGGGAAAGTGAGAAATTCCGGAATTGTCTGAATCTCTTTGCAGGTTATTCCACAGTCTTGTGGTTTCCCTTGCAGAAATGGGCTTCAGATCTTATTTTAGAAAACTATTTTATTTCAGAGGGAAGAAATCAGTTATGCCCATGAGGTCGCCAGTGTTACTTATTCAGCTATTTTATAGCAATGTAGCCAACAGGTTTTCAGCCCATGCCTGTGTAGATATGGTTCCAAAGTCATAAGTTACTGTCTGCATGCATTTTCATCAAGTACATACTATTCAGAAACCACGCATTGCCTAACATCTGCTAATAGTTAATGATGCTAGCTGAGAGCATATAATCAAACTCTAAGGTATTTCTTATACCATTTCTGTTTGGCAGATTTTTTTTCACACTTTTTTTTTTCCCACAAAGTGATGTCAATTCCTGAGACCAAATTACACTAATTAGGGATTTTGAACTGTGATACACATACTACCGTCTGAATGAATGTTATTGCAAAAGTGTTATGTGAATTCCAAGTCAAGTACAGTCCTAAGTGAAAGGCAGTTGCCATAAATCCATGCAATCCCAGCTACGATGCTTGGCATGCTGGTTATGTCCATTTTATGAGCCAGTACTGAAGTACCAGGGAGATCAGAGGCCTTACAAAGTCCCATTAAATCCATAGCTGGTAAATACTGCCTGAGGAGTTGAATGATTCTGGATTTTTTGCCCAATTGTTCAGAAGTCAGGAACTGATGCTTTTTTGAATGTTGTTGCTGCCAGTGAATTTGTTTGGGACTCCATGAAACAAATTGATCCATTTAGTCCTGCCTGCCTTTTTCTTTATCTGAAATTCCCCAGTAGCTCCTTGCATAGTACAAGCTTTCTTTTTCTCAAATTGTTAATCAGAATATCAACTGTGATTCTGCAAATCTGCAATCTTCTAGTACTAAATGCAGGTAAGTGTGACTCCACACCCCTTCTTGGTAGGTACTTTATATTTTGACATTAGCATATTATCTTAGAGTTAAAAGAGAACTAATTCTTTGCCCGTTACATTAAAAGAATATTATAGGTATGAAAACTGTATACATTGGCCCAGCAGATGCTGACCCATCAACAAACTTTACAGTGTTGGGCATATCGGATCTAGCAAAACTACATGTGATACAATTGTCAGGTTTACTGTATTTTTTTTTTATTTAGTTTACCTTGGAGAACTGAGAATGTTACTCTAGGACAACTACTTAAGCTTTTATAGCCAACTTAAACACATTCTAGGCCTACATTATAGGCTATTCCTCCCAGTGTCTTTTTTTCTCATTTGATCTGGGCAGCCCTTGCCTTTCAGAAACATCAGCAGCTTCTTCAGTATCATGGCTGATTTGTTTGAAATATTATTGGCCTCCTCTTAGCTGTTTTGATGCCAAGTGTGAGTATGAAGTATCTTTTTTGACATTCATTTTCTGTAACATAGAAGGATATTGCCATCCTGATTCCTGCCAGCAGAATTCTGTCCAGTGTAGACAGCATCTCCTTAAGCTATCAGCAAAGCATGGAAATATTGTCATGGAGATCCCATGCCGGTAGTCTTGATCTTTGGAAGTCTTATTCTCAGGAGAAGCTCTAGCAACGATGTTTTATATTTAATTTGAAACAAAATGCAGCAGTAGTCTTTATAAAATCAAATCATTATTCTAGATCTGAATTTTGCCTTGCACTCCTTTTGTCTCTGAACTCCACCAACTTGTCTGAGGCTGATATCCCATTTGCAAATCATGCTGTTTTTTTTTTTTTTTTTTTTTTTTTTTTCCAGATAAGAATCTTGTTCTTTTAAAGATAAGATTAGTTTCCTTCCACATTGGAAACAAATGCTTTATAGTCATTTTTAGCTAACACATGTCTTCTTTAGAGACGTAAAAGTTTACTTCCACAGACTAAGTCCAAACACAGTTCTTTTCTTTGAGCACACTGGCAGCCTATTTTTGATTACATCTTTGATGTACTCATCTCTCATTTTGACCAACAGGTGTAAGAAGGCTTTAGTGCATATATGAAGAATTCACTTTTTCTCACACTGTCATGGAACCTAAGAATTAGAATCTGTTTAGCGCCTCAGTGTCTAAAATCATCTGTAAAGCTTGTGTCCTACGTCCGTTGTCCGTTTTTACACAGAAACACTCTCTTTGTCTTGAGCAACATGATCAAGCACAGACGTGGCCACCTACACCCTCTCTGTGATTCCTCTTCTCCCAGAACCTCTTACTTGTCTGTTGGGGGCAGGTGTGTTGCTTATGGCTTAAACCTTACTCTGATTTATTAGCATGACTTGCATTAATAGGGCATTTCAAGGTATAGCAGAATACCTACTAAGGTTTGGGGTTTTTTTTTTTTTTTTTTTGGTCATCTTAATGACTTGTAGATATCTATTGAGTAAAGTCCCAGACTTAACAACTTAACATTACAGAAACCTTAATGAATATCTAGCCCAACACCTGCGTAACACATCACATAGCTCTCAAGGGCAGTAATTATTTTATCAAATGCATGACTATTGGGTGAGCTACACTGGAACTCTTAGAAAAAGATACGGAAACTTGAAGACTCCAACAAGCAAAAACTGAAGTGCTTGAGGGTTTTCTGACAAAAAAAAAAGCAGCATTTCATCAGAAATCATTGATTTATAAAAAGCAAGAGCAGGAATTCATAAAGAGCAAGAAGCTCTGTGGGAAACTTCTGGTAGGCACCATGTTTTGCTGAAACACAGCTGGAGTTTTCATGGGCTCTTGATTCATGTTTAGCAGGACCCCAGTGGGCAGGCAGCTGGCTTGTCTCCTCTAAACTGCCTGACACCAAAGCTCCAGGGCAGCCCTAGCAGCAGGCTGTGTTGGCTGTGCATCATCCAGGCCTTCTAGGTCAGGCAGTCCTTTTGAGCCAGCTGTGTGGACCAGGGTCCTTCAGGGTTTGTGGGGACTGGAAGCGCCCTGCTGTCATGAGACATGGCTGAATCTTCCAAGGCTCCCTTCAGTAAAAAAAAAAAATCCTGAAAGTTGAACTTGAGTATGTGGGTTCTTGTTGGCACTCTTATGGTGGACAAGCTGGTCACAAGAAGTTTACTAAGTTCTAGTTTTGATCTGAATGGGAGCAAAAAGCTTTTGAAAGATGAGAATTTCATGTGAAGTTTCATGGTCCTGTGGACATAAACATGTTCAGCTCTAACTTATGGTAGATCATCAGCTGAACACAAGTCAACAACGTCATGCTGTTGCAAAAAAGACGAGTGCCATGCTGAGATGAATGAACAGGGCTGTAGCCTGCAAGACATATGAAGTAATCCTACCATTCTGCTCAGTGCTGGTAAGGGCTCAGCAAGAACACTGTGTTCATTTGGGGCACTGTTCTACATGAAATACTGAGACACACTGGAGAGAGTCCAGAAGAAAGAAACAAGAATAATCTGAATTCAGGAAAACATTGTTTGGGGCGTGGGGGAAATTAAATGAATTTAGACTGCTTGGTCCAGAAAGAAGGAAAAGTAGGGGGAAATGATAACAGAATTCAAATTCCAAATAAGGTTAATAAGGTTATTATGAAGAGGAAGAAATTAATCTATGTTAATTAAGATGAAAAGAAATAGGCTTAAGTTGCAACAAAGAACATCCAAGCTAGATGTGAGGGAATATCTGCATCTTTAAGAGCACAGAAGCATTGGAATAGTCTTGGGCTGATGGGCAGATTGATACTTTCCAACTCATTTACTGTATGAACTTGACAAACTGCTGTTTGAAACCATAGTTAATTAGCATTTAAGTAAGAAGTACTTCATAGGTAATGTGCTTCCTGACGTTCAGTTAGAGAAAAGACCATGTTTTATTGAATATTTCTGACTTTTCTGCATGGTTTCTGACAACTGAAAAATTCATTCAGCTAGCACATCTGCAATTGCTACAATCCTTTTCATGCCCATGCTTGCTCGAGAGTACCTTCCTCCTTCATTTACTCTGTCTTCCATGACAACTGGAATTTTAAGTTTCTCTGCTGGACACTGGAGCTTAGGTAAGACTGCTTCCACTTCCAAGAATTCAAAGTCTAAAGCTCTGGCAGTTACCCAAAAAAAAAAAAAAAAAGTTTTTAAGAAAAGTTTTTAAAAAGAGCTTAATTAAATAATACTTACAAAGTGGGAGGGGAAGCTAAAAATCAGTATCCACAAACTGAAATACTGATTTTCTGAGATTTCTTTAAATTTCTTTGACAGAAGAAATCTCATGGAATTATATTTGCTGAATAAATTAACAGAAAAAAAAGGGTTTTTTGCATTTGAAGTGCTTATAATAAAAATATTGCCAAGCTAATACTAAATAATGTTTTAAATGTAAAAATACTTACAGAGGAAAGAAAATAATAACAGGTAACAAGGTTCCTTGTTAATCTAATTTTTTCATTTATTAGCTGAAAACAAAACTGCAGAACACAGTAATTTGTTCTATTCACAGTGTGATTTCCAGCTGTAAATACAGGTGCTAAGTTTTGAAGTATTTGGGTATGTATTAGCATGAATCCTTGGCTCATTAAAGCTTCCCTTTAATAAGGAGGCAGGCACAATCTCAATCCAATTAAAGAAAAGAGGACCAAAGGGAGATTTACTACAAGAAAATCTGGTATTGGAGGATGTTAACTCTCGGTACTGGCAGCAACTAAATGGCTGTTGATCATGAAATTGGTATCTTCAGATATTTCCAGTCTCATGTATGGAGAGCACTTGAAAATACCTGGGAAAATTGCTGTCCTATATTAAATGATTGTAGATACTTGGTGTCATAGCTATAGAAGGTATTAAGCAGAGATGAAAATTTTGATACAGTGAGATTTACAAGGAGCTGGACATGCATCTAGCTTTGCTTTTTCTAGATATCTTACCAAGCATCTGCATCTTTCTGTACCAGTGTCTCTTTGTAAATCTATCTCTCGCTTTCTTCCTCAGGGATGCAGATTATATGTGCATAGCCCATCCTGTTCAGTAACATCAGCTGACAGCCCTCCATAGCATCCTTACAAACTACATTATACTGTCTGTCTGATCATGATGAGTATTTTCCCTTTTTGTAAGCAAAGAATCACAAAGGTAAATGAAAGCCCTATTAAACCAAAAGCAGAAAACTGAGAAAACCTGAGCAATATATCAGCAGACTGTGGTCTTGAGCTCACCCTCTTACCATAGCAGTTCGTGAAATCAGTGTCTTGTGCGCCATTTCCAGGCTTTCTTGGAAACCTCCATCTCTGGCCTTGAAGGAGTACACGGCTCCTCAGGTCTCTTTGCCATCTGGAAGGCGTAGTGCACAGGGGTGCCCTAAACTAAGTCAGACTATCCTATTTCCATGTCATTGTTTTCCAGAAATTCTTGCTCCCTTCTTTAAAACGTCTTGCCTCTAAGTACTGGTAAAGTGATTCTGCAGGGGAACAAGCCATTCCTGCCCTACTACTTTTTTGGGGTACCCAGTGCTGTCAGCTCATCCAATGTTGGGAGGATACCCTTGGGAAGATGGCAGCAAGGAGCAGGCTGACAAAACTAAAAATTTGTTTGACTGTACCCCTCCTTGCTGCCTGATCTGAGGAGTGCTTGGGAAACAGGACAGTCAAAGTAGGTAGGAGGGATTGCTCTTGCCCCTGTATTCCAACTCAGTCAGGGAGTAGGCAGTGAGCAGAGACAGAGAGCATTTATGGTGTATTGGGCCTCCCTGCCTGCAATTAACTCAGCGTGCTCCCGAAGTACTGGGCTTGCAGCACGTTCATCAGCTACCTGACTGCACATGCAGGAAGTCTAGCAGTTTGTCAAGGCAGCAGGCCCCAGCATACAGCACTCTGCAGCAGCTGGCAGACAACACGACTTGCAAGACCTGCCATCCGTTTTGTAGGTGACTGCAAACTTGCGTGAGACATCTGATAGCAGGAGGGTTTTTTTCAGCTAAGACAGAATGGCAGAAAACTATCTACAGCTGACTGCAATGACTGTTTGACCTTCAGCAATTTATCCTGTAGGATCTGGCTGACTTACCCTCAGCTGAGTTGAGAGAAAGAAATTAATCCTAGAAAATACCTGGTATGTTTCTTCATAATTTGGTTTTTTGTTTGTTAGTTTTTTTAAAATCTGTAAATGTATGTGGGGTGAAGATGATACTCTCTAGCTGGAAAGAGGAGAGGTATTTCATTTTTCTTTAGAGTACTGAAGAAGCAAAAGCTACAGTCCATATGTTATGGAGAAGGAGAAGTTCAGGAGTTTTCCTAAACTTAAGGAGTTTTCCACACTTGGACTTTTGACACTGCTTTATCACTTGCTAGTCCTGGTTTTGAGAAAAGTTCTGATTGTCAGAGCCCTTGTCAGTACCAGTCAAATGTTAAAACAATGTGCTTACAAGTGAGAGAATACATTATATGCTGACTACTGTAGTTTGATGTAAACCCAATTGCTTTCCAGAGAAATGTCCCAAAGTGTTTTCTAAGCCTCAGATCTTGAGGAAAGTGTTAAAATCTCCAGTCATCTGTAGAGATACAGTAGTCAAGTTTGTTTGAAGTGGAAGTTGCTGAGTTTCAGTTGAGTCACTTTGACCCTGTAAACATGAAATAAGCATTTTTTCATACAAAAGTCCAGATAGTCTTAGAAGACATTTCAGTTAGATTTCACATTTCCTGGTAGCAAGCTGTTCACCTGCAAACATTTTGATCTCTAGCCAAAGACCCTTAGCAACAAGATACCCATGTCAATAAAAGCATTCCCCCCCCCCCAAGCCTGGACCAAAAAATAGTTTAGAATGAACCTGACACAGAGAGGTGCTGTGTATACCCAGCTGCTCTGAATGTGATGATTGCTGAGGCACAAGAATGATCTGAGCTTTGTTTTTTCTTCTCCTACTGGCTGCTGCTTCTGGACTTCCATTTGAGCAAGAAACTGTGAGATATTTCCAAATGTCTGGGGGACACACAGCATGCATAACTATTGAGAGTGTGTGCTAGAAGAACTCCTGTGATGTTTATTTCTGACTTGTGTGGCAGAAGTCATAGTGTTTCTCCACAGTAGCCTAGGTAGAGGTTAAATCTGTTGAGGTATTTTTACTCCCTGACAAAGTAATCTTCATTTAAAAAAAAAAAATTCTTAGCTGCTGAAAACTCTTGATGACTTTCTGATATTATTTCTTCTAAGTATTAGCATTGTATGTGTAGTTTTTAGTCTGAATTTGACTAACCCCAGATTTTTAGTAATGGCTTTTATACCCATTTCCACTGGACTGATGAGCCATTTATTATAATTTTTTTGTTCCCCCACATAGCCATTTTCATATGCCATAATTAAATAGCTGTTAAGTTGGCAGGCCTGTAGATGTGCTGCCAGGGAAATGGACTCAGTACAGAGAGGCTACAGTATTACTCATCCCAACAGGATGCAGACTTCAAAGCCTTAGAATAGTTAAGCCAGGAATGACAGGATCACTGAACCTATTAAGCCTTCAAAATCTGTTACAGAGAAGTATCTTAATTTCAGATGCTTCCCTGAAAGTCATCTTCTTTTAGGATATGAACAAAGACTTTCTTGTGTTCTTGTTCTGCTTTTAGCATGAATAAGTCCAACACAAAAAGTAAAAAAGCAGTCAATAAAAAGGTGGGGAGGGACCCACTTCAGAAGTTTATCGTAGTTCTTTGCTTAAGAGAAAGACTTGTTTCTTACAGTGGTTCATGCTTCCTCATTTCCCACTTGACTATGCCATTCCCTCCCACAGTGTGTATCTGCTCACTGAGGCCTAATTACAGTTCTCCCGAGTCTCCTGTGACCAGCCATGCAGAGCAATAGGCAAATGTAGCAGCCCAACTCCTGTGTGTGACAGAATTAGGCATCTGAAAGAATCCATGACACTTGTTTGAAAAAGGCTGAAAATTGTCCTGTGCTTCCTCACTGGGAAGGTGTGGCTGAGATTACACTGCTGTCTGACTTGTTCTTTCAAAGTTAGGTTATACCCTGCATAGGTCGTTGAGTGGGGGCAGGTGTGTACAGAGAGGTTGATTTGACCAAGCAGAACTACTGTAGATTCTGATGTTTAGCTGAGGTCACTTTTCATATCCTTTTTTTTCTTTTTTTCTTTTTTTTTTTTTTTTTTTTTTTTTTTTTATTTTCAGAGATGAGCTCTCCATAGTGCTTTGGCTATGAAGAACCAAGGACGACTGAATTGTTGGTTTGTGATGGAGAAGATAGAGAAAGAAATACCAGCACTATGGCTCTCACCTTGTTGCTTAGCTCACTGCAGAAATGTATCACGAATCTTCCCTGTGCTGTATTAGGAACCAAAAAGCTTACTTGACGTTACTAAATCTACTTGCATCATCTTTTTGCATGCTATAACCTTCTGGTGAAAAGAGGAACAATGACTTTATATAGCTGCTGCTTGATTCTTTTGCTATTTGCCTGGAACACTGCTGCCTATGGACCAAACCAGCGGGCACAGAAAAAGGGAGACATTATTCTTGGAGGATTGTTCCCCATTCATTTTGGAGTGGCTGCTAAAGACCAGGATCTAAAATCAAGACCAGAATCAGTGGAGTGTATAAGGTAAGCCATTAATAGTAGTAGTAGTAATAATAATAATAAAAAGTCTTGGCGGAGAAGTCTTGACCTTTCTCAACTAGTAGTAACAAGCTATACTATTAAATAATGATCTGTGATCTGATGCTTGTAGAGAACTGAGTTCTGCAAGGTAATGGGAAAGAATGGTGTAGATAATAGAAGAAAACAGGAAGTGTATGTATTAAAGCTTATGGTAAGTAATATTTGGCCAGCGAAAGGGGGCGATTCATATGTTCTCCAAAGCCACCAAAGAGAAATACCCTGATTTGTCTTATCTTCCATAGTGGATGTTTTAACAGTATCCTAAAATAAGCTTTCCTAAAAGAAGGAAGGAAAATAACCAGTAGAGTAAGTCTATTTGGCTATAGTCAATGCACAGGGGGAAAAAAAAAAAAAAGGCTTGGAAATCAGGTATTCAGTTCTTTTTCAATACTGCCTCTCATATTCTAAGCACTTTGCAAACTGTTTAGTTGGCTAGACAAGTGAAGAGGTGACAACTGGACAGCATACTGCTTTTGAAAATTCCTGCTAACCACATGGCTGTCACTTTAGAAACTTTATGAAGGCTTGAACTCCCTACTCAGCCTTTCCTCACCGATAGTCCTCCTCTTCTGTATAAACAGTGCATTCTAGGGCACTATTAACAGTGCACTGTCTAAACCTTTGGCACTTAGGCCTGAAGGGAGAGGGGGCTAATACACATGAAAATAGCTTATTACTGAACTGTAGCCATTTTACAGTCTTACAGTCCTGCACATAATACACATAGTTTGGAAATGAGAAGTGTGACAGAAGTTTATGGAACTGAAATGTCACACGGACAAAATATATGCAATTGGTAAAGAATTTTGTCATCACCATTCATGGGAAAGCATTTCACTGTCATAAGACTTCTTCTGTAGTCATATATGAAGGAATAATATGTCTAGAATTATCTTGACTGCTGGTCCTAGAGTGGGGATCTAGTTCAGTTTTTCTGAAGATGGTGATGAAGAATTGTTGACACTACTTCTGCTGCACTTACAGATTCCAAGTGGTTTCCTGGTATCAAATTAAGATCTCAAACAGAACATTTCCATCAAGTTTATGAGAGCATACTAGATGCTCTCATCAGGTTCTTAGGAAGCACCCAGAAAGAAGTGTAATTAAACAGGCGTTCTTCTGGTTTATTCTATGAGGCACATGAACGTCACGGACGAAATGTATGTTCCATGACTACTTCATGGCGGAAGAAGTTCTGTCAGAATTCCAGCCTGTGTCAGTATTTTTTTTCTCCTGGAAGCAGAATTTGATAAGTGGACAGTTGAAGAGCAACAAATATTTTCAGATCTCATTGTCTTTTTCAGTTGCTCCAGGAGGTTGGCGAATAATGCCAATACTTGTAAACTGAAAGTAACATTTGTTTCTTCAGCACTGGGCCTGTCTCAGTAACTGTTTTAACCAGGACACATTATGAGGAGGAATCACAGAAGAATGAAGCAGTCTGTTCTGCAAGACTCATGCTAGTGTGTGATTGCCCAAAATGTTTATTATAATGAGATAGCACTGCCAACATTGGGGGGGGGGGGAGCTAGACAGGCTGAACCGTTGGGAGATGCTTGTGGGGGCTTTTGATCTGCCAAAAGACATCTTCTAGTTTAAGTCTGCTGGATTAGGATCTGTATTCCCCTTACCCTTGCACCAAGGAGTGGCGCAGGTGGAAAGAAGTTCACTAAAGAGGTATTTGGACTACTTTACCTGACTCCTTCAAAGAACTGGATAAATAATGAGTTGATAGCACAGTGCAAAATATAGAGAGAATATTTAATGAAAGAAATTTAATTGCAGAATTAATTGTAATTACAACAGGAAAAAGGGGATGATTTGATCAGAGATAGCTAGAAACAGTTTCTTTGCACATGTCTTAACCAGAAAATTTCCATAAAACATTCAATTCGGAAGAGGTTAAGTTAGAAAGACTTCTTAAATCTAGTTACCAGATTTTAATAAAGAAGACAGTTAATCTATGGGACAGCTTATGGGCTATGGCAAATTCCTTGTCAGGGGAATATTTTAAAATGAGAGCCAATATTTTTGCTGACAGAGATTTCCCATTTCAAGCCAGACTTAATTCAGAAAAATCCTATTGCCTGACTTAAACATAATTCCCATTAGACAAAAATGGTGGCCCCTCTTAGTTTTAAATTATCTGATTTTGCAGTAGGCTGGAGAAGTGTTGTGTCTGCATGCTGACTGAATCCAATATACTCACCAAGTCATGAACTAAGATTTCTTAGTTAGTTTCTTTCATATGATCATTGAGTTTCCTCATTCCTGGGCATTTGGCTAGGCTGGAATAGGTCTAATCCTATGTTCTGCCAAAAAAAAAAAAGAAAAAAAAGAAAAAAAGAAAAAGATGGGTTTCAGTTTATTTTCCAATATGCTCCAGGTGCTCTATTTTCCACATGCTCTAGGTGACCCTGCGTGTGCAGGGGGGTTGGACTAGATGATCTCTAGAGGTCCCTTCCAACCTTAAGCACTCTATGATTCTGTGATTCCCCAGCCTCATCACACAAACCCTTGTTTGCTTTGAACCTGCTGCAACTAACTTCACATGGAGCCCCTTGCTCCTAACAAGGCAAGAAGCCTTGCTGCTTGAGCTGTCATCAGTCTCTGCTGTATCCCTTTCAATTATTCCTTCCTCCTGTCCGAGTCCTAACATTTTTGCTTTTTCCTGGGGTAAAATCTGTTCTATGCCTTGTTAGCCTTCCCTGAGTCTTCTCTAGTGTTGCTATCTCCTTTCTAAAGCTTTGGCTGGTCAGTTGTATATCTGCCCCTGTTTTAGGCAGCTGTGTACAGGTTTTTTAAACTCTGTGTCAAAGAGTTGTCTAATATCAAACAGGACGGAAAAAAAAAATCCAGGTCTCTAGGAGTATGTGGGCACTTCTCTCCTTCCTCACCCTCTCCTCCATTAGGCAGAAGCAAGTCATCAGATGGTGTGACAGGCTCCTGGCTTTGAGCCCAAGTAAAGACCTGTGAGTCCCACTGGGACTCTGGGGTGGGTTGCCCTTGTTTTTTCTGCAGCTCAGTGTCAAGCAATATGAAATGATGAAATTTGAGTCTAAAACTAAATTGTTCCCTTTTCTCTTCCGGAGTTTTAGTTTTGGGGTTTGTGTGTGTGCGTTCTACACAGATCTCATTACTCCTACCCCTAACTTTTGAGAATAGTAAGCAAATTGTTGTACTCTTATGACTGAGGGGATCCTAAAAGTGAGCAAAGTTCTCACCTTTGCATGTCTTAGTAATAACAGTGCTACTAAGTGCTAGTAGCAATTAAACATTATTAATGTCCTAGAAACTAAGAGAGGATGAAGAAATTAGGATATAAATACAGCCACTTAAGAAAGGAGCCCTGGCATGATCTGAAATACATGCAGCCTTTGTCACCATTGTTGAGTTAAAGTACATACCTGCTATAGGAGAGTGAGAGCCACATTTAGAGCATTTTCATTACTTTGTCCTTCTATTCCATTATATTCTGTTGGTTGTAGTTTGGTCACTTGCATGTTTTGATAAATGAAGGTCAATATGCAACATAAAGCTGTGAATTGCTCCTTTATAAAGAGACTAATAGATCCCTATTTCCATGGTGAATCCAGATATTATGAGCAGTTCAAAGCAAACAAACAGTATTCCAGGATTGCAGGTTTCTCTTCAGGGTTTCTTACAGCGTAAGTAGGCTCTGCAACACTTGAGTCTTTCTGACAGTCCCTCATAAAGTTCGTGGATTTGCCTGCATCTTCCAGATGGGAAAGCTTAAAAGGCAGCCTGAGCAGGGTCAGGAGCAGCGTGTTTCGTAACCCAGCCCGCGCTGTAAGTGCCAGTCTGGCCAAAGCTCTAGCTGTGTGGTGGTGCTGTGGGGAAAGGAGGCTGGCCTCTTGAGGAAAGGAAAATGGGGCTGGGGTGAATTTCCCAGACATATACGTGTCTCATTTCATAGCCCTGCGGGCCATGCAGCTGGTGTTTGGCCACGCTCAGGCACTGACAGGGCAGTTCTGGATAGTTTTGGCTTTCACAGGTCGTGGAGCTCCTGGGAACTCAAACCATTTAATTGACTTTATGTTCCTTAGTGGGGCAAAGTAAGGATATATAAATCTTAGCCTTCTTGAGCATCCCTGGATGGACATATTTAGACCAACTGGAAAGAAACATCTTTGAATCAGTGAGGTCTTGTGAGTTTACTAGCCAGCACACTGGACTGGGAAGATAATCCCTCTCCCAGGGATGAACAATTCAGATGAGAATTTGTAGAAAAGTCTTTTCTGATTTTTCTTTACCTGTTTTTGCTTCTGCCTGAGACTAATAGTTGAAGCTTAATTGAAATGGATTGCATGCCCCAGGCCTGAGGGACAGGTGGGAGAATGGGGTGTGAGAAAGGGGACGCAGTTAAAGGAGTGTGAAATGTGAATTGAAATTGCTATCTACACCTTTGCGCACAGAATTATTTACAGTAAATTTTCATTTAGAGCTTACAGGGCACTTTTGATAGCAGCACATCTTATTAATGTTAAAATACAAGACCATGCCAATGGATCTTTAGAAATAATCTGTCAGAAAATAAGTTTTGGAAGCTCCTTTTTTTTTCCCTTTATTTCCAGTGCCTATTTAAAGACACTGAAAGTCTGATGAGAAGTTTTCTTCTGTTACTAAATCCTTTGGATGTTGCTGTTTGTTTCTGGAAATTCCCAGTAAATATTCTGCATGCCTGCACATTACACTGACCAGTGACATCAGACACAGCAGCAGCAAAGGATCACCTGGATCTGTGCAACATGCTGCCAGTTTCAAACACCAAGCCAAGAGGAATCTATCTGTAGCCCTTTGCTGGAGTCAAATGCACACGAGTCCCACTCCCAGTGTTTGAAGGAGTTGCTAATCTCACTTCAGTTAAACCACTTTAGCAGAGCTCCCTTCATCTGACTATATCAGTGCTAGCACTGGTGTGGTATCAGATATAACATTAGATGAGTGTTACCAGAATGAGACCTTGTTTGAAGTCCATATTAGAGAAGATAGAGCCAGGTGTGTTTGTCTCTAACCTTTTTGATCATCTTCTGGTGAACTGCTAGTGCTGATGCCAGAGGAGGTGCAACTGAGGAGAATTGCATATGCCTTGTCCATACTAGTTTGGTTGGAGGTAAATTATCAAAAGCATTTCAAAGACATTTTGGACTCTAGCCCCCAGACAAGACAACACCTGCTGTCTTTTCCCTTCCAAAATAAAGCCAGTCCAAACTTCAGAAGGTAGACTGAATGCTATAAAGAAAAATTCATCAGCATTATATGTCATAAAGGAAAATAAAAGCAGTTATGTGTCATGGGCCTTACCCTGCACCTGCTGAATTAACTTGTAAACACATTAATTGAAAGCAAGGAGAAGATGGTCCGGTTTCACTGATTCTGAAGATAACAGCAGGATGAAATCCTGCTGTATTTTTAAAATCTGAATTAAATTGCTGTCAAATACCATAAAACGCAATCCAACTTTTATGTCATTTTCCGCCTGTATAACAATGTAAGCTAGCTTTTCTTTTTTGTTTTTTTGATTCTGTTTGCACAGACTGGAATGTATGAGGCTTTTCACAGTTTAATAATAGTACCTTTGAACTTCTTATCTTCTTAGCAATCTCCCCTTGGAATATATAAAATATGTAAATTTTTTTTTTCTCCTTTACACTGGGAGCCTGAATGTAGTGCCTTGCTGCAAATTCTGTTTTCATTTTAACTTAAAATATCTGTGAATTCATTTAGCTTTTTAAAGAGAAGAATCATAAAACCCTTTCTTGTTGACCTTTTGGTCTTGCTGGAGCACAGTACTGACCAGGAGGGGCAGCTTGGTTGGCTCAATGCATTTATTTATTTATTTTCTGTATGGAACGTTCACTGCCTCATTCCCCCTGAGAACTGCATTTTTATTTCAGAGCTATTCCATTGCATCTCACTCCTCAATGGTTTGGAATGAGAGCAAAAATGAAAATGACCAAATTAATGACCAGATTACTTCCAAATGTAATGCACAATCTCATGCTCTAGAGGATGTCCGTACTCTATAGAGAGTGACATTTAAAAGCTAGTTATCATAAATTATAAATGTGAATTTTTACTGGCCTTAAACTTATGACTTAAAGCTGCTGAAGTGCTTTGTAATGAAGCTATGTTGTCTGTTGTTTGAGATGCAACCTCAGAGCAGAACCTGTTTTAGAACTGGGCCAAAGATATCTTGAAGAGGTGAAATAAAGTTAAATAAACAACACTATTAACACTTAAAAGGTCAATCTTAGATGTGATACCTTTAGAACTTCTGATCCCTGATAAACTAAATGAAATTCCTAGAATGGAATTAATGTGGTTATGTTCATTCAGTATTGAATAAGTAAGATATAGCTAATATCAATTTTGGAAGCAGTTCATTTTATCCAGTAACTTAAAAATGTTTGGGTCATGTATTTCAGAGATTGAAACTTCATGATTGCTTACAGCTTATCTTTAAAATTTTTCATCTTGGTAATTGAAATATATCTCAAAACATTTCAAAATGGTACTCATCTGAAACCTAAAAATTACCATTTTGTAACAAATCTGTCCTTAGATTAGCTGTTTCACAAGTCTGTTCCACAGTTCTCGGTCCCATCAGTTTTTTCAATGAATCTCAAGCATAACAGCTTTGGTGCCTTCAGCTATGGCTCAACTCAAAACTGCAAACTCACTGCTCTCCTGACAGGTAATGCATCATAAGGAAGGGCAGGTATCAGTTCATGAAAGATTCTGCTATCCCAGCTGAACTATCCCAAAACATGGCAGCTTCACAGGCACACAGCTGGTTGCTTTTGCAGCTTTACAGGAGAAAACACAGTAAGTAAAACTTAGGAATGGCAAATGGTGAAGCTACTTTCTGCTTCTTTCCATAAGGAAAATTTCTCTCTCCCTTGAATTAATAGTCACTCATCCCCACACCAACTTCTCATAACCTTGGCAGCTTTGACTGGCAGTTCATTTACTGCATGTGATGTGTAAACACGGACTCGCAGCTCCTGCAGCCCATTCCTGACGCTGCTCCCTAACTCTGGATTAGTTCCAGCCACAGCTTCTGAGCTCATATCTAAAACAAATGGATGCACTGTAATAAAGTGAAAAGTTATTTTTGGATGAAAACACTGAAGTACCAAATTAACAAGTTAATAAGTTATACTAGGATTAAAATCTACAATATTTATCTATTCTGTGGTGTATGCAGGTTGACTGTGCCCTCTTTCCCAGTGTGACATGTGTGATGTGAGACCCAAGCATTACAGATAACCAAATTTTCTTGAACGGGGCTAACCAGCACCTGCATATCCAGAGGCAGCCAGGGCTGAGTGTCGCAACTCACACTGCCTGCCAAATGCCTCTAGCAATTTACACACCAAGTATCCCTGAATCTAAGTCCCAGGCAGCATCTTGCTGAGCACAGGGCTTAGCAGATACTGCCATCTGCATTCAGAAATATGTCAGAGGAGCACAGAAGGAAATCTGGTAGGGATAGTTTTGCGCTAAAGCTTTTGTTCAGGAATCACAAGATCAGATTTAATGTCCTGACCAGAAGGGACAAGCCTAAACCACCACTGTAGGTGTCTCAAGTTTCCCAGACGTAGGGGACTTAGAAAAATTCATCTCATCCCCACAACCACTGAACTGAGCTCCCACACCTGAAGAGTTGAAAGCCAGAACAAAATCTTGCTGTACATGCATGTCTCTTCTGTAACCACTGAAGAAAAGAGAAACCTTTCTGAATTCTACAAGACAGAGTTAAGTAATATAAGCTGCTTTGTCTTTTATATCTGGTATCTTTTATTCTCTCTTTGTTTCAGTCCTGGTCTCCTTTCGTCTGTTTGATGGCTTCTCATTCTCTACTATTTCTTTCCCACTCCCAGGTATAATTTCCGAGGCTTCCGCTGGCTACAGGCTATGATCTTTGCCATAGAAGAAATAAACAGTAGCCCAACTCTCCTTCCCAACATGACCTTGGGATACAGGATATTTGACACTTGCAATACAGTCTCTAAAGCCCTAGAGGCAACCCTGAGTTTTGTGGCTCAGAACAAGATAGACTCTTTGAACCTGGACGAATTCTGCAACTGCTCTGAACACATACCTTCCACCATTGCAGTCGTGGGCGCAACTGGCTCTGGAATCTCAACTGCTGTGGCCAATCTGCTAGGACTCTTCTACATACCTCAGGTATGGGTTCACTTGTCCTGTTGAGCTTACACGGTGACCTACCTCTCTACTCTGCAGCACTAGCTGGGCCTGACATACCGGAGGGGATATTGCTGTTTGGATGGGATCTTTAAGTATATTGGCAGAACTGTGATAGGGAGCTGGGCTAATGCCTTACGCGATCCATCTCTGTTTCAAACCAAAGGAAGTTTAGAAATGCAGAAAGCCTAACTGTACTAATGAGCTCAAATGCAACACATCACAGTGGAGCACTGGCTTTTAAAGTGGGATAACAGTTTACATGGTAAAATGCAGTTTATTTCCCTCTAGCATTAGTAGGTCAAATCAAACTGAATACTCGCTGGTGAGAAATACAAGACTTAACTCTCACATTCACCAGGTGAGAATGGCTCTCGCCATTTGGCAAGTGTAGAGACTGTGCCAAGTTCTCTATTGCATGCGTTCTAGTGTTCTTCGTACACACCAGAAGGAGTCCAGGAGAGCTCAGTGTCTATGGATTGTTCAGTCTTTGCCACTTAAAACAAACTCTCAGGAAGAAAAACAATAAAAAATGCATGTATATGTGTGTGACGTGATAAAAATATCTGTCTTGCTAGAAATTTATAATCCCTAAACACAAAGGTTAGCAGGCAGCCAAGTAACAAAATCCAGCCAACAATAATCTAATATAGGGGTAAGGTAGTCTCTAAAGTGGTTCAGTAAAGTCATTGCCTGTTGTCATCCATGACAGACTTTCATACTGAAGAGAACTTTTGAAATGCAATCCTTGGCCTTATCCACTTATACATTGTCTTGTCTAGTCTCACATTCCAATTCCTCTTCTAAAATGAATGTAGTTGTCAAAGCTTATAAGAGGCCTTGTGCCTTGGAGCAGAGTGGCTGGAGAGCTGAGTGGCAGAAAAGGATCTGGGGGTGCTGGTCGACAGCCGGCTGAACACGAGCCAGCAGCATGCCCAGCCAAGAAGGCCAACGGCCTCCTGGCTTGTATCAGGAACAGTGTAGCCAGCAGGACCAGGGGAGTGATCGTTCCCCTGTACTCGGCACTGGTGAGGCCGCACCTTGGATACTGTGTTCAGTTTTGGGTCCCTCACTACAAGAAAGATACTGAGGTGCTGAGTGTGTCCAAAGAAGGGCAATGAAGCTGGTGAAGGGGCCAGAGCACAGTCTTTAGGAGGAGCAGCAGAGGGAGCTCCTAAATAAACTTGGGTTTATTTAGGCTGGAGAACAGGAGGCTCAGGGGAGACCTTATCACTCTCTACAACTACCTGAAAGGAGGTTGTAGTGAGGTGAGGGTCAGTCTTTTCTTCAGAAGAACTACTGATAGGACAAGGGGAAATGGTTCAGGTTAGATACTAGTAAAAATTTCTACATGAAAAGAGTGGTGAAGCATTGGAACAGGCTAGCCAGGGAAGTGGTGGAGTCACTGTTCCTGGCAGTGTTCAAGAAATGTGTAGATGAGTCACTTAGGGACATGGGTTAGCAGCCATGGTGTTGAAGAGTTTATGGTTGGACTTGATTTTGAAGGACTTTTTCAACCATAATGATTCAGAACCATAATATTTTGTCACACTGTAGTCCTGAGCGTACATGCTTTTATTTCAAAGTCCTAGGCCTTAAATGTCAGAGTTTAAGGAGGAGATAAGATTTTTGAAGATTTCTGTTTTGTGGAAACTGAACTGTTTAGACATCTTTTCAAAGTGAGAGGGAGTCCTAAAGACTTCAGATACCAATCTCAAAATGGAAAGATACTTCAGCTTTAAAACTTCTTCAGATCTCAGCTCTTCTTGTTTTGGATTTTACTGTTTTCTTTCTAATTCTGGAAAATCCAGACTGCATCCTGAGAGAATAAGGCACTTGTTCCAATTAGGAAAAATAAAACAATTCTTGATAGCTTTAGAAAAGAAGACAAAATCTCATTGTAACTTCAAGACAGTGATGCCTACTGATTTCTCTGCTGATTCTGGCCAGGAATCAGGAAATAGTGCTAAGGTAGTATTGATCACTATTACCTTACCCTTGCCTAGGTTCAAAGGTGCTGCTGATTTAGATCACATTTCTCTTACTAGAGCCAGCAGGGGTATTGCATATGGAGCCTGTTTAAGGACAGGGAGGGAGATGACAGGCAAGGAGAGAAAGGTAACTCTCTCTAAAGTAGGCTTGGGAGGACAACAGAGGGCTGCTGTCTCATGTGCAGTTTAGGACAGAAGTTTGTATTTTTCCTGAATTATGTGCACAGTCTTAATTTATCTGAAAGATATGTCCTTTTTTTTCTGGATTTGACAGGAAGTGGAGACATGTGTGCGTAGGCAACCTGTGGCACACCTCTTTGCCTTTCCTCCAAGCTAGTGTCTCTGTCTCTTCCACAGATCCTTGACTGAGCAGGTCCACATATGCTTGCGCTAGCCCTTCTGGTCTGAGCAGCTGCTCCAGTAGTTGTGCCTCTGCAAGGTATTCACAACTACAAGAACATATGGTTGGACTTGATGATCTTGAAGGTCTTTTCCAGCCATAATGATTCTATGATTCTGTGATATGCAGTCTCTCCAAGTGGTTCGTGTGCAGTCAAAGGCTAAAAGTATGTTGCTGACAGAGTGTGGTGCCCAGCTCTCCCTTCACTATATATGAGGTTACACAAGTTGACAGTGGTGCTAGATAGATGTAGGAAATTTATTCCCAGCCATTCCACTTCATGGTTTGTGTTGCTTTTACCCTGTCCTCTCGCAGGTCAGCTATGCCTCATCCAGTCGTCTTTTGAGCAACAAGAATCAGTTCAAGTCCTTCCTCCGCACAATCCCCAATGATGAGCATCAGGCAACTGCAATGGCAGACATCATTGAGTACTTTCGCTGGAACTGGGTTGGAACAATCGCTGCTGATGATGACTATGGACGGCCAGGGATTGAAAAGTTTCGTGAGGAGGCAGAGGAGAGAGACATCTGCATTGATTTCAGTGAGCTCATCTCCCAGTATTCAGATGAAGAGGAGATCCAGCAGGTGGTGGAGGTCATCCAGAACTCCACTGCAAGGGTGATTGTTGTCTTTTCCAGTGGCCCAGACTTGGAACCCCTCATCAAAGAGATAGTCAGGAGAAACATCACTGGCAAGATCTGGCTAGCAAGCGAGGCTTGGGCCAGTTCATCTCTGATAGCCATGCCAGAATTTTTTCGTGTCATTGGCAGCACCATTGGGTTTGCACTGAAGGCAGGACAGATCCCAGGTTTTCGTGAGTTTCTTCAGAAGGTGCATCCCAAGAAGTCTACCAACAATGGCTTTGCCAAGGAGTTTTGGGAGGAGACATTTAACTGCTATCTCCCTGATGGGTCCAAAAATTCCCCAGGCTCAGGGTCCTTCCACAAGGGCCATGAAGAAAGCGGGGGAACTGGAAATGGCACAGCTGCCTTCCGTCCTCCATGTACAGGGGATGAGAACATCACCAGTGTGGAGACACCGTACATGGACTACACACACTTGCGGATATCCTACAATGTGTACTTGGCAGTATATTCTATTGCCCATGCTTTGCAGGATATATACACCTGTACCCCTGGGAAAGGACTCTTCACTAATGGATCATGTGCAGATATTAAGAAGGTTGAGGCATGGCAGGTAAGTTTTTCATTAGTATTATGGTCTGTTTGCAGTGTGTGTGTATAGATAGACAGATAGAAGAAAGAAAGAAAGAAAAAGGCAGGCAGGCAGGCAAGCTCTCCAGGAGCTTTCCTGAGAGAGGAGTACCATTGGTAATCTTGGATCTCAAAGATGCAGTCAGGCTGCTGTGATTGAGCTGCACGTCAGGTAGGTGCCTGCTCCCACCCTCCAGTGAATGTAAGATAATGTGTTAGGTTTGCCTGTGGTGAAAGGGCTTTATGCTAAATTAAATTTCTTTGTATTTGCTACAGGCCAAAAATGTGCACTCATACAATTACTGCAGCCTGGCTGACACATGGTAACTTGATCATATATTGAGCCCTTACATAAACAGGAGGGCCTGGAGACAGCACATAAACAAAGAAAGCAATTTTTAGAGGTTGTGGGTTTGGGGTTTTTTTTTTTTTTTTTTTTTTTTTTTTTTTTTTTTTTTTTTTTTTTTTCTGCAAGTTCTACAGCTTTCGCAATCCCCAGCAATCCTCAGCAAGTTTCCACATTGGCCATATTCTTTTCCACGGTTTTAAGCTTATATGGGATAGAACTAAGGAAGACTATCGAAGAAAAAATACGGAAGTAATGTCTGGCTCTTTGCCAAATAATGGGTAGTTGCTTTGATTTGGCAGTGATGCTTGTGATGTTGTAAGACAACAGTAATGACTCAGCCACATTTACCAGTCCAGTAGATGTATTCTGCTCACTATCATATGGTTAGTATTCCTGGCATGCTGTTTTCTGATTTTTAGGAGTACTCCATACCCCATGTGTTTGATTGTGCTATCCACTGTGATGATCAGCATGTGTTTTTAATATCCTGTACACTCTCAAGAGGACTAGCCTGTAGGACTATCAAATATGTAGCAAATTCTGGTTTCCCAGCCCTGGCCATGAGTGAAAACTTGGATCCAAGCATACCTGAAATGAGAACAGCACTGTAGAAAATAATGAGGATCACATCGCTGTGTCTGTAATTTCATCTCTTCCAGCTAGTCACCAAAATAAAGGCTATCCATACCACAAACTTCGCAAATGTTGGGACAGCACTCACATGTGGGAACTGCAATTTGGTTCTTGTCTAGTCTCTGTCAGTGTATAAACATCAGTGAGTTCAAACCAAGAGGTTTACTTTTGGCATTTGTGGGAAACCTGTATGCTTTAGTGCTAGGTACCTCAGGATTTCTGAAATCACTTTACTCTGAGTTGATGGGGGCTGGACTTGACTCTGGTTTAGGGGAATTCTGCAATTGCTGGCGCTCTCTTCAATCCTGTTCTGCTTTTCAGGACTGTACTAGCAGGAGTGGACAAGTTGTAGATGACTTTTGCTTTGACTGTGTTAGTAAAAATGCTCCAGAATAAATATGTTTTTGCTTCATTCTCTCATGCCTTGTCAACTTGGAAGGTAAAAAGAGCAGGATATTCATACAACAGCACAGTAAAACAGTGTGGTGCTTGCCAAGGATACCATAATAGGAAAGAAGGTCCTTTTATTTCTGTCTAATGCTAAAGGATGATTATATCAAAATGTGCAACACATCTAGGTATACATTGAGTATGCATACTTGCCACAAAAGAGGGAAGCAGCACAAGAAAGGATTTGTAGAGGATAACATGAGTGGATACGAGTAGCGGGTGTTATAGGAGGAATGGGTTCTACTTGAAATAACTGCTATTATGTGGTGGTGGTCATTGAGTTTATTTGATATTTGTGCAATTTTTCACTTCATTTCAAAATCACACACATGAATAGCAGGTAAAGGCCAGATTTGTGTGCACATCTACTTCACATCAGGCATTGCGCCTCATTACCCTCGGGCAGCTTTCACCAGCCACTGGGGTAATGAGTTCATACTGCAAACGTGCATCCTCCAGCATCTCTAGAGCAGATTTCTGAACAACTAGAATCTAAGTTTGAAGGAAACCTTTCTATTCAAATCAAACTCATTCCCAGTCGTACTTATGCCAGTGGTCAGTTGCAGCTCACAAAATCAGTTAAAGGCTTTCTTATTATTAAGTAATCTGAGCGCATGAAGAAGGTGTTAAGAAACCTCTACACTGGAGATAAAAGGTAGCAGCTGCTAATAGTGTCTGAAAGCATGAACCAGGTGGTACATTGCACAGATAAGGCATCCCCTATGAACTCCTGGCTCCGTTAACCTAAACTCCTGTTCAGAGCACCCTGTGTCACCGAGATCAGTGGCTTCTGAGGTGTGTTGTACAATTTAATTAGGTATTAATTTTGTTGCCTTTGAATGGCAACATTTGTTGCCATTACTCATGTGAGTTATTTATTCATTGTCTGCTAGCTGTCATTTTTTTACTCAGAATATAAACCTTTTGGAGGGAACTGTTTCATGTAATTTTTGTGGGGAGTATGCATAGGTTTGTATACAAATCATATTTTTACCGCAGTGATCATTTTATCTGAACTGGACAGTATGAAGCCTAGGTCAGGATTACTGTGAGTTTGTTAAATTAGGTGCAATACAACAACTATGAATTTACCACCTACAGTTTGAAAAAGCTCTAAATATGTTTCACCATAGGGCAAGTAAGATTTTTTTTGCATTCTGCCTCAGCTAAAATGTTAGGTAGTAACAGCTTTCTTCTCTACCTTTCTGTAGCTACTTGTTTAAATAAGATGTCTGTGCTGCATGTATTCTCAAGAATGTATATGCTAGCTGCAGTAATGTTTTATGAAATTACCCTACTGCAGGACAGAAGATAGTCTGAGTCTGCACACTGAGCTGTACAGGATTTTTGTAAAGTTCTCTGCATGTGTCATTAGGTATGTTGTATCTTGCACAGTATTCATCAAGATCAGATCAAATTTTTCTTTTTGAATTTTTTTTCCCCGGTCAGCTGTGATTTTCTCAGGAAACTATATTGAGTAAAGCTAATGCTGTGTGTTGCTCTTGTTCATGGACTGTCTTGTTCATGGACTGCCCAAGTGCAGGCTGTTCCATAAACCCTAGAATTGAGTAGTGGGACAACATGTCAAGAGGTGGGACGTGGGCTCTGGACTGCTGGACTGATACTTCTTTGAGAAAGCATAGTTCATAGGTCTTCAAGCATGCCTTGTTAGAATTCCCTACCCCTTATCTTGTAACAGCTCCAATAGTCTGCTGCTGTAACATCTTCCTTGGTAACATTTCCCATGTCTTCTTTCCCTCGGCCTTCAAGTTCCTTGATTTTCTTGGTCTTGATTTGCACACCTATTCCCGTTGCTGCTTCTAATAGTAAGCTCTCCATCCATCTGTTCCCTTTTTAATTCTTCTCTGAGCAAAGATTTATAACTCTTTGAGGCATTAACAAGAGCCTTCATGATGTCTCTCTCTCCTCTCATGCACAGGTGGTCCTTCCAAAAAACACGTGGAAAAAATAAACCACAAGGATCCTAGTCAGTCTTCTGAACAGATATTCATTACTCCATATTCTTTCTGTGTGAGAACAGGAAAACAATTTTTACCTCAGACATAGTCCACTCTGCTTTTGAAACCACTTATTTTCTCGTTGATTGCCAACAAGCAGTTTATGAGCCTCTTCTTCTGTCTCACAGTAAAGGCATTGCAATTAAATGGGGAAGATGGATTCCTGTGGAGATGAGCAGGCAAAGGCTGTGGTATAAAATATCCTTAGTTTAGACTCCCAGGTGATTTTCAGGCCATGATTACACTGGAGGCTGTGAATTTGGGGCAGTTCAGGAATAAAAAAATGGTAATAAGTAAATAATAACAGCTTTTCTAGGTACCAAGGCAGAGTACTATGTATGGTGAAATATTAATTGTCCAAAAGATTAGCAGGTTAAAGAGGCAGTCATTTAAATTTTTCTATGCCAGAAATCTGATTGACTGTAGAGTTAGTGAAAAATTACTGTGTGCTCTTCCACAAGAGAGAAAAAAAAAAGAAAAAAGAAAAGAAAACAGGCAAGTGTAAATGGGCTGTACCTAGCAACAGCCAAAGTCTTTTATTACAGGGCTGTGCACATTGCAGCTAACAGTTCCTTCCTGTGTGCTGGTGATACCCATTATGAATAGGTAAATATTCTGAAAATGGATTGGTGCCTTCTCCAGCTTTACACTTAGGTACGTCTATATGGTTGGTAATTGATTCTGCAAGGCTTTCGAGAAGTGAACAATTCCTTAAGAAATATGTGTCTTGCCAGACCTTTGAGCCTAAGGGCTTATCTAATCAGTTTTGTATCAGTTGAACTATATAAGATGTCTGGACTATTACTTTATTGAATATAGCTGGCTTGGGATATGGAAAATGAAGCAATAGCAGAACAGGTATTAACTGAGGCTTCTGTGAGACTCAGTCATTCCGGAAGAACTGCCATGAAATCAGAGTCAGCTGCTGAACATCAGGTAATTGCAAAACCTCGCCTAATTTGCAGTACAAATAAACTGCAGATATATTTGCTATGAACAAAAAGTAAGCCATCTCATCAGTGGGGGAAGTGACCATTTAGGACAAACAATAGTTAATCTGAGACCAAAATGAGAGGTAGGCAATTTGTGCCACATAGAAATTTGTGGGTCAGCACAGCAAACACAGCTATTTCCTCACAAGGGCAAAACCATATGTTTTCTGATTCATCAGTCTGGCAATAATTTGTTGTCAGCTGAGAACAGTATTTGTGTTGCTCTTCAATTAAGCAGACAATTAATGGAGTATTATTTGGATATCCCTTCTACCAAAAGCAGAAAGACTTAATGGACTTTATAGCGAGTGGGCCAGGCGTGTAACATCATCAGTTGAAAATGTACAAGGAAACTATTGCCCCCAGCACCTTGGAAAAAAACATTTAAATCAAATTTTGATTATGCAAGATATTCTATGACAATCATGATACCCAAAAACAGTGAGCTCATAGGGTAGCCATAGGCTCTACTATCAGCTTTAATAATTGGATAATTCATTATATATTATTCAGTATTGAATTTAGACAAATTAATAAAAATAAGCCTACCCTAGGCTTCCAGATATTTTGCCATAATAATTATTGTGCAATAAAATGATATCCTAAGAGCATTAAAAGATTTGATTTAGTCAGGATTTCTGCTAACAGTTTCCTCACCATTAGTAAACAGAGTTTTCTAGCCATTATACCTGATGGATTTCTTCAAATTATATTTGTTAAAAGTGAAAAACAAAGCAACTGTGACGTAAGGTCTAGACTAGGTGTCCATGATGGTTCTCTGTATCAAATATCATGGCTCTCTCTAATGATAGGAGCAAACAAAATACAGTACAAGCCTGTTAGCACTGACAATGTGCTCTCCCTATGTCCATAGGGCTGCTTTCATTTGTCCAGAGACTGTCTCTCAACACAAAACCTTAACAGGAACCTCACAAATATTAAACAAGCTCACTTTGCAAATGATCATGTAGTTTAATCTCTTTCATATAATAAACTATGTAGATTTACACCACATTTGGAAAAGTAATTTTGATCCATCTAATAGATACTTTACATTAGATGTAAAGTAAATTTATTAGATGTAAAGTAAAATTATAGTGTCTTCTTTCTAATTTGAACTTAATTGTCCTAAGTTCCATTGTTCCTTATTTGGCCTTGCTCTGTTAGATTTAGAAGCCCAGATTAAGTACTCATCATTTTTCTTAAGAAAGTATTTATGCACTTTGATCATATTGTTCCTGAATCTGATCTTGATAATTTCAACATAGTGGTTTTTAGTCATAAGGTGTATTTTTTTGCTTTATGTCTGCATATTGTCTGTTTACTCATCCTTATTTTTGGCATGTATTCAGTATTGCTCTACCAGCCTTGACATTAAAAAATAATCCTGCTTTACATACACTTATTACTGTCCTATTTATATATGCACTAGTTACATTAGCCTTTTTTGCCACAGCATGCAATGGAAAGGTCACATTAAGTTTTCAGCAATACTTTGCAGGATGTCGTATTTATTCTGTAGCTGTGGTTGGAATTTCCTGCTCCCTGATAAATAATTTTGAGTTGCATTGTGTCAAACACAGATGTAAGACAGCAACCTGTAGGAATGCATTGTCTTTCTTAAAATTTGCCATCATGTTAATCCATGCTTTTTTTTTGCAAATTTTCCCAGCAGCACTCTCATTTTTGCTGCCAGAGTATCGAAGAATGTATTGGATGACACTGAGTAACAACTCAGTTGTTACCGAGGCTGGACAAATTCCCTATTAACTACACATAAACTGATGATTTGTCTCTGTTGATGTCTGTTTTGGACATTTGACAGGCAATCTTGGGTCTTCTAGTGGATGCTTTGCCTTAAATGTAAAGCTTAGATACTTCCTTCTAAAGGGTTTGTTTGGCAAACAAAGCTGTATTTAACAGGATTCCTCAAAGCCATACTGGCATATAACTTTGTCCTAGTTGATCATCAGCTCAACTCTTCTTTCCCCATTGTTTTTCCCTGGGATCCATGTCAGGCCAAACAACCTTTCAATACAGAGGACATCCCTTTGCCATTTGTGGTCGCATTTTCCCTTGGCAGCCGTTGTGGCCAGCCCATGAGAGGCTGGACTGGCACCCTCCAGAGGGGCACATGAAGGAGAAAAGGCTTCTAAAAAGGGACTGCATTTCGTGTCCTCTATGGACTGGCTCAGAGGGAAATTTTAAACAGTGTTGATTGTGCATTACATTTGGATGTGTAGCAGAGGTGTAGATGGGGATTGCTGTGGAATAATATTAGCTAATGTATTGACTTGGTCCTTTGAGACTAGTGGCATTTTTATGCAGTATTGTAAACCAGCTCTTGCATTAGCAGTCTTTTTATTGCTAGTGGAGTGCTGTAGCGAACTATCTGGTTCTGTCAGACTTTTACAGCTGATTTAAATTGCTCAGGCTGTTCTATAATTGCTTTCTAAGGACCTTCTACCTCCATTTATGTCATACGATGGCTTCCAAAGCAAGTGCCCTTGGGATAAGAATCGTCCATTTTCTTTTGTTAGTAAGGACAATTATGTGTAATTCATTTAGCTTTACGGTTCCTTCACCATCCCCTTTAGCTGTCTTTTACAGCCTTATGTAAGTCATGAGGGTCTGCAATAATTTCACATGATACCTAATGTTTAAGGAATTTCTCAATATATAGCCTGGTGGGATTTTTTAGATTCTACTTTCAGGTTGTGTTCTACAGCCTTGTTTGAATAATCTGTGTTGAATTTGTGCTTTTAGACTGTGCCATAGTAAATACAATGCTGTTGACCTTTATATGCAGGATAAGGATTGCAGTGTTTCCTTACCCCTTAATTAATTAGCTTTAATTTTAACGAGCACAGCCACAGTGTTTGAAATGACTTGCTTATCATGCATGCAGATCAGGTACAGTTGTTTAGTCCTTTCCTCTACCTTGTCATGGGATTGGCTCTGTCCTCTTGGGCACCACAACTTCCATCATCACTGGACTATGTTCGAACATTGAGATGATTCTATGATAGGGCAGAGAATAGTAGGAAGCTTGCCTGATTTTGTGTAGTATTCTATTCCAGGTCTAGGCATTCTCCGTGGACATTATATTTCTCTCACCTATCAGGCTTTTGATCCTTGATTATTAGGAAATGCATTAGTACTCAGGGTATCTGAGCAGGAGGAATGCTGTCATTCCAAGTACCACATTTGCACTACATTTCAATTGGCTGATTTCACATGACTTTTTCCTATATAAATCTTTGATTCTAGAAAATCATTGTAGAGTTGAAATGTAATGCAAAGGACGTTGGCAGTCTGTTCACTTCCTCTTGTACCGTGTAGACCTAGTCAATGGCAAACATGAGAAAAGTTTATATTCTCCATTGATGTCAAGCTTAGCAATATCATATGCTTCAGTGATATGCTTTTAACTTTGTATTAAGTAGTATGGAATCAAGACTAGCACTCAATGAACAAGTGTGTTTAGAAACGTAAAATCAATTGCATGAATGCAGTGTGGAGAACAACAAACCAGATAGAAGGTCTGCACATGGCCAGCACAAGTTCTTGAGTCTCTCTTGGTCCCATCCAAAACAGGTGTTACACCCTCCTACTAGCAGTTAAAATAATTTAGAAATCCATCAATGCAGTGCCAAAATACTTCGAGACTACTCTTATTTCCTTTGGGAACCCGTGTGACTCAGCAGACAGGTCTTTCTGAAGCATTTTAGAGTGAATTTTGCAATGTCATTGATAGCTCAGTAAATTTGAGCCTACATAAGAGTGTCCCTATTTTATGTCAGACAACTCTCATTTTGAAAATGCATACCTTCAATATTTTTGATTTAGTGACTCACTCCTACTTCTGTAGCCATTTTTAATTTGCTACTTATTTTACCCCTCAGTGTCAAGATAGGGCCAAAGCTGCTACTGCTTTGAATCATCTAAGCAGGGTCCTTTGATTGCTGGTTACAAAAGCTACACGCAGGTACAGCCACCCAAACAACTCCTTGTCATAAGAAACTCTGGACTCCCAACAGTTTCTGAGCAGACTAGCACAAATATAGCACAATCAAAGGAGACAGCAAGTAGCTTCCACCGAATCAGCAAGTGAGGTGTTTATAACAAAATCCATCCGTATTGCTTCCCTCTCTTACTTCTGTGAGCTTCTGTTGGAGGACCTTCTTCTCTCTCATTAAAAAAAAAAAAAAAGAAAAATATGCAAGTGTGCCCACGTCAGCACCGCTGCTGCGAGGGCACTGAACAGTAGAAGGGAAGGAGAGAAGCATCTGTTGGCTGTCTAGGGATCTCATATCCATAATGGAAGCAAAACTCACCCAAACCAGTTATCAGTTCAAAATATGCTAAGTATGCATGGCAGCTTGACATCCTATGCTTCTCTGCAGTTTACTAATCTTAAGTCAGTGATGTTTTGCAGCAGTGAGACCTGTCACATAAACAGGGGTCTTGTAAAAAGCCTTTGGTTCCTTTTGAATGAAGTCAGTTGGTTTCACAGGTTATCTGCATCTGTGAAAATGTAAGTCACCATTAGTTACAAATTGCTGTGTGTTTCATAAACTTTATCTGTCTCCTTCCTTGAATTAAATAAGCCCACATTTTTTTCCTTTCTCTTCAAATGTCTGGCTGGCTGGCTAAGAGCTACCACAACCACCTCTGGACCCTCTTACTCTTTCTTTGATATATATCTAATTTTTTTTAATCAAACGATTAGAACTAAACTCATTTTTTTTTTCCCCAGGAAATAATGTATTACTGATGTATATATTGGCATCATATTTTCAGTATTTTTTCTCACTTTTTCTCACTAATATTTTGTTTCTTTTTCAAATGCATAATAGAACGATTTTTTTTTCCAGTGAGCTGCCTAGAATAATGAACAGGAGTTTTTCTTGAGTGGTCACTGTTCATTTATTTTCCCATAAAGATTATCAATAGCTTAAATTATTACTTCTATTATGTGACAGTTTGGAGTTGCCATATACATTTAGCCTTCAGTAAGCTCTGGTAAAAGGATGTCATTCAGTTCTTACCTAAGCACAACAACTTTGAATGCTCTCAAGTTGTTCTCAGCCTTTGTAGTCTTGAGCTGAACTCTTTGACAGTGTTTGGCTGGCTGTCACTGTTCAGTCTCTAGCTCTTCACCACCCGCCCTTCTTCCAGAGCCAGTCTTCCTCTCTAATCTGCATTCATCTGGACTACTATCTGCCTGACAGTTTGGTGCACAGCTCAGCCCTTGTACAGTAGGTGGTGACTAGTATAAAGTGACCAATATCTCAACCACAGATTAGGCACTTCTTGTGCCTGAGGCTCAATGGGCCTAGCAAAAGGCCATCTCATTTTGTTGTGAGGTGTTTACAGTGAGAATCCCACCTCTGTTTCTCATCTTCTTAAACTTCTTCATCTAGATTACCCTTGTAAAGCTGAAGTGTCTCAATGGTCACCTTTTTCCAGTAGAAAACCAATGGAAAAAAAGGCAGCTCAACAGGAATGGCTGAGTTTGTTCTGGGCAATAAATCACTTCCCCCATTGTCTAATGGATTTTGTTGCCTTCAGGACATGTCTCGAAGGGGGGAAAAAAAGGCAACCTTTATGGTGTTGGCATATTCTGGTATCTTTGTTAAAGAAAGCCTCAGTTTGTGTGGTAGCTGAACTCTTAAATCCTTGTGCCTCTTTCAGCATCATGAAAATATCTCCTCCAGGTGCTTGTCTACAAATCTGAAACAACAGGGAAGAGCAGACCCTCAACAATTCAAATTGAATACGAAAACTTGCTGTTTTCAGTTTATTTACCAGTACCTCCCATCAAGCCACAAAGTGGAACTATTCACTGCTCTGAGCATGGAAACCCTACCAAAGCAAAGAGGAAATGGTACCCATCAGTCCAGAACTGTTTATAGACCTGTATAGAACTAGATAGACCAAACTGCAGCGGGAAATGTGTATTAACTGCCAAGACAGGAATCTTACCAACTGTGTACTCGGAGGAAGAATCATTTGTCTTTGATGGCACAGACACCTGTTAGGTGCTCAGCTTCAGTTCTCCTACAGGACCATTTTACCTACTCAGAAAATCTGTCAGAACAAAACTGCAGAATCAAGCTAAGGGAATTAAATCCTTGCAGATTGGAGGCTACTTAAGGACCTGATACAGGTGAGACAGAGTAAACGGTAGACTATATTGGATCAGGACACAAGCATTTACTTAGAATTATCAAGACTGGAGCTTTTAACTTACTTGTTTATGTCACACACTCCCTCCCTCACTTTGCCCACAGTGTAGGGCAAGTTATCACTGCTGTTCTATGAAGGTCAGAAAGTTGTGTTAGTTCATGCTGTGCAGCTGTGCTTGGGCATTACTGGCCAAGGTCCCTGGGCAACTCCTGGTGTTCATCTCCATGCAGCTCTCTGACCTCTTGGATCTTCACAGACTTCCAGGATTTTTCCTACAACCAGGTTTCTCACCCTCTTCCTTCCATCCTGATTTTCATAGTATAAATGGTCTAGGTGCAGAAGCAGAATGTGTGATCAGCTTCCTAATTGGCAGTACTGTCCCATGTCTCTGCTATTTGGAGGATTCAGGATGCAGAACTTCTGTTTGGTCCAGCTGTTACCAGAAGTTGCAGCTAGCCTGTACTGTTTTCAGCTAGCACATTTGTGCTTAGGTGCACAGAAGTTCTCTTTTGGACATTTATATACACACCAATTTATCTGCTGCCTGTCAGCATTTACAGGTTTTTTGTTTTGTTTTGTTTTGTTTTTTAAACTACCATAGGCTTCAATACTAGAGGTACAAAGTAAGCAACACTGGATAGCAAGAAAAAGTGATGAAAGGTCATAAGGGACTGGCTGGGATAAACAGCAGGGTAAAGGGTGTTTATTAGAAGCAAGAGAGCATTATTCAAAAAGTTGAGCTGGGTCCTGGTCAGTGAGTAAAATTGAAAGGATCATAAACTCTGGCAGGCTAAATGTAAAAGTAAAATAAGGCAAACTAAGGCAGACCTGTTTGAGAAACAGGTCATGAATGGGATGAGAGCGCATAAATCCTTTTTTAAACCCTTTAGGAGTAGGAAGCCTGTCAAAATGCTGAGCCATAGATAATTGCTCGAACAGAAAAGATACAGCAGAAGTGTGCTCACTGTGGAAGAACTTGAGAAAGATCCTGAGCTAAACCTGGCTAATGGGGGACTTGTTAGAGGATCTGTCTGAAACTGAAGTAACTGCAGAACAGACTAGGTAACACAGGAGCAAAATGAACTTTTTTTATTACTATTACTACTATTTGGCAAAAGTGAATGAGGGTGGTGCTTTTCTCATAACATGCAGACCTCCTTCCTTTAAGTAGCTGTGTCTGTGAAAAGTCTGTACAGGTGCAGAATACAAAAGTGTAACGTCATGGAGGAAAAATCCACCAGGGGTTATGGAGTGCAAAGACTTCTGGCATAGGAAGTCACTGAGCTGCAGAATGTGTGACAGTTTTCTGGGGAAGTATCACATCCACTTCTTCCATTTCCTGGCATTTGCTGGCATTTTTGTGCCATTTGCTGTTGGCCACGCTCAGAAATGGGATCCTGGGGAGATGGACCACTGATCTGACCTGACACAGGTGTGTTTGTATTATATTCTTACGTTCCTTCTCTAAGAGGGGAAACCACATTAGCCAGAATATCTAGCCCCAATAAAGCATGGGCTACTAAGAGGCTTGTATTGATCTTTACAGGAATAACAGCAGGGTGAACTAGAAGGGAATTTACAAGTCCTTTCTGATAATAAGCATTTTAATTTAAAAGCATTCTAATTCAGTGCCTGACAGAAAAAAAAAAATCTGAAGGTAGAAGCATAGAAGCATAGAGAATGTTTTCCCTATTGGCTTCTACCAGCTTCTGATGATGTATTCAAGCCCTGTGGCCATCATTTACTACTTAAAATCTCAGCTCTAGGGTGTGCCACATAAACCCCTGGCACATGCCACCTTTAGGTACAGAACATAGTGGCACATTCTTTAACTGTGAAGGCTTCAGCTAATCATTGATAGGTGCCTATAAAAGAGTGCTGTAGCATCTGCAACTTGCTCCTTTATATGTCAGTACTTAAATATGCCTTTTCCACTTAAACCTTACTTTCATTCTGTAGAAGGTAACCTGTGTTGCTATGTAGGTATCATCCATCTTATGACAATCTGGAACAAGAATATGCCCTAGCTGTTCAGTTACTGCTTCACAAGCCGCCTTTCACAAATTTAGACCTGAAGACCGACTTTTGTATTCGGCAGGAAAACAGGGTTTTATTATTTTTGTCATTCCTATTATCCTTCTGGTTGGGATTCTTCCTAGGGCATGTGTCTTTCTTGCAGGAACTGACACACTGGGTCTCTCCTTCTCCTTGGTAGGGTCATGCCTGGGAGAAGACAATGTTCAGTGCAGATCAGTGCTTTCTTATGAATATTTACCTGCCTGTTAGAGGCATCAGCTGACCAGTGTGTAATAATTTTAATCAAAAAAAAAGGCAAGGTCTCCACCTCTGTCTGTACAAATAATATTCAACCACACACTGAAATGCAGTGAGGCATCGGAGAGAGCAGAGCAGCAGTTCAGCAGTGTTGCAGAACTGTTTGAGAGTGCAATATTGAGCTGGAGTGAAGAGCAAAGTCCCAGAGCAGAAGGTCTAACTGCAGGGTCAGCAAAGGTGAGTCACTGAGAGTCAGTAAAGGAGGGAATCTGCTGGGCTGCTGGAGTGGGAGAGGAGGAAGAAGAAGAGGGAGAGTCCCAAGAGTCCTCAGCCTCATCCTCATTTGCAGTGTCCATCAGAGGGTGAATTCTTCCAGGGACAGGCCTGGGCCTTTACTGAGATCATCTCAGCTGCGCAACATATGAGGCAGCTGGTCTAAAGAGCAGGGCTAATGAGGGTGAGAATGAGAGAAAAAAAAATCCCACCTCCACCATCTCATATATATTCAATCGAATATTGAATAGCATGGTAATATTTGGAAGTATTCTGTCAATATCACACACACAAAAAAAAAGTCAATGGTATCACCAGTCATGTCCTGTTTGGTCCTACTCGGATTTTTCCAGATCCTCTCAGTCTGGCATTAGTATAGGCAGTGAGACAAAAGGAGGGCCTCTCTGCAGCCCTGGGGATATCAGCTTGAGACAGGAGAGTCTCAAAGGGAAACAGAGAAAAATGAAACAGTTTAGCAAAACTGACAGAAATTAATGAAGGGATTCTGTTCCTCTGTCTCTGCACTGTAAGAATTCAGCCAAACAGTTTTGTTTGTTCCATATCTACAGGGTGAAAAGGGATTTGCCTGCCCTGACAAAGTAATTTTTTTTTTCTTTTTTTTTTTTTTTTCTGCTCTCATTCAGGATTGTATGTTTGCACGTAAGGGGGAGAGGAAGGGACTTAAAAGCTGCCAGAGGCACTAGACTTGCAGCAGTAACTATGACACTGCCCTAGGGGCTGAAGGCCAGCAGGGGCCTTCAGCAGCCTCAGCTTTCTCTGCATGAGTTACATAGAGAAACTGTCTGAGAACATTGAAAGAATCTGATAATTGCATAATGAGGAACTAACTTGTGAAAATTAGAAAAATAACTGCAATATGGATGAATTGTATCACAGCTTCTAGTACAAACTTTCTAACATGTCACTGTTTCTGTCATTTACCTATCAGACCAGATAGATCATTAATTTTGCAGCTGCAGTGTTCCCACTATTAATTGCTCTTGTCTGCAGTGTTTTAAGACATGAGGTGAAAATTACAGGAGTTGACAGGTGGGGAGAAACAGAATGGGATTATCTGAAACTCTGCAACCAGGATCAGGAGACAACAAAGGTGCTGTGAACTCTCCAGGCTTGCCACATGGTGAACAACTTTGATTTGTTGTTTCTTACAGAAGTGCATTGGCCCTGAAGTTTTTAAATCAAACATCAAGTTTTAATTATTTCTCAAGCATTTCTGCTTCTGAGTGATCCAAGATGAACAGTGCTAAATGAGAACATATGCAAAGTGGTTGCAAGAGCAGAGTGAGAGGAATGCCTGGGTGGCTGAAATGCTGCAGTGACTATTGCCACTTTTCTACCCACAAAGGAGAGCTGCAGGGTTACAGAGGCGGATGGGAGGGCAGGAGAGCAATGCTAAAAGCCTGACATGGATAGCACCTGGTAAGCAGAGTGTTACAGATGGGTCCCGTCTACCATGGTGGTTATGATACCTTGTGCTGGCCTCAAGGATTCTACAGAGAGAGTGTGTGTGCGCGTGCAGTGTCTATGAGAGCAAGCCTGCTACTGCTGTGATTAAGTGACTTTTAAGAGATTAAGGACTGCAGTAAAGTGATTGTTTTGGGTTTTGTCCACATGGCAGATCTGTGCTGTGCTAGGGCTCTGACTTGCAGGCATTCATGGTGTCTCTTTCTCTTTGCAGGTTCTGAAGCATCTGCGACACTTAAATTTCACCAATAACATGGGGGAACAGGTGGATTTTGATGAATTTGGGGACTTAGTAGGGAATTACTCAATAATCAACTGGCATCTCTCTCCGGAGGATGGCTCAGTCGTCTTTGAGGAGGTTGGGCACTACAATGTTTATGCTAAGAAAGGGGAGAGGCTCTTTATCAATGAAAACAAAATCCTGTGGAGTGGCTTCTCTAAGGAGGTAAGTGCTTATATCATTACAGCAATGTTTCCCAAACTTCTGAAGCTGAAATTTGAAATAACTCTGCATACTCTACACATTATGGCTCCATGCTTCATTAAAAGGCCCATTTATCTTAGTGTGCGCGTTCAATTTCTGCTCTAGTCCTTCACACCCTCATTACCCACTTTGAGAAATAATGGGCTGCTGCTTCTCCATTCCAATATATTCAATGAGCCATGGAGTTGTTATGGATATTAATGTTATAAATAATGTTTTTTTCTTTCTGGCCCAAGTAGTTAGTTTAGAATTTTGTAAAGCTGTTTCCACAAGAATGAGAAATTCATTGCTCAAAGCTGACTGTTGACAGTCCGATTTTCCTGACTGTGATAGTTTTACTACTGAAAATGGACACCTCTTCCACTGCATCAGAAAGCATTTCTTACTACTTCTAGTTAAATTCACAACTGTTTTCTGCAGGCTTCACCCCCCAAATCCCACAGCCTTTCACACACCCTTACCTTGCAAAACAAACAGAACAAAGCCTGTTACTTTACCTGTGTTAGCTTGAATCTCCTGTCCAAACTGTGAGCTGCACCAGAATCTTTTTTATCTAGTGGAAGAGACCTGTTATGTCTCAAAACTACATGATGGATCCGTTGCCTTTAAGTCCTCCTCCACCTACTTGCACCTACTTCCCAGTATAACTGTATCTTCCCAGGTATCCAAGGCTGTGTCTCCCCCTAGTTGTGGGAATGCAAAGCAGAGAGCTCTGGGCAGGAGCCAGGTGAGCTGCTGCAATCAACATAGCAGCCCACTCCACCCTAGAAAAAAGGCCATGGCTGCCAGAGGGGCTACTGAGTAGGCAGGTGGCTTAGGAGTGACATGGAGTGTTAGCAGGGTCCCTGACAGCCTGTGCTCCAATGCTTAGACACGTTAAATAGTACCTCATTAATGAACGCAGCACTTCACCTAAATGATTGTTCAGTTTTGCTGACAGCTCAGTAATTGTTGCTGCAGTAGCTACATTTGCCTGGCGTGTCTATACCATCAGTTAATCCTCGTTTGACTCCGGATTTACCAACTTCAGTTGTGGCTTAAATTCTGAGCTCTCTGAAGGGAGCATGGGTTAGAGCACACTGCAGCAGGAATACTGAGCTCAGGGCTTTCTAATCCCAGCTGAAGACTGCTTAAACTGTAAGTGGAGTTAAAAGCATATGATACTCTAACCCCTTGTGATCACTGCAAATGCTGTTGACACCTCTTCTAAAAGTTAGGATGTTAACTCCTTTTTTTCTTCATTTATCAAGAAAACATAATTACTCTGTTTATGAATTCCTCTGGCAGCACAATATTTATCTTCATTCTCTATCCTAAACTATTTTAAATATGGCTGTACATTGCTGAATGTCATGACAAGGCATGAAAATAGCGTTCCAGTTAAAGCGATCATGTCTACTGTAGCTTTTTTTTTTTTTTTTCCCCAATTAAAAGACCCTGTTCACAGAGAGTGCCCAGTATTCTACTCATTGAAATTTTATGTGCTTCAGTTTTCATCAAAAACAGATTAAATGTAGTTAGTTTTAACAGGGGAGTTAGTAGAAGTTTTTAGTGGCAAATACGGTAGCATTTGCCGGACCCGCAAAAGAACAAGTTTTGACAACTTGTTCAACAACAACAAGTTAAAGAGAGGATAAGATGTATTAATTTTGGCAGAATTGATGAAATTTCCCACAGAACACTTAAGGAGTCAGACAAAGCAATCTCAGAAGTACTAGTAATTTATCTATGAGAAGTGTGGAGAATGGGTGATGTCTCAAGGCATTAGAGAGGGTAATTTTTATTTTTAAAATGAGACATTGGAGAGCCAAGGGAATTACACACAATTAAGGCTAGCTTCAGTAAACAAAAAGATATGATAAAAACTATAAAATACTTTATAAACACTTAGAGGCTAATAACCTGATAAGAAAGAGACAACATAAATTTGACAAGAGCAAATCACATCAAAACAATTTATTTTTCTCCCTGATAGGATAATCAGCTTAGCAGATAAATAGGAAGCAATGTGGTGAGGTCTGTGATTCAGCTCCTCTCTGCACAGTAGCAAACCTTCAGCAGGGTGAATGGAAGCTTCCAAACTGGAGCTTAAGCTTAGGTCATGCTTTTGTGTAACAGATCCTGACTTCTACCTGTTGTGACTTCTTGCTGTCAGTGTCTGTAGGCATGCACTAAGCGTGCCTGTTGGACCACTTGCTGCCAGGACGTAAGCATGCCCAGGTGAGCTAATATGCACAGTCAACAGCTGACATACGTAATAATTTGCAGTAGCAGAAATCTGGAAATCTGAGTAACCTTTCTGATTAAACTTAGATACGTAAGCAGTTAGATGAGGGCTTTATAGATGCTTTCTATGGATGTAAGCATGAAAAACGCAAGGTGTACCTCATACAGATGTACATGCCCTCTTTTGGATCTACATATAGGTTCTGATTTTCACTTTAGATGCTTAGAATTCTAAAACCTGGAAAAGCTTTTCTTGTTTATGAATTCACTTAATGTAGTTTAGTTAATGTCATTTAGTTAATTGTTCCTTCTGTGTTTGAGATGAGCGTCAAGCAAACATGCTTGAGTGGACGTTAAGGACCTGCTTTAATTCCCATAAATCATTACCAGCTAATACACAATGTATAAGACAGAGATCGAATTGGGGTTAAGTGGTCAGAGCCCTTCCTCTCCAAGGGTGATTTGAATTCCTGTCAGTACAGATTGATCTTAATCTAAGGAATGTTTTTAGTATGATGGCACACATACCAGTTCCCAGTGCCCACAACACTGTAAAAATAACAGAGATCTGCTGTCTCCCTTTCCATCCCTTGATGTGATCCTGAAGGCTCTGGAAGGGCCACTGTCACCATTAACAATCCTTGGTGTCTTTTCTTGCAGGTGCCTTTCTCTAACTGCAGCAGGGACTGTCTCCCAGGCACCAGGAAGGGCATTATTGAGGGAGAGCCCACCTGCTGCTTTGAGTGCGTGGACTGTCCTGATGGGGAATACAGCGATGAAACAGGTAATACCCACAGACCTCCTCTGGGGTTTGCAGAGGACTGTGCAAGGCCTCTCATGGGCATCATCACCCACAGCTGTGCTACGGTTACTTCCCTACAGTGCTGAGCTGGAGTCCCACAGAACAGCCCACAGGGGAAGGTGGGCTAGACCCTTTCCTTGGGAATCTTTTACAAACTCCGTATGAATGGAGTTATTAATTTGGTCAAAGTCACAGTCCAAATAAACAGGTGCCCCACTCCTCCAAAGACCAGACACAGGAGAGGCAGTGAGAGCACAAGTGATCCTTTCTGCTATGCCCTACTCTGCTAGGGAGCTTCACGGAAAGCCTGGAGGAACTTTCCCTGAAAAATGTATGAGTTGAGTCCCATACACTGGGACAAGTTGAGGCCTTGTCTTCTGTTAAGTCTGCTTGTCACTCCTACTGTCAATTAGGAAAAAGGCAGAGAAACTGAAAAAGACTTGCATATAGGAAGTTTCTAATGCAGCCACAAGAGAATTCTGCTGCACTGTAGCAATAGCTTTTGTCACTCCAAAAATGTGAAGGGAGAAGATCCCCTACCCTGATCCTAAACTCTGTAGAAATAGCAAGGAACAGAACTTGTGTAACAGCTCATAGTAATCAAACAAGCAAAGTTTTGTCAAGAAATTCCTCTGAAAAGCTATAGTGCAGGGGAAAGCCTTTTTTTAAACTGGCATTAAATATGCTTTGTGTTTTGCTACATAGCATGGAATGACTGGATGTTTCATGGTAAAACACTTCTAGATCTGGTACTGGGAACATGCAGGCACCAGAAGGAAACACCCTCTGTATTTAAGATGAAAGCTGGTGTGTAGCCTCCACTTATCTCATCGCCCATTTCAACCTCTCACAATAACAAACCTCTTCCTGTCACTTACTTTTCAGATGCCAGTGCTTGTGACAAATGTCCTGAGGATTACTGGTCCAATGAGAACCACACATCTTGTATCCCCAAGCAAATAGAGTTCCTTTCCTGGACAGAACCTTTTGGGATTGCTCTGACTCTCTTTGCTGTGCTGGGAATTTTCCTGACTTCTTTTGTCCTGGGAGTTTTCACCAAGTTTCGCAATACTCCCATTGTCAAGGCCACAAATCGTGAGCTGTCCTACCTCCTGCTCTTCTCCTTGCTCTGCTGCTTCTCCAGCTCATTGTTCTTCATTGGTGAACCCGAGGACTGGAATTGCCGTCTGCGACAGCCAGCCTTTGGTATCAGCTTTGTCCTCTGCATCTCCTGCATCCTGGTGAAAACCAACCGTGTCCTGCTCGTCTTCGAGGCAAAGATTCCCACAAGCCTCCACCGCAAGTGGTGGGGGCTCAATCTCCAGTTTCTCCTGGTCTTCTTGTGCACATTTGTGCAGATTGTCATCTGTGTGATTTGGCTGTACACAGCACCCCCATCTAGTTACCGCAACCATGAGCTGGAGGATGAGATTATCTTCATCACCTGCCATGAAGGCTCCCTGATGGCGCTTGGCTTCCTCATTGGCTACACCTGCCTCCTGGCAGCCATCTGCTTTTTCTTTGCCTTCAAGTCTCGAAAGCTGCCTGAGAACTTCAATGAGGCCAAGTTCATCACCTTCAGCATGCTGATCTTCTTCATCGTTTGGATCTCCTTCATCCCTGCTTATGCCAGCACGTATGGCAAATTTGTGTCTGCTGTGGAGGTGATTGCGATACTGGCTGCCAGCTTTGGGCTCCTGGCCTGCATCTTCTTCAACAAAGTCTACATCATCCTCTTCAAGCCCTCCCGCAACACAATCGAGGAAGTGCGCTGCAGTACGGCCGCCCACGCTTTCAAGGTGGCTGCCAGAGCCACCCTGAGACGAAGCAACGTGTCACGCAAGCGCTCCAACAGCCTCGGGGGCTCTACCGGCTCCACCCCTTCCTCCTCCATCAGCAGCAAGAGCAACCATGAAGACCCTTTCCCTCTGCCAGCCTCCGCAGAGCGGCACCGCCAGCAGCAGCGCGGGTGCAAGCAAAAGGTCAGCTTCGGGAGCGGCACAGTCACCCTGTCTCTGAGCTTCGAGGAGCCACAGAAGAACGCCGTGGCCAACAGGAGCACCAAGCGCAGGAACTCCCTGGAAGCGCAGAACAGCGACGACAGCCTGATGCGGCACCGGGCCCTCCTCCCCCTGCAGAACAGCGACCCCCTCAGTGCAGAGCCCGGCTTTCTGCCAGCTTCCAGCCCAGAGTCCAGCTCACAAGAGTCAGTGGCAGGAGACACAAAAGAAGAGGCACCAGGCCTGGAGGTGGAGCCTTCCCAGCCATCTGCTAACTCTCGAAATTTCATAGGCACTGGAGGTGGCTCTGTCACAGAGAACACAGTACATTCCTAACAAAAGACGACCATGAAAACCACACCAGTCCCCAAGAGGAACTTGCTCACCTCTTGCTTCTGATTGGGAAAGACAACAAAGATGCACATCTGTGACACAGCCCCACCACAGTCTGTGTTAGCGCCGGTAGGGTAACACTCACACCTCCAAAGGAAGGACTGCCCGAAGCCTGTGTCTGGGGACACTTGAACTGAAATTGCATTTGCTTTATTGAAATCAGGACATCTTGAAAGGACAAGTGAAGATGGCCTCCGGTGGGGTTTAAGCAGAACTCTGTATGCTGCCTTGCCTCTGTTATCTCTTCCTGCCAGACTGCAAACTCAGCTGACTGTGGGAGGCAATTAGGCAATTCCACTATACTCTGCTTTTACACTTATGTACAATATTCCTCTTTCCCACTATGTATAATAGTCCCTCTTTATCCAGTATATGTGATCTGTAACCATGTTCTTCAGGACTCTCCCTTCTACAAAAGCAAGATACACAGTTTCACTTGGGGAACACACGGTCACCAGGAAAACAAAAAAGGCCCAACGTTCTGAATGCTGTGTGCAGCCAAGGCTGTGAACATGTAAAGTATTTAAAGTGACAGAGCACCCTGCTATTTATATTTAGTAATGTCCCAATCTCTCCTTTCTGCTTACAAGTAGGAGCAGCAGGAACTACTAGACAATGCTCTTCACAGACTCCATTACGTTAGACCAAGCTACTACGTTCCTGCTGGTTTCTCCCAGCTGAGGTGACTTCACCTCAGGCCTGACTGCTTTGGTGGAGGGGGAGAACAGCCTGTCTTATCCCCCAGGAGAATGTTGCAAGAGCAGTGAGATGTATCCATGATTGATTATGTCACTAGTAGCTGTACGCATAATGACGTGTTGCTGTTGTAATATTCCACGTGACATACATGGCTAAACCTTTCACACCGTAGTCAGTGTTGTGCTTTGCCATATTAATCTGCCTCATACCTACGCGTAGTATTACACTACTCATGGCGATACTGGTGGGCTTGAAACAAGGCAAATGAAGCAAAAGGAAATGGAGGAGTTAACAGATGCAGAAATATCAAAACTCACCCCAGCCACCCAGTGATAATATGACTGAAGGAAAAGATAAATATTTGAAGTGTGCAGGCAGGTAGATGACTGGATGAGGAAGACATACAGACCCAGGTTCTGAAACATACACCCTGGTAAATGAGAAAACAGGGTGTGTTTTGGCTCCCACAGGGAACCAGATGTTCAGCAATTTTACAGGAGATGCTTAAGGTAAATATTTCCCTCCTGGCCCATCTTGAAGAGAAAGCATCTAGTTTAAGAAGTGCGTAATATATCCGAAGAGTAAAGACTTCAGAAGAGAGCACAGGAGAACTTCATTCTTCTTGGTGCTTGTCCTGCTTCCCTAAAAGGAGACATAAGTGCTCCTAGTTTTGCAAGGTATGGCTGGTGCTTCTCCATTCACACGGGAAAAGTTGGAAGTAAGTCATTACAACAGATGTCTTTGTGGCTTGATGAGATGAAGAGTGCCCCAAGAAAGCTTGGCAGGAAAGGGTGTGCTTATGCTGAGGAATTTATTTCCCTCTTTACAGAACCCACATGCAAGAACAAGCAGCTGCCATGAAGATGCCTACCTCTCATCAAATATGAACATAGTCTAGGCCACAGCAGAAAGGGGTACGGGAATGCAGCTCAGCTTGAGCGGAGTCCAAAGGACCTGGTGAATGCTTTGGGGAGACTATCACAACTCTCCTGTTTTGCTTGGTTGTTCTTTGCCAGAGCAGGCAAATAAAACTTAGAGATGACATTACTGCATAAAAATTTTGTCTTGCCACCTCCACTTGTTGCTGATAAGGAAAGGGAGTTGTGGCTTAGGAGAGTACATGAAAGTCCAGAACCTCTAGGAGCATGATATTAAGACAACTTCTTCATTGAACCATTTTGTTGATTTGTTACATTCACCGTCCAGTGGGCTAAAATTTTCATTACTACATATAACTGCATGAACCAGTCCAACCAGGGATGACCTGAAAATTATTGTAGTAAACTTTTGCATGGAAAGTTTAGAGAAAAAAAAAAAAAAAAAAAAAGCTTGAAAACACAAATTGTTGTGGCCACACTTGTGACAAATCAATTTCAGCACTGAACCTAGTGAGAGCTGCTCACTGCTCCCAAAATATCACATTGCTCAATGTGGCCTTCATCCTTAATTTAGAATAGTTTAAGTGTAAATGAGGGCATGGAGATGGCCACCAGGTGGCAGAAATATCTTAAAAATTAATATATATATATTTAGTGTGTATACATACATGTAGTTGTTAATGGCTCAAGCACTCTTCAAAGGTTCAGTAGGCAAAAAGTGTTATCGTTATCAATTGCAAATTACTGCTATAGGCCAAACCTGTCACCAAGAGTCATCTCTGAAGCTGACAGCACTGAAAGCAGACGCTCAAATTGAATTAAATGAGGAAAGCACAGGACATAAACTGAAGACTATGCATAAACACACACTACATGAAAACCCGTGGCAGCCTTCTTTTCAAAACTTAGCACTGTTCACAGGCTGTTGGCAGGAGAATAGTCACTACCTATGCATTCAGTCAATAATGTTGGCATTTATTTCTAAGCTTTGAGGTGTTTTTCTTTACGTCTCTCTCATCTCTCTTTATATATAAATATATATAAATGCCCCAATGCATGATGCAGCTCCCACAACTGCCATAATTTTAAAGTGACAAATCAGCCCATGCTCAATTTGTGAATGAACCCCTATCAGCTCCCACTGCACATTTAACCAGTGCTGCAAGCCTCAAGCTACATGTTGCAGAGACCCACTGCCTACAGGTTATTTTAGCGGAACACAACTAAATGCAAGGGGAGCTTAGGGAAAAAAAAAAGAGGAGGACACTCTTTATAAAGGCAATTTGCAACTAAACCTCCATCAGTCAGCATGCAACACCTACTGCTGAGAGATCTAGCTGTTACATTTTCCAAATTAACCAAGGGATGTGGGGAAAGGCCTTCTCCCCCTGCAAAATAAAATAAAACAAAATAGATCTGGTCATTCAAACCAGGGAAAAGGAAACATTTAGTTAGAGAACTGGACGTGCAGCCCAAACTCGTGCCAGGGAGTGTCTCATTAGAGAAGGCGCTGGCTATTTCACGCCAGTCTTTGGCTCTTGGGCTGCCTCAGAAGCAACAAAATCAAGACAGAAAACTCAACGATAAAGCGGCAAAGGAGGGAGTCAGAGCACGTGAAGCTGTCCGTGCTGCTAGCACAAGTACGGGATATAGGTGATATATGATACACCTGGAAGGAA
>VZSV01000161.1:1079672-1098812 GCA_013398735.1 Nothocercus julius
CGCGTTTGGCTGCGGGCGGCCCGGCCGGGCCAGGGCGGGAGCGCCGGCCAAGCCCCTTCCTCGTGGAGAGCCGCCCTCCGCGGGGTGTCTCCCCGCACCTCTCCCCTTCTGCGTAAAAAAAGCCAGAAGCCGACGAGCGTAGCGACTGTTCCGGTGTGGGTGCTGCCCGCGCCTTCGGTGGCTGTGCCGTGAGCCCTTTCTGCCTGCGCGAGAGCCTTCGGGGCTCACGGGGGCAGCTGCGCATCCCGCCAGGCTCCCCAGGCTCGGTGCCTGGGCCCAGCAGGCCCCCACCGGCTCACTCCGATTTCCCCAGGCCAGCAAGGCAGCCTTTCAGTTGCTTTCAGCTTCTCTTTGCTGGCTTGCTGTTTATTATTCACCATAAAGGTTGCCAAGCCGTTCAGTCGCGCCGCAGGAGTGCGTTAGGAGAGACCCAAAGCCCCGTGGGTCGCCCAGCGCTGGGCCCTGGCGGCGCAGCTGGCCCTGTGCTCGCCCTCAACGCCCGGCCATATTCTCTTTTATTCCTGGATGCTGCGCTTTGTATGAGCTCGTTGAATCCCATCTGCCTTGGCTACCGGTTGTTCTTTAGCACGGACCTGTCCTTTCTATTTGTTTATTATTATTTATTACTTATTATTTTCATTTGCAATGCCGCTGCTCTGTGCATCACCTACCTGATCTGTCAAAAGATTGCGCACCAATGCAGCACTGCAGTGAGGATACCCTGCGAGTATCTGCGCTGGGGGATAGCTTGACTCAAAGCCCATGACAGCACATTGGGGGAGCACATCTCCTCGCCAGCATCCTTTTCGAGAGATGCCTTTCCAGCATTATAATATGCTTGCCCATCTCCAGTTAGAGGTTTAAGTTTGCACCTCCCACCATGGCTGCTGTGTTCAAAGTCCTACATAGTGTTTTCCACGCATGCGTTTCCTTTGCCTCTTAGGCCTTGTTTTCTATATGTAAACAGACTGGTAAGTCACTAGTTATAGATTTAAATTCACTTCTTTGGGGCTGCAGCTCTGTAGGAAGGATGTTCAGAGGTCCAGATGTTTAGTCAATTCTCTAGACAGAAACTTCTCTTTTCCTTCACCCGCCCACTGCCACCTCATTCATTCAGCAGGAAGGCTGACAAACTGCAGAAATGTACTGAGCAATTCTGAACTATGTGGAGCACATCCCTGTGCCTGCTTGGTCTTTGTCAAAGTTTTATCTGCTTGAGAGAGAGTGAGGTGAAGATTTTAAGAGGAAATTTTAGATGAATGTGGAGAGCACCATTAAGTGCTGAGGTGCCCCTGCGACACTCCACACCTCTGTTCCTGCTTGGGCGCAAGATGCAGGACCTAGCAGTACTGTCATGAATCAGTTTACTTTCTGATGTGTAAAGTCTGAACTGTGGAGGATCTGCTTCCTTTCTCAAAAGGAGGCAGGAGCTGGAAGAAGGAGCTCCCTCTCTCGGGAAGTCTAAACTTTGTAGGCTGTTTTGGGGAGGAAAATAAGCAAGAAAATATCTCTGTTATGTCACAAAGCAGAATTCAACTCTAACAAGGCGTTATTCCAAAGAATGATGCTAGTTATAGCATCTTAAATAACTTCATGTAAAGGGGACCACATGTTTCCCCTCTAAGAGTGACTATCTACAAGTAAGTGCTTCCCTCAAAACATACCATGTTTGTAATGTGCAACCTCCCTGGGCTTTTCCTTATACCCAGTCAGACTCTCCAATTTCCACTTATCACCGTTACTTTGAACCATGGCTGGTTCTTCAGTGGGTGTTTCTCCCTGGGCTCTCCCTTTTCCCCGCCAGCAAGGATGCCCGTTTGTCATGTGCTGTGACAAGTCACTGCCTTGTGACTCTGAGCTGTCTGCAGTCCTGCAGTGCTCAGCGTTCTGCTGGACATACACAGAAAATGTGCTGAGCCAGGCTGCTTTGCACATCTGAAAACCCAGCCTTGTGCAGCAGCTGGGATTGCTGGGGGAGTGGCGGCCAGCAAAGGGCCAGCGCTGTCCCTGTACCAGCAGTACCAGCCCCTTCTTACACTCTGATATTTTGTCTAGTTCTGAGCTCACTTTCTCTCTCCTCTGAGTCCCAGTGGGCGGGAGGAAGGGAGGCCTGAGTTGCTGTGGTTTCTGCAGCTGCAGCCTTCCTTGGAAAGCTTTTGGGTTCACTTGGATTTCTCTCGAGCACAAATCTTATAGAGGAGAGAATTAAACCGTTGTTTTCGTCCTTTGGAAGTAAAGCTGCTAACCTGGAAGAAGCTCGGAGCTACATCCTGGCTCCCAGGGTCAGGGTGGTTGGCTGGTACCTATCTTCTCACTAGTGGGCAGGGGAAAGCACAAGAGTGGGACCTGCTGCAAGAATTGGTTCTGTTCCTATTCCAGTGTTTCTTAAAGGGCACGAGGAGCCATTAACTGGCACTACTTTTCCCCCAAGGAAACAAGTGGCATTGAGCTGGGACAGCAAACGTATGAATCCCCCTTGAATTTAGAAGGAAAGGAAAACAACACAACGCAGCTGCAAAGAGAAAATCTGCTCGCTGCTCTTCCTGTTGTACTAGGGGTGGGGGAGAGCTGCATAATCACAAAATCACAGAATGGCTGAGGTTGGAAGGGACCTCTAGAGATCATCTAGTCCAACCCCCCTGCTCCAGCAGGGACACCTAGAGCACGGGGCACAGGGTGGCAGCCAGGTGGGTTTGGAAGATCTCCAGAGAAGGAGACCCAACAACCTCTCTGGGCAGCCTGTGCCAGGGCTCTGTCACCCTCACAGCAAAGAAGTTCTTCGTCACACGGAGATGGAATTTCCTGGGTTTCAACTTGTACCCATTGCCCCTTGTCCTATCACTGGCCACCACCGAGAAGAGTCTGACCCCATCCTCGCTACATTCTCCCCTCAGGTACTTACACAGGTTGATCAGATCTCCTCTCAGTCTTCTCTTTTCCAGGCTAAACAGGCCCAGCGTGCTTAGTCTTTCGTCATACAATAGATGCTCCAGTCCCTTAATCATCTTCCTTGCTCTATGCTGGACCCTCTCTAGAAGTTCCATGTCCCTCTTGTCCTGGGGAGCCCAGAACTGCCCCCAGTACTCCAGCTGTGGCCTCACCAGAGCTGAGCAGAGGGGCAGGATCCCCTCCCTCCACCTGCTGGCAACGCTCCTCCTCATGCAGGCCAGGAGCCCCTTGGCCTTCTTGGCCACAAGGGCACATTGTTGCCTCATGGGTAACTTGTTGTCAACCAGGACTCCCAAATCCTTCTCCAAGGAGATGCTTTCCAGCAGGTCATCCCCTAATCTGTACTGGTTTCTGGGGTTATTCCTGCTCAGGTGCAGGACCCTGCACTTGTCCTTGTTGAACCTCATAAGGTTCCTCTCTGCCCAACTCTCCAACCTGTCTAGGTTCCTCTGAATAATGTCGCAGTGCAGGCAGGCAGTGCTGCAGGGGAGCGCTGAGCTTGCAGCAAGGACTCCAACACTAATTCTTACTGCCCTTACAAGTGAAGCCTGAAAACTTCTGCTTTCCTGACCAGGAATTTTCCAATGGAGCTGGGATGTTCTAGAGAGCCAAGTGCAGGAAAGAAAAGCTGGAGCTCGTATGAGTTCATGTTCAGACTCTGGAGTCTTGGATACTTCTTTTGACTTGTGAGCACTGATGCTACCCTCTGGAAACTGGCAATGATAACTCAGAGGACATTATGGCTCAGTTATTATTTGGAAAGGATTTGCAGCATGAAAATGCCACAGACCAGAGCATCACAGCCTAGGCGAGCTGTCAAATCCATGTTCTAAAAGCTCAGGCTTGTGCAATTTGCTTTTAAAGTTTCATTCTCAATGCTTGTTCTGTGGTGCTGCTTGGTAGGAGCTTGTTCTGAATTGGAAAAGGAAGGCAATGCTGAAGAAAGCCATTTTTGTCAGGATGAGTATCGTGTATACATTCGAAACTTCTCTTCAAAAAAAAATGAAATTTCCTAAGCATAGACATCAAACCACTTCTCTGTATTTGTTGATAAATACACAGGACAAAAAGGGAAGCTGAGAGAAGGAGAGAGGAAATCATTTGTCTAAATACTTCTTCTGGAGTACCCAGACAGTTCTGCTGGAGGCTGTTGGACAGTTTCAGTGTGGGGTGATTGAATCACACTGCTGCCTTGCCTCTGCTGCCTGTACAGACTTTTGGCCTTGCTTTAATACAAGTCTTCACGTGGTCCATTTTGATCTTTTAGTAACTCTGAAAAGCAGGAAAGTCAGCAGCAGTGCCCTGCGTGGCACCGAGGTGCTGGTGTTGAGCCTCTTAAGCCCTAAGTACTTGACTCTTGCCCCGGTCTTAAATAACCTTTTGTTTTCTTAAGGTGAAGCCTCAGCTAGAAGAAAAAGAAGGGAAAACCTTTGATGTCTTCACTGCAGTGGAATATAAATCCCAGGTGGTTGCTGGAACAAATTTCTTCATCAAGGTACAACATGGTGGGGAATGGGATCCCATTTTCTACATGTATAAAGTTATGATTTTTTTTCTTTAAATCCTTACAACTACTAACTACTACACAAGAATGGTTTGAACATCACCCCATGATGTTCAGCACTAACATTGCATTAAAAATGAAATCCAGGCGTGTAAAGACAGTGATGCATCAAACCCTCTCTGACTGGGCCCGTAGTCTTGCCGCACAAAAGTACAAGCAAGCGGGATCAAAGCATGTGAGTGCTTCTTGTGCCAGACAACTTTAGACATTCTGTAGGTGTTGAATCTATTCGCCACCTCTCTGCAACTCTGATTCCCTAGCTGCACATTTGGTATCTCAGGCGCAGAGAGGATTACCAGGCATAGAAGGTTTAAGAGATATTTCCACAAAGCCATGACTTGTAATCAGCTTCAACACAAGACCACGTCTTCTGAGGTGATGCTTTTTCTCACTGCCTTCCTGCTTCCCTGTCCAAGCCATACCTCCTACTGAAAGCTGCTGAGATTGCACGGAGCTCACTGTTTTCCTTACCTTTCAGGTCCATGTTGGCAACGAGGAGTTTGTGCACCTGCGGGTGTTCAGAAGCCTCCCTCACGAGAACAGGCCGCTGAGCCTTCACGGTTACCAGAAGAGCAAGACTAAGCATGATGAACTCACATATTTCTAGCAAGCTTAGCTGGTGCATTTTCCTAATGGCCATTTTCTATAGGCTGCAAAATGTTGACTCTTGTGCAAATGACAGCAATATGTCCCTCTAAACTTAATGCTGGAAAAAAATCTCTTGTATGCCTCTTTCCCAGTGTGCGGCATCGAAAAGAGAAACCTGGCTCTCCTTTCAGCTACACTAATGCGAACCTGAAGAGGCTGCACTGACCGCAGTGCAGCTTGACTAGAATCCAGTAGCCAAGTTAAGTCTCTTGATTTGGCCTTTAAAGTGCCAGGGCGTCTCTTTAACCTTCACATATCTGCAGCAAGGAGCAAGAGGAGCACTTGAAGCCTCTCTGTGCTGGTTTGTGATAGTGCATATATACAAAGATTTAAATGGTGCCATGTGCTTTTACTGGCAAGGACCTAAAGACAGATCTGCTCAAATTTTGGAAGTATGAAAAGAGAAGGGTTGTAGTCTTGCAACAAACATTCCCATGGTTATCAGGTTTATCTCATGGCAGCAGTAGGATATAATGTCCAGTAGAGGGTGTATGAGGTGTAAAACAAAGATTATTTTCTAATTCCTAAGGAGAATTCCTAGAAACAATTTTCAACTAGGCAATGTATGTGCATAAATAACAATAAAGACTTCTTTTGTGTTTAGACTGCATATTGACTCTCTTATTTTGACTATTTCATCTGCTCTTTTTCAGGACTGGTATTGTCTTGCTCTGAATTCTCCTGTGAGCCCTTTTCATATTCCAGATACCTTTTATATTTCTCTTAATGATTGTATTTTATGTTTGCATGAGGGGCAACAAGATAGGCTTCTACAGATGTATCAGCCGCAAAGGGAAGACTAGGGAAAATGTGGGCCCTGTGTTAAGTTAGTGGGGCAGGGGGACATGGTGACAAAAGGCTATGGAAATGGCCACAGTACTCGATGCCTCTTTTGCCCTAGCACTTACTGGTAAGACCCGTCTTCAGCAATCCAAGGTAGTTAAGAAAAAGCAGTAAGGTGACCTCAGGTGAGACCAGGAGGAAGGAGGCAGGGAGTTTGGTGTAGGCGGGCCGGGAAGGCTGTAACTTCTGAGTACCTTGGCCAATGGGGAAAAGGAGAGGACGCCACTCGGTTGGCAAATTAGGATAAAAGGGGGCCACAGCACGAACAGCAGCATTTTGGAAAGAGAAATTGAAACGGGTGAACTCTCCCTTCCAGCTGGAGTGCCTCAGGTGGCAGAAGCACCTTTGACTCTCCCGTCTTAGCACAAGGCAAAAGGCCGCCTCAGACCCCATCCATCCTTTAGCCAGACAGCTTGGGACATGCAACACAGAAACAAATAGTCTGCACAACTCTTTATTTGCATGTATTTATTGACAAGAGGACAAATCCACATGTGACTTGCAGCGGTGAGGAACAATGCCCCACTGATCCTCAAAAGGGGAACAGAGGATCAGCTCTGGTTTTGTCAAGCTCATAACTGAAAAGCTGGGGGTCTTCATTCTCAGGAATTATGCCCTGAAACACCTTCAGGTGGACATACCCATACTCAGACTCAGAAACTTGGACCTAAAAACCAAAACGATGGGGAAATTAAGGATCATGGATGAAGCAAGTTCAAACAAAAGCAAGCTCTGTACTTGGAAAAATATATCTTAGGCATTTAATTATAGGCATATCTCCATTTTTACATCAGCATCTCTTAACCCAGGTCTCTCTAGACACATCTACTGCTGGTGGCAGAAACTTTCTACGGCTGAAAGGATCCTGAAGAGAAACCTGACATGAAAGGAAAATGCATGCAACTGCCCAGATGTGAAGGCCAGAACAGAAGAAGGGTGTATTTATGGCATCCCGCTTAAGGTCATCAAGATCGAGGACATCAGCACACAACTTCTCCAGATACGCAGAGCAGGAGACAACAAGTAAATCCTGACTATCAAAAGTGCGACAAGATGCAGAGACAGTGTCAGCTCCTAGAGGATACAGAAGACATATCCCAAAGCAGCAAGTAGTCCTCAGAAAAAAACCTGGAGAAGCAATGAGAACTTAATGCTGGCATCAGTACTCAATATCGTTCTTCAATATTATGGAAAACAAGTTGGACATAACCAGTTGTGAACTTAACATATGTTTTCGTGCCTGTGATGCGAGGGATGTGAACAGAGACCTGAAGTCCTTTCTAGATAAACTCACCTTCCCCTCCAGAAAGGTTTTACACAGGGCACAATATTGTAGTCAACCTTGATTTCCTACATACAGAGCCAAGCTCACAGGCACTAAACTCTCACTGCCTGAGGGAAGTAGTATGTAGGACTAAAGGAGAATTTCAGGGCCATGCTTCTTTGTGATGGGTGGCTGCTGCATGGCACTCTGCTTGCCTTGGCCTGGAGTGCATCACAGCTGCAAGCTTGCTAGTGAAATCCTGGTGATCTAGGATATTCCAAAGGATCAAATACTGTGTTTTGTGACCCATTCTGGGTGATGCCGAGAAGGAAGCAAGCTGCAGGGGTGGGTGTATGTGGGGAAATATAATACTAGTAAAGCAATGCTGGACTTGCTTCCTGGGAAGGGCTTGGGAAGACTGGGAAAAGAGAGAGGAATGATCAGTTACCAGGGCTAAAAGTGTTCTTCTTCTAAGGCAGGTCGCTTGTTACTGATAGTGACTCAGTACCTGACAGGAAAACACATCTCCCAGGTGCAGGGAGAGCATCCCCAAGGGAAAACAAGCCAGAATGAACAAGCCATCACTTGTGTCCAAGAGGCCATGCAATAGGTAGCCTGTCAGTAACACTCCCCGAGGTCCCCAGAAGGCAGAAATAACTGTTGAAACTTATTGGAGAGAGGGGCCCAGGAAGGAAGGTGCGGCCTCATTTATCTTTCCACAATCAGGGAAGTCTGGGCAGCGCAGAACAACTGCTCATCGTGGCTCCCTGCAGCATCAGGACTCACCAAGCGCTACCTGCCCGTTCCTGCAACAGCAGGATGCAGATGCTGGTCAGGGGAGCACATGGTACCAGGTGGATGCCTGTGAAAGCCCCCGGGGCTCCGAGCAGCCGCATGCCACATTTACTGCAGGAAAGGCAGCCTGCCAGCAAGCAACTGCTTACATTCGGGCTTTAAAATGTGCCCAGCCATCTCTGCCACGTTCCTTCTCTCAGAAAACTGCTCAAGTCCATTGGTTGGTTTTTGGGGGAGGATGCACAGTGCCATCAGGGGGGCCCAAATGAAGCATTTGCTCTTTCAGTGCCCAGTGCAAGAGCAGCTTTGCAAATACAGAAAGAACTGGCAGGCAAACTGCAGCCCTGCAGCAGATGATACAGAACGCAGGGGTCGAGCAGAGGCTGGTACGTCAAGCTGGTTAGTAGCCCTGTGTGCGATGCATAGATGAGATTTAAAAGAGTCACTCCAGCTCTCCATTTGATCCTCAGGCTGACCTCAGATTAATCATAATAAACACACTGCTCCTGTTCACAGCAAAGGGGCAGCTCCTCCACTGCTTCTGTGTCTTCCAGTGGGGAGCAGAGTTAAGGCTGTTTCAGATAATCTAAGGCAATAAGATGGTCAGTCGTCTTTCAGGAAAGATGAGCCTAAAAAGGTTATTGTGCACGTCTCAGAAACCTTACAGTTTTTGCCTGCTTGTCCTACAGTAGTGACGAAGACAGGAGTTTTAGAGCCACATGGACCTAGTCCCTAGCTCTAGTCACATTGGAGGATTTTCTACTACACCCACTTCTTTTTCTTGGTATAAGCCCATTCAGTTATCACATACATTGTTTAACAATAAATCACTCTCTCTTATAGTACATACTTAATGAAGTAGAATATTCCAGCCACCACCTGAGTCCTATATTCAATGGCTACAAAGAGGACACATTTTTCATTTACCCTGCTTTCAAATTGTTGTTTCACCTGTAAAAGGAAAGCAGAAGGATTAGCAAGTTGGCATGAAGGCCTCCCTTTCACACCCACCACTCTTAATCTTCAGCTTTGTAAAGTACACACACCCTTAATAAATAAAGCCAGCAGAACCAAAATAATTCAATTTATGCCAAAACCAGCAGGCCATTTCCAGCATTTGCCCCAGCCTCCTTCAAAAGCCTGTCTGTATTAGGCTTTCAAGCCTGAGACACCCCAACCCAGGCCAGCTGCTCCGGGAGGCTTCAGACCCCTGCCGTGTGTCACAGCCTCAGAGCTTTGCTCACCTTGTCTATTGAAAGCTCTGTATGAAAATACATTAAAAACTTTTTTTTCAGATTTTTTTTTGATAGTGACTCAGTACCTGACATGAAGACACATCTCCCAGGTGCTGGGAGATGATCCCCCAGTAAAAACAGCCGGGATAAACAAGCTGTCATTTGTGTCCATGAGGCCATGCAATGGGTAGCCTGTAAGTAATATTTATGCATGTGACAGAATGCATAATCGTTGACCCTTTTGAATGAGGGACTCAGGAAGGAAGGTGCAGCCACATTTATCTTTCCTGCGATCAGGGAAGTCTGGGCAGCGCAGAACAACTGCTCATTGTGGCTTCCTGCAGCATCAGTGCTCACCAAGTGCTACCTGCCCGTTCCTGCAACAGCAAGACAGAGATGCTTGCATCAACTTGTCATTGCTTCTCTGGGCTCTGTCTTAGAACTACTTGCTGCTTTGAGATCTGTCTTCTGTATCCTCTAGATACACAATCTCTGTCTCTGCAGCCTGTCCCACTTCTGAGTGGTCTCCTGTTCTGAGTATCCACAGAAGTTGTGTGCTGATGGGCTGGGATCTTGATGACCTTAAGCGGGATGCCATAAACACACCCTTCTTCTGTTCTGGCCTTCACATCTAGGCAGTTATATGCATTTTCCTTTCATGTCCGTCTTAAGGTTTCTCTTCAGGATCCTTGCAGGCACAGGCTGTTTCTGCCACCAGCAGTAGCTGCGTCTATAGAGACCTGAATTAAAAGATGCTGATGTAAAAATAGAGACATGTCTACAACTAATTGCCTGAGATATGATATTTTTCCAAGTATAGAGCATGCTTTTTTTGAACTTCCTTCATGCATGATCCTTACTTTCCCCGTTGGTTTTTTTTTTTTTTTTTTTTCAGGTCCAGGTCTCTGACTGCATGTATGTCCACCTGAAGGTGCTTCACAGCCTTCCTTCGGAGAACCTTGTCAGTTATGAGACTGGGAAAAAGAGTGATGATCCTCTGCTCCCCTTCTGAAAGACCAGTGGGGCATAGTCCCTCACTTCTGCAAGTCACATATCGATTTGGTCTCAGTCAGCAAAAGCATGCCAATAAAGAATTTTGGAGGCTATGTGTTTCTGTGCTGCATGTCACAAGCGGTCTGGCTTAAAGGTGGATGGGGTCGGAGGTGCCTTGTGCTGAGGTAGGAGAGTCAAAGCTGCTTTTGCCACCTGAGACACTCCAGCTGGAAGGCAGAGTCCACCCATTTCAGATTCTTGGGCCTGCTGTGAGAGGGCCTTAGGTGTACACCTGGCTGCAGACCTTAGCACAGCAGGGAGCTGTTTTCTTGGCCTTGTTATAAGCGCATTCAGCGCAAGCTGCTGGCCACTCTTCAGCAAGTATGTGCATGTGAGACACATTATTGCTGGAAAGGGGAGCTAAGAAGGTCAAACGTGTGTCCATTCTAAATATCGTTTCACTGGTGTGGCTAAATGAGGGGGCAGCAGAGGAAAGGTCTCCAATCTCAAGGAAAAGAGCTGCACCCCATCCTACCTAAAGCTCCTGGAACACAGACAGAATTAGAGAATGCTGATGTAAAAATGGACACATGCTTATATCTAAGTGCCTGAGATAAATGGCCATTAGGGAAAGGCTCCAGATAGATAAGCATGCTAGAAATATGTGAGTTCATCATGCTTAGTCTTGCTCTTCTGGTAACTGTGAAGGCTCAGCGGCCTGTTCTCGTGAGGGAGGCTTCTGAACACCCACAGGTGCACAAACTCCTCGTTGCTAACATGGACCTGAAAGGTAAGGAAAATAGTGAGCTCCGTGCAATCTCAGCAGCTTTCAGTAGGAGGTATGGCTTGGACAGGGAAGCAGGAAGGCAGTGAGAAAAAGCATCACCTCAGAAGACGTGGTCTTGTGTTGAAGCTGATTACAAGTCATGGCTTTGTGGAAGTATCTCTTAAACCTTCTATGCCTGTTAATCCTCCCTGCGCCTGAGATACCAAATAACATCAAAGATTTTCCCTTCTTTTTCTTCTAGCTGAGGCTTCACCTTAAGAAAACAAAAGGTTATTTAAGACCGGGGCAAGAGTCAAGTACTTAGGGCTTAAGAGGCTCAACACCAGCACCTCAGTGCCACGCAGGGCACTGCTGCTGACTTTCCTGCTTTTCAGAGTTACTAAAAGATCAAAATGGACCACGTGAAGACTTGTATTAAAGCAAGGCCAAAAGTCTGTACAGGCAGCAGAGGCAAGGCAGCAGTGTGATTCAATCACCCCACACTGAAACTGTCCAACAGCCTCCAGCAGAACTGTCTGGGTACTCCAGAAGAAGTATTTAGACAAATGATTTCCTCTCTCCTTCTCTCAGCTTCCCTTTTTGTCCTGTGTATTTATCAACAAATACAGAGAAGTGGTTTGATGTCTATGCTTAGGAAATTTCATTTTTTTTTTGAAGAGAAGTTTCGAATGTATACACGATACTCATCCTGACAAAAATGGCTTTCTTCAGCATTGCCTTCCTTTTCCAATTCAGAACAAGCTCCTACCAAGCAGCACCACAGAACAAGCATTGAGAATGAAACTTTAAAAGCAAATTGCACAAGCCTGAGCTTTTAGAACATGGATTTGACAGCTCGCCTAGGCTGTGATGCTCTGGTCTGTGGCATTTTCATACTGCAAATCCTTTCCAAATAATAACTGAGCCATAATGTCCTCTGAGTTATCATTGCCAGTTTCCAGAGGGTAGCATCAGTGCTCACAAGTTAAAAGAAGTACCCAAGACTCCAGAGGGAGACATGAACTCATACGAGCTCCAGCTTTTCTTTCCTGCACTTGCTCTCTAGAACATCCCAGCTCCATTGGAAAATTCCTGGTCAGGAAAGCAGAAGTTTTCAGGCTTCTGGGACTCAGAGGAGGGAGAAAGTGAGCTCGGAACTAGGCAAAATATCAGAATGTAGGAAGGGGCTGATACCGCTGGTACAGGGACAGCGCTGGCCCTTTGCTGGCCACCACTCCTCCAGCAATCCCAGCTGCTGCACAAGGCTGGGTTTTCAGATGTGCAAAGCAGCCTGGCTCAGCACATTTTCTGTGTATGTCCAGCAGAACGCTGAGCACTGCAGGACTGCAGACAGCTCAGAGTCACAAGGCAGTGACTTGTCACAGCACACGACAAACGGGCATCCTTGCTGGCGGGGAAAAGGGAGAGCCCAGGGAGAAACACCCACTGAAGAACCAGCCATGGTTCAAAGTAATGGTGATAAATGGAAATTGGAAATGGAAATTGGAGGGTCTGACCGGGTGTAAGGAAAAGCCCAGGGCGGTTGTGCAGGCTCCATGCTTGCTGGTCTACAAAAGCAGCCTGATGAAGGCCCGAGCACTCTGGTCTGCTCTCAAAGCTGGGTCTGCTTGGAGTCAAGGCAGAGAGGGCTCTCTGCACCCCAAGGGATCTGTGATTCAATCACACGACGCTGTGTCTTGAAGGAAGTGTCCTGCATATTCACTCTCAAAACAGTCACTAAAGCACAAGTGGTCAAAGATTCATCCTGAGGAACCTCTGAGGCTGAATGAGCCTGGGTTGTGACCCTTCTCTTGCAGAGGCAGCTCCTCAGGCACTCTCAAGCCAGAGACATGGTGAAAAGGAAGCTATTTCTCAGGTTTTCCCTGCTCTCGGTAAGCAGAATCACCTGTCAGAGCTATGAGCATGAGCAGTGTTCAACATTTCACAAACCTGAGAAAAGCACACAATGGAGATGAGGAACAGGAAGCGTATTTGGATTGGGCCAGCTTGGCAGGCTCTAAGTAATCTCTGAAAGGATTGATTTAAAGCAAACCAGATAATTCAAGAACTCTTATCTCGATTTAACAGAAAGAATGTTTTCATCATACTCTGTATCCTGCTGAGTCGATTGGTGAATGCCGCAAAGCAATCCGGACAATAATGAAGAGCACAAGAAGCTATGATTTGTCCTAGTCTTTCTTCATTGGTGTGACACCTCCTAGCTGAGAAAAGCAAAAAGCAGAAGGCACTTTGGTGTTACTACACATGACGTTACAAACAGTGTACATTTTGAAGGAAGTACATACTTGTTCCTAATTGTACAAGTACTTACTTGTACAGAGTCACTCTTAGAGGGGAAGCATGTGGTCCCTTAACATGAAGAGTTATTTAAGATGCTATAACTAGCATCATTCTTTGGAGTTACTCATTGTTGGAGTTGAATTCTGCTTTGTGACATAACAGAGATTTTTTTTTGCTTATTTTCCACCTCCTCAAAAGCGGTTATGAAATTTAGACTTCCTGAGAGAGGGAGCTCCTTCTTCCAGCTCCTGCCTCCTTTTGAGAAAGGAAGCAGATCCTCCACAGTTCAGACTCTACACATCAGAAAGCAAACTGATTCATAACATTACTGCTAGGTCCTGCATCTTGTGCCCAAGCAGGAACAGAGGTGTGGAGTGTCCCAGGGGCACCTCAGCACTTAATGGTGCTCTCCACATTCATCTAAAATTTGCTCTTAAAATCTTCATCTCGCTCTCTCTCAAGCAGATAAAACTTTGACAAAGACCAAGCAGGCACAGGGATGGGCTCCACATAGTTCAGAATTGCTCAGTACATTTCTGCAGTTTGTCAGCCTTCCTGCAGAATGAATGAGGTGGTGGTGGGTGGGTGAAGGAAATGAGACGTTCCTGTCTCAAGTCTCAAGGTGGTGAGTTGAAGGTATTGGGAAATTACTGACTTTGCAGAAATGGTTGATCTGAGTGTTGCTTCCTGGGACCTGGCTGGTATGAAGAAACATCAGGGGAGTGGTGCCAAGTGGGAGAGAAAAGTTCTGGGAAGAAGATCCACTGGTCCCATGTTCTCCTGGCATGCGGCTGCTCGGAGCCCCGGGGGCTTTCACAGGCATCCACCTGGTACCATGTGCTCCCCTGACCAGCATCTGCATCCTGCTGTTGCAGGAACGGGCAGGTAGCGCTTGGTGAGTCCTGATGCTGCAGGGAGCCACGATGAGCAGTTGTTCTGCGCTGCCCAGACTTCCCTGATTGTGGAAAGATAAATGCGGCCGCACCTTCCTTCCTGGGCCCCTCTCTCCAATAAGTTTCAACAGTTATTTCTGCCTTCTGGGGGCCTCGGGGAGTGTTACTGACAGGCTACCTATTGCATGGCCTCTTGGACACAAGTGATGGCTTGTTCATCCTGGCTTGTTTTCCCTTGGGGACCCTCGCCCTGCACCTGGGAGATGTGTCTTCCTGTCAGGTCCTGAGTCACTAGCAGTAACAAGCGACCTAAAGGCAGCAGCAGCAGCAGAGGCGGACGTCGCACCCAGAGCCATCTTGCCGTTGACCTAGGCAGTTACATGCACAAAATCCTAGTTCTGCTATTCATGATAAGCTGAGCTCCCCAGCAATTATGAGTGATATGATACTGAACTAATCAGAAATGATGATGGACATGATACCTATCTTAGAGGAAGAACGCTTTTAGCCCTGGTAACTGATCATTCCTCTTGCCTTTCCCACTCTTCCCCAGCAAGCAAGTCCAGTACTGCCTTACCACTATCGTACCCATCCCGGCAGCTTGCTGCTTTCTTGGCATGAACTGGAATGAGCTGTGACTCTCACAGATAGCTGCAGCCATCACAAAGCATGACTCCTAAACTTTAATTCTTCATACCAGTTCCCTAACCCAATGGAAGTTTTATGCCTGTTAGTTTGGCTCTGTATGTAGGAAATCAAGGTTGGCTGAAATATTGAACCGTGTGTAAAACCTTTTCTGGAGGGGAAGGTGAGTTTATCTCAAAAGGACTTCATGGTTCCTGCTCGTACCCCTCCACGGGTACCAAGAAACATCCATGATCCTTAATTTCCCCATTGTCTTGGTTTTTAGGTCCAAAATGCTGAGTTAACGCATGCCCACCTGAGGGTGGTCCAGAGGCTGTCTTCTGGGAAGCAAGGCCTCCGCCCTGCCAGCTATGAGCCTGGCAAAACCAGCGATCACGGTCTCCTCCCGCTCTGAGCACCTGAGGGGCACAGCTCCTCACTTCTGCAAGTCACATGTGGATTTGGCCTCTGTCAGTAAACGCATGCCAATAAAGACTTTTGGAGGCTATTTGTTTCTGTGTTGCATGTCACAAGCTGTCTGGCTAAAGAGTGGATGGGGTCGGAGGTGCCTTGTTGCCTTGTGCTGAGATAGGAGAGTCAAAGGTGCTTCTGCCACCTGAGACACTCCAGCTGGAAGGGCGAGTGCAGCCGCTTGAGCTTCTCTTTCCTAATGGCTGCTGTTGGTGCTTTGAGGACAGAGCTTGGGGCTGCTGTGAGAGGGCCTCAGGCCTACCCCAGGCTGCAGACCTGGGCACAGCACGGAGCGGTTTTCTTGGCCTTGTTCTAAGCGCATCCAGCGCAAGCTGCTGGCCACTCTTCAGTAAACACGTGAGACACATTATTGCTGGAGAGGGGAGCTAAGAAGTCCAGCCCTGGGCCCCCTCTAAATCTGGTTTCACTGGTGTGGCTAATTGAGGTGGCAGCATAAGAAGGGGCTCCAGCCTCAAGGGAAGGAGCTGCATCCCATGCTACATTAAGGCTTTGGAGCAGGAAGCGCCCATCTTTGCTAGAGTGAGTGTTTTATGGGAGACTTGCAGAGCTCGTGCGTTTTTGTAGCCTGAGCTGCCTGCTGAGAGGAGTCTTCAGCTGAGCTCTGAGTTGTGGAAGACAGAGGGCAAGCCTAAAGGGCAACAAATCCACTTCCCTCTTACCTGAACAGCTGTTCCAGAGCTCAGAATCACTGGTAGTACAATCTGAACCAAGGAAGTAGGGCTCAGGTTCAAGAGAAGAAATGCTGAATGGCTTTCAGACCAGGCCTTGCTTACATTTGTTTTTTGCTTCTATACTGCATCTTGGGAATGGCTGATGGTTACAATTTATGTTCACGTGAGGGGTTACAAGACAGGCTTCTACAGATACACGAGCTGAGCAGATTAGAGGAAAATGTGGGCCCTGTGTTAAGTAAGTGGGGCAGGGGGACATGGTGACAAAAGGCCATGGAAATGGCCACGGTACTCGATGCCTCTTTTGCCCTAGCACTTACTGGTAAGACCCGTCTTCAGCAATCCAAGGTCCCTAAATGCAGGGAGAGGGCGGGGAGAAGGGAGCGGTGGCAGGGTAGGAGCGCATTAGGGCACATTCACACAGCGTGGGCACACCTAAGCTTGCAGAGCAGCATCTTTTCCTTTTCCTGCTGGGTGGGGGCAGCCACTTGGTGCAGGGCAGTGCCCCTCCGTGGCAGGGCTGTCCGGGCTGCACGGGGCTCAGCGTCGCCTGCAGGTGGAGGGCAGTGAGCCCTCCCTCTGCGCAGCCCTCCGGAGGCCGCAGCAGGAGGGCCGGGGCCAGGCCTGAGTGCTCCAGTACGGGAGCACTGGGCACGCGGGAGCCGGGGGCCGTGGCAGTGATGAAGGGATGGCTACATGCGAGGCGGGAGGCTGAAAGCTCAGCGACTGCTCAGCCTGGAGAAGAGAGGGAGGCGCTGGGGGTGGCCGTTTTGCCAGTGTGTATAAATACCCGTTGGGGAGGAGAGGTGAAGAAGGAGCCAGATTCTTCTCAGTGGTGCTCAGTGAAAGACGAGGCCGAGTGAGACACCAGCGGAACTGCCATAAATGCACTTGCACACCAGTGCACGAAAAGACTACACCGCTGATAAGAGCAAGCATTGACACAGGTTGTGCAGAGATGATGTGGAGGCGCCATCCGTGGCGACAGTCAGAAGTGACTGGGCCGGGTCCTTAGCAAGATGTTTGCCCTGCCTGGCACTGTTGGGCGGGCGGAGGACTGAGGGGCTGCAGCCTAGAGCTATAGGCAGCTGCTGTGCTGCCGTGGTCTATGTGCTGAATGAATAAATAAATAAAGAAATAAGTAAAACCCACCGACAGAGCAGGTAAGAAAGTGGGTGAATCTATGCGTTATTGGCTGGGAAGGATGGGGGAGAGGGGTGGTGGTGCGGATTTACTCCCTGGAGCTGTGTAACCAGCCTTGCGTAGAAGGAGCGTGTTCTGCCTCCAAACTGATGATTAAGGGGCTTAGGGGAGCTCCAACTATTTGCTCTGCCTCTGTGTGTTTGCACATACCAGCACAAACCACCCTTCCCCAAGTGTGGAAGAAAAGAAACACTGATATCAAGCTTCTTAAGTAAAGGTATTTTTTGCTCTAAAAAGTTTGTGTTTTTTTTTCTCCTTTTGTTGCGATGATGGGAGAGGTATTTCTTGATGCCACCCTGCACTGAGGTAATTCCAAAGGTCCAAAGCTGCCCACTGACTTCCAATTCTGTTGGGTGAGCATGGATTTAAGTTAATGCTGGTGGTGCCAGAGCTGCTCTACCTCGCAGACGTTTAACATCAGACTGCAGGTTTCAGCTCTTGGGGACACCATTAGATCCACAAGGGGTGGAACTACTGTCAGTGTCTTGGGAGGCCTCAGGCTGTCTCCAGCCTCTGAAGACTTCATGCAGAGAAACAGGGGGGATGGGGGTTGGCAGGAGGAGCAGCAGTATCCTGGGCACCATATGCCAGTGACGCAGCCATTCCCACCATTCTGTAGGGCAGCAAAAAAAATAGAAGCGAGGCCTGGTCTGAAAGCCTTTCAGCATTTACTGTCTTGTACCTCAGCCCTACTTCCTTGGTTTGGATTGTACCGCAGGTAATTCAGAGGTCTTGAGCAGCACGTAAGATTGCAGATGCTAGAGGCAGCTGATGATGCTACAGAAAGGCACAAGCTCTGTGAGTCTCTCATAAAAAGCACAATCGAGCCAGGATGGGCGCTTCCTGCTGCAGGGCTTAATGTAGCATGGGATGCAGCTCTTTCCCTTGAGGCTGGAGCCCCGTCTTCTGCTGCCACCTCAATTAGCCACACCAGTGAAACCAGATTTAGAGGGGGCCCAGGGCTGGACTTCTTAGCTCCCCTCTCCAGCAATAATGTGTCTCACGTGTTTACTGAAGAGTGGCCAGCAGCTTGCGCTGGATGCGCTTAGAACAAGGCCAAGAAAACCGCTCCGTGCTGTGCCCAGGTCTGCAGCCTGGGGTAGGCCTGAGGCCCTCTCACAACAGGCCCAAGCTCTGTCCTCAAAGCACCAACAGCAGCCATTAGGAAAGAGAAGCTCAAGCAGCTGCACTTGCCCTTCCAGCTGGAGTGTCTCAGGTGGCAGAAGCACCTTTGACTCTCCTATCTCAGCACAAGGCACCTCCGACCCCATCCACCTTTAAGCCAGACAGCTTGTGACATGCAATACAGAAACAAATAGCCTCCAAAAGTCTTTATTGGCATGCGTTTACTGACAGAGGCCAAATCCACATGTGACTTGCAGAAGTGAGGAGCTGTGCCCCTCAGGTCCTCAGAAGTAGGTCAGAGGATCATCCCTGGTTTTACCAGTCTGATAACTGACAAGGCTGGGGCCTTGGTTCTCAGAAGGAAGACTCTGAAACACCCTCAGGTGGGCATACATGGAATCAGAGACCTGGACCTAAAAAAACAAAACAACAAAACAATGGGGAAAGTAAGCATCACGCATGAAGTAATTTCAAACACAAGCAGGCTCTGTACTTGGAAAAATGTCATATCTCAGGCAACTAATTGTAGACATGTCTCCATTTTTACATCAGCATCTCTTAATTCAGGTCTCTATACACCCAGCAACTGCTGATGGCAAAAACTGTCTACTCCTGCAAGGGTCCTGAAGAGAAACCTTAAAACTGACATGAGAGGAAAATGCATGCGACTGCCTAGATGTGAAGAAGAGAAGAGAAGAGAAGAGAAGAGAAGAGAAGAGAAGAGAAGAGAAGAGAAGAGAAGAGAAGAGAAGAGAAGAGAAGAGAAGAGAAGAG
>VZSV01000161.1:1101196-1120887 GCA_013398735.1 Nothocercus julius
CATGAAGGCCTCCCTTTCACACCCACCACTCTTAATCTTCAGCTTTGTAAAGTACACACACCCTTAATAAATAAAGCCAGCAGAACCAAAATAATCCAATTCACACCAAAACCAGCAGGCCATTTCCAGCATTGCCTCCAGCCTCCTTCAAAGTTAGTTCTACCTCTCTCCTGACTGATGATCTCTCCTGGCCTCTGACACCTTTAATTTATTGGCCAAGCCTGTAGTAAGGATCGGCGTACAGGGAGCTTCTTTATCACATACAAAATATAACATTCCTCTACTCATATCTAATAGCTCCCTACACCCCAAACATTCCTGAGCTCATAGGCAAGAGCTGTAATACAAGAGGACTGAATAAATAACACATTGGCCAGTTCACGGAGGATCAGACTAGAGACAAGGCAAAGGTGCAAGTAAATGATTCCCTAAATCCAAGAACAGATAGACCTTGGGCATCCCAGGGTCTCCACATGCTCTTCACAGCTTTGCTCAAGTCACCTGAATTGCTCTTAGCGGAGCATGAAATCCCAGAGCGCTGCATCTCCTCACGGGAACTACTCCTCTGGCTGGAGACCTAGGGGGATGGCCCCACTATAAAGTTTTTCTCCACAAGGATGTTTTGCTCTGAGAGCTGCATGAGCGAAGTCTCTGTGGAGCCTGAGCTTTCAAAAGGAAAGGACCTGCAAAGGGGTCCTTTGGAGGGAAGGATCACAGACTTCTTCAAAGAAAGAGCAAAGAATAATTGGCTTTCATTTTCCTGAAGTTCTTTATGATGCTCTCCCATTGACAGTAGCTCAGGCCTCCTCCAGTATCAAAAGGAACATCCTCACCTCCGCATTTAGAGTTCCAGATTTTGCCCTGTATTTTGTGTGAGCACCGCCTCACTTCAGGTGCATTTCTGCCCACTGACAGCTGAGCACCACAGGAATCTTCAATATACATCACTGCATTGCTGTCCTGCAGGATCTTTCTTCAGTACAACTCGCAACACAACCCAGCATTAAAAACAAAAACAAACAAGAATGACATATGCACCTCAATATCTGAAAGGTACTATGAGAGCTTTTTTAAGGATTCAGCCGACATTTATGGCCTCCAGTTGTCAGCCGGCCCTGTCCTCTCTCTCTGTCTGTGACATATGAGGAAACCAGCACTGTAAATGCACCAAGGTGCTGCCAAGGCTTTGCCTAAACTCATCATCCCATGGCTTCTTCCCCACAGGGCAAAGGGAATTGCTGATCTCTGCAAGTGCTGCTCCTTCCATTGCATGTCAGTGTAGAATGAAGAGTGATGCTGCTCTTGAGCAAGTCAAACATTTAAATGATCCTTCCCCTCCAGTTCTGCACTAAAATATCCTGTCACTGCATAGCTCGTTATCATCATCCCTCTGGGCACACCCAGCCCTGTCCCCTGTATGGACCTCTTGCTCAGGCCCCAGTAGACTCCTTGCAGCCTTCAGTGTCCCCCAAAATCCTACAAGGTATTTTCCACACATGCATTTGCTTTGCCTCTCAGGCCTCGTTCCTGTATGTAAACAGAGTGGTAAGTCACTACTCTGGGGATTTAAATTCACTGCTTTGGGGCTGCATCTCTGTGGCAAGGATGTTCAGAGGTCCAGATGTTTAGCCAATGCTCTAGACAAGAACGTCTCATTTCCTTCACCCACCCACCACCGCCTCGTTCATTCAGCAGGAAGGCTGACAAACTGCAGAAATGTACTGAGCAATTCTGAACTATGTGGAGCACATCCCTGTGCCTGCTTGGTCTTTGTTAAAGTTCTCTCTGCTTGAGAGAGAGCGAGATGAAGATTTTAAGAGCAAATTTTAGATGAATGTGGAGAGCACCATTAAGTGCTGAGGTGCCCTGCGACACTCCACACCTCTGCTCCTGCTTGGGCACAAGATGCAGGACCTAGCAGTACTGTCATGAATCAGTTTGCTTTCTGATGTGTAAAGTCTGAACTGTGGAGGATCTGCTTCCTTTCTCAAAAGGAGGCAGGAGCTGGAAGAAGGAGCTCCCTCTCTCAGGAAGTCTAAACTTTGTAGGCCGTTTTGGGGGGGGAAATAAGCAAGAAAATATCTCTGTTATGTCACAAAGCAGAATTCAACTCTAACAGCAGGTAATTCCAAAGAATGATGCTAGTTATAGTCACTGCCCAGCTTGTTTTCACCACCCCTCCAGGCACACGCCAGCCCTGCCCCTGTATGTTCCCCTCACTTGGGCCATGGCAGAATCCTTGTAGCCATCCATGCTCCCCAAACCCCTTCTAATGTAACACCTACCTGCTCCCCCCTGCCCTTGCATCCCACTTCCTAGCAGGGACACCAGCACCTCGCCTGCTGTCTCATCCATCCTGCCTTCCTCCCTCTTCCTAACAGCCGAGTACCTTCCATTTCACAGCCAAAATCCGCACAGAGCCTCTTCACGTGATCTCCTCGTGGCTCTGCTTCTCCACACGGGCGGTCCAGCTCCCCTCAGAGCAGCTCCATCGCTGCCTGCTCCCAGCCTGCCAGACCCCGAGAAACGGGGAGCAGCAGTGTGTGCACGGAGCTCCCCGGGGCACGGCCAAGGAGGGAGCTGGGAGCCCTGCACACCCTGGCCTGTGCAGCAGGCTTGACTAGCACCTTCAACCCCGCTCCTTCTAGTTTTGTTTCCTCCTGGGGAGGATTAGCTGTTTGCTGTGTGCCAAAGGAGGAGCTCATCTTCCAGAGCTGGGAGGCTGAAGGGCACAGCGGAGCGGGGAGCAGGAAGGAGGAAACAACAGGCAAGGGAGACAAAAGGACATTTCTCACATCACACTGCACCCCTTCCACTCCTCACGGTGCTATTGGTACTATTTAATAAGGCCTGCTTTACCTTCCCCCCTGCACCAAGATCCCCCACATCACAGCTGTGATGCCCCAAACTCCCAGACACTGGCAGAGAACAGGCCAGTTTTCCCCACCGTGTCCTGCAAGCGTCTTGGTTGTTAGCACATCCTTCCACGTGGTTGGTCCTAACCAGGCCCTTCAGTGAAGAATCGGTTCTATCAGGTACAACTCCCTCCCTTCAGATGCACTGCCCTTAACTTCTAACAAGTGACCGGCTCCAGCTGATCGCTTTGAACTACATGCAAAGGTGCTGAAGGTAGCCAGGGCAATGCCTGGTTATGGACAAGGACAAGACAGAGAAATGGCTTATCTCTGCACTCCTGGTGCAATTCCTGCCCTCAGTGCTGACGTTATACTGGCAGTCAGGGGGACTCCCATTTTCAGCACTATCTTTTTCCGTTTACTGGGTCAGCACCACTAACTGCTCTCCCAACCTTTGCACAAGTTTCAAGATCGGACGCCCTGCACACAGCGACTCTTCTTCTTCTTGAGATAAGTTGCAACTCACCTGGTCAACAATGTGTTGGACTTCTGGGGTAGCAGGCCTGGTGCGAGACAAGCCGCCGGCCATCATGGTGGCAGCCAACCTCTCCAAAAGGGCAGGCAGTTCTGAGGAGAGAAGTTCAGAGCAGCCTGAGCAGAGTCACCAGGCATCTCCTGGTTTATATACACACACATACACACACAGATACACGTGTCGTCAAATCACATGACTTGTAGCTTACAGAGCCTACCATTACTGGAGAAAAAGAGCAAATGGGGAAGTCAGGGGAAAAGAACAATATAAAACATGGCTATTAATAGTAAACGACCAAAAACAATATGAACTCTGGACTTTAAAATCTTATGGCGGGTACAGAATCTTAATATCAATAAGAAAACTAAATGACAACCATCTCCAGCCTCCCACATATAAGACACTTGGTTCAGGCTGAAACTAGAACATCTCGACTCACCACCCATGCATAGATGACTGGTCTGTGCACTTAGGAAAGGAATCAAAGCTACACCCAACATTTCCCAACACCATTCGAGATTGGATGAAAGTATGTAGCAATTTCTTTAGTGCAGCTCCTATTTGTCTTGAAAATGCATTTTCTCAGTATCCTTCAAAGTCAAAGGCAGCAGAAGATACCTTTTTAAAAAAAAAAAAAACAAAACTTTTTCAGTTACTTCCCTTCCTTCTTCCTAACTTTAAAGGTACCACAGCACTGTTTGATCCAATTACTATTGTTGCCTTTTTTGGGCAAACATCAGAACCAGGAGGGAGAAAATTCCAATCCCAGGTCCAGGTAAGTATCACAGATAAGTTGATTCTGTTCCTTTCCTATCAAAGGTATAGCGTCAATCCAATAATCATACTCATGATTGAATACGGAAGACTATCTCCATTATTTTTGAAAACACAGTGCCAATTTGCTGGAAGAGAAATTACTATCCGTTTGCCCGTCCCCCTCACTGCAGGAGTTGAGGGCACAGAGTATGTGCTCTAACTTCAAGATACTTAAGAGTTGCACATTGTTAAAACATATAACATATAGAATATCTGTGTTCTGCACTCACAGCCCCACACCAGTCACATGTATGACTGCATATGAATACACACAGCTCAAACACAGGGCGCCTCCTGTGAAAAGGCAGGCAACTATTAGGAGTCCCAGCTGGGATAGAAGAAAGAACTGCTTTCCCTAAGACAGTCCTGTCATACCCCTCACCAGGAAGGGGGTGAATGTTATTCCAGAGCAAGGACCAGAGAAGGAGCAACAGTCCAAACAGTTTTTGGTTGCTGAGGGTGGACACACATGAGGCAGTGAAGGGAGGGAGTAAAGCACTGGCAGTGGCCACTTCTGGGATCAACATTAGAGTACGGGCTATAAGCAGGAGAGATCATAGCCATAGCATTGGTGACTGTGCAGCTCAGATTTATCTGTGTATCAGTAGCACAGACCAGCTTAGACACCCTCCTCATAGATGCTAAGTGATACAAGAGACCAAAAACAAGTACTTCACCTCTAACTTCAGGGCCTATTCTTGGTACAAAGGGCTTGGGATTGGCAAACTAGGGCTGATGGACTTAACAGGCTATAGATTGTGGTAATATGTAGCATATTGCAAATAAGAATGTTGCAGGATTTTCCAAACTTGGGCAACAGGGTCATGTGAGTGGACAAAAGGCATTTGAAGAACATCAGTTGTCATATAACGTTTTGCTGAACAAAGTGAAAAACATCCCCAGATTTTGCAACTGAGGGGAGCGTGTTAAAGCTGTAAATCTGCTGTTTTCAATGAATTTACCAATCTGAATGAGCATTTCCACACAGCCCAGTTCATGGAGCGAATGACAACGCATGCAGATGAGCTGAACCGCCTTCTTATGCACACACCACTGCTGAATCACTTGAGTGATCTTCTTTCCCCATGCTCCTACCCTGCATCTTATTCACACAGCAGGACAGAGGAGTGAGCTAACTGGAAGAGCCAGCTCACTTAAGGCACAGAAGCCACAGAACATGCCCAAGAACTAGGCAGCACCAGTGCTGAACCAGGCCCTTTTACAAACTTCACTTAACTGGGATGCAGATCACACTAACTCCGCAGGGAAGAGATGTTGAAAAGATATCCAGGGTAGCACTAGCCTTTGGCGAATTCTTGCTGCTGATTAGTAAGAAGTTTGATGAGTACAAAACGTATGAGGGATAAAACTACAATTTCAGGAAGAGTCTCGGAGGGAAGATACTAATGTTGTTTGGAAGTCACCTATTAAATTCTGCATTTCTGAGTTTGCTGGGTTTTACTTCAGAGGCTGGAAACGGTTTTCAGAACACACAGAATTGTCCAGAAGGAAAATGCTGATCAGCATTAAGTGTTAGCAGCCTGAAGCTAAAATTTTCCTGTGATTTTCCTGTACAAATTATTCTGTTTTCTTCCTGCAGGAGTCCCAATGGTTGTCACAAAACCTAAGTGACACTAAGATTGGAACAAAGTGCTGCCCTGAACGAAAGCTCATGAAGTTACTGGCCATCAAAGATGGGACAGGGAAGATGTCAATTCCTCAAGAGTTTTGCTACAATAAGAAGATGAAGATGCAAGATCCATGTAGATGTTTAGGATATAAACACAATACTAACCTAAATCTCTCTCCATTAAGCTTTGGCTCTAATGAAACAGTATTTGGAAAACTGCCTAAGAAAACCTGTGTTACCAGCAACTATTTATAAGAAATCATATAATAAGATATGTATGCTTGCACATTCCTGTATTGTATTTCTGTGAAATAAAACTTTGAATTTATGAATATAGTGATCTACATAAATGTTTAATCGGGAATTTGAACTTAAGCCTGCATGCCTGTTACTCTTGACCTTAGAGATTCCAAATGCATAGGCACCATTTGAACCAATTTCCCCCCATCAGTCTCATTTTTTGGAGTGAGTGTGCATGTAGCTTCTAGTCACAAGGCAAAGCCCTACACATAAAAAATAAATGAGGCAACAAGTCAGTCTTCTGGCTTTGCAGTGTCAAGACATGTGATCATAACTGGATGAAAGTAACACGCAGACTGCACCAAATTTCAAGAGCTGTTAAAGGAGAGAGCTCTTCATCTACAAATCGAGATTATAACATTATCACAGTAACACTAGCCTCAATATTCAACATGCTGGTTTGCAAACAAGGGCTTCCATTCCAATACCCACACAGATTTCAAGAGCTTTCAGACACTGTCCACCAGCTAGAAACAGATAGAAATCTGATATTCAGCAGCAGAAAGTTGTGTTTCACCTAGTGTTCAAGCTTAGCGTTAACCTAGCACAAAAAATCATCACAAGTTCTAGCCTATGCTGAGCTTATGGTACGGGGCAAGAACCTCTTCCCCTCTTGAGGAAGACTCTTGAGTGCCTACAGGCTGCAGGGGATCCAAACACTGGGCAGAGGCATCGGCTGTGCTGATTTTTAAAGTATCTTTACTTGAAGAACTAACGTTAGAGAAAGGTAGAGGAGTGAAATCTTGCTATTTGCAGGGTCCATTACTTGTTACGCAAGATATCAAGCATGTGGCTACTTTGACAATGACAGGAGTAATAAAGTTGAACAGGATTCAGCCCTAATTAGGCCCAATTCTAGAATGGACAGAGGTCACTATAAACAGCGAACATTCATCTGCATTTATTTACTACAGTCCACAGCCACTTACATACAATCACAAAGCACCCCACTTCTCAAACCAATCTAACTCAAAAACCACTAAAGCTTTCTCCTCTCTCCCTTTGCCCCAAAGCAGGACATGAAATTTCAACTACTCACCTTCAAGCTCCACTAAGTTCATCAGAGAGAGATTCAGCCACGTGATTTACCATACACTGTAAGACATACCCCTCTGTGCTCAGAGCAAACAAGACAGAGTAATTCAGCTTCTTAGTACAACCCTCTGAATACAAGCTGCTCTGTATACAACGTGAAGAGGGGATGTTTGGGACTCAGAAGTCTTCTTACGTTGTCAAAATATTTTCCATGTAAAGAAAGAAATAGATCTTTGTACAGATCTATTTGTTCGGGTTTATTTTCAAAAGGAAAATATTGCCAGTCATTTTTTTCATTGCTTTCTCCCACCTAACACTCAGCTAGCAACATTTTCTGAGCTAATATATATTTAAAAAAAAAAAAAAAAGACATCATATTGTGCCGGATGTGCTCCTACCCCAGCTCAACTTGACTTCTCACACGTAGCCCCATTCAGGTGTTAACTACCACATTATCTGATCCTGGTGGTTGCCTCCCTGATTTCTTCCCCGACTTGGACACTAACCATCAATAACAGTCCTGATGGCTGCATCCTGATGGGGAAATAAGCTAAGTGTGCACACACCAGCCAGCAGTCATTTCCGAACTGAAAGAATGACTATAAGTCAATCATCTTATCCCATAAACATGGGAACAGCCGGAGAGCCCAGTGAGCTCTCCTTGCGTGGCAGCGGGCTGCACGCCAGGGTCTCCCCTTGGGCAGGGGTGCCTCTCAAGGATACTCCTCAGGGTTAAGAGATCCTTGCCTTTACATATTTGTGCTAAGTGACTATAGCACGCTCTCTCTCTTTCTGAACTTGTAAACTTTACTTTGTAACTGTGCACAAATCCTTTAATCATAAACCATTGACCAGGTCTGGGACTAGAGTTGGACCCAGCCGCACCCAGACTCCTCTCAGAAGGAGTCTGGAAAGCAAGGGGGTCCATTCTGAACCTTGTGACCCAACAGGAGGGGTGTCCTGTGTACATCTTGAACCTCCATGCAGTAATAAAAAGTGACCTTGCCACAGAATCTCATTAAACCACAATAGTAATAAAACTTATTACTATTTCTTTCCCATGAGTGAAGTGCATTGTGTCACTCGGCACCACCACCACTCGTTCCATGACACATACCCATTTCCCAGGTTACTTTTCTAGCATCTGCTTATATGAAGTTTTCCCACAACAGCTCAGTGTTATCTTGGGAGTATTGATGCCAAGTCTATAAGCAAGTTTAGATAATAAAACTGGCTCATTTGTCTCCAGGAGAGTAGATACAAACTTCTGAGAGAACACAGATTTAATATATATATATATATTAGGGGCCATGATATTAATCTAATGATATTGGAATAGCAACTTTGAAATCAAAACTGATCATTTCGAACACCTGTTTAGCAGACTACCTATTGTGGAATTTTGGTTCTTGGCAAAACAGAAAGCCCATATTTCCGAACAGTGATCAACTTCTACTTTGCTTTAAAAATCACAGATAAACAATGGTAAGAATTTAACAGCTAAGGAACTACCGTGCTTTCTGCTCTCGATCTTACAGAAAAGTACACAAGATACTTCAGGAAGACAAGACAGCTCTAACTGAAGTGCTGCAATGAGGGCAGTTGCAGTGCAGTACCTTGAAAAACTCCATGGAGTTTGCACATTAGGATTTACATCCTCAAACAATTAAATATATTTCTGTCTCTTTCTCAAAGGAGAAAATTGAGACTAAATGACAACGCAAGTACCCTACCACCTGAAAATAAAAACCACCAGGGAGTCACAGAGCCTCTACCAGAGAGCAGCTACAAAACAGATGACCTTACACAGATCTTTGCCAGCTTGACAGTGAGAAAGGTAAATTCCTCCAGTTACTTCCCATCTCCCTGTTGCGGTTTGACTGCAGGGGGGCAAATTTGTAAGAGATGAATCCCCCTGCATTCCAGCCAATCCTCAAAGGTTAGAGGGACTGGGGGCAGCTGGACTCATCTCTTAATAGGGATACCAAATACTGCGATAATAATAGGCCCAAATCTGGCAGTACTGGATTCACAGTCTGTCAACTGTAGGTCCAATCACCATCAAAACAGCGAAACGAGTTCACAAATAGTATGATCACCTACGGGTCTGGCTCTGGCAGTATCGAGTTCACGAACAGCCTGGCAACTGTAGGTCCGATTGCCATCAAACCAAGTAGTCGATTTCACAAATAGCATGATTTATTCAAATGCAACATTTAGAGAACAGGTTTCAGATGTCAGTACAGGAAATTCCCTACTATAGTGTGGCACTCACCCCAGAAGATGGGAGAGCACTCTGAACCTCAAGGAGTCTCCTCAGGCAGTGTCCTGACCAGAGGGGAGGAAAGGGGTTCAGCCTGTCGACTGATCCAGAAGTCACAATGGAGTCTTCCCTCTCCCCTCTTCCTTCTTCTTCAGTTCTCTCCTTCTTTCTTTCCTCCTTCCTACTATATCCCTCCTCAGTTCACCTTTTATATATTTTCTTTTACATTTAGGTGGAGCTTGAGTGACTCTACTCATACTTACCTTCATTATTTATTGGTTTAAAAAGTCTCCCAAGTTAATCAAAACTAGAGACCATGCTCAGTGAGGAGCGGTCGTTCCTTGGAAGTGCCTAACTTCTAGGATGGGCTTGTGTATTGGTATTATAATGAGATTAGAATGAGGAGAAGTTTGAGCAAAGTCCATTGGAAGGGACTGATCTGCCATCAGTGTTGGCCCAGCATCAAACATCTTATTGTACCATGTGGTTTATCAGCTGTGTGGTAGGACAAGGTTGCTACCTCTGCAGGGAGTACAACAGAGTTTGGCCACAGTGTCTTCACTCCGCTCCACCCTCCATTCACTCCCCAGCTGCATGGCACCATCAGTTACCACCTCCACAGGGAAGGCAACAAAGTTTGGCCATGGAGTGGAGCCTCCACTCTGCTCCACTCTTCGTTTGCTCTTAGTGTGTGCTAGGAGGGCAGATTGTGTTGCTGAGGGAAGCGTGGAGAAGTAGATTCCACACATGCCGACTATCCAGGAAGTGGTAACTGTCTCTCACCTCAAACAACCCTCTGTAATGCCAGAACTTCTGTTAGGCCCTAGTTTTTCTCTTACTTCTCAAGCAATTCTCTCCCACTGCCATATAGGCTTTGCTCAAGTTCTTAAGGACTTACGAATATAAACCAACTGACAAACAAGCAGACCTTGTCATCACTAGTCATTTGATTGTCAGTCAATTAAAATTAGTAAATAATAGCGGTATCATTACTGTATGACACTTCCTTTGCTTTATAATTGTAGGGATGTTGTGTTCAACACTTTCCAAATGCAACAGTATTGCCAGGCTCAGGAATATCAGGATGTGCACTGTTACTTTCCCAATTCAGATGCAATTCACCTATAGAATTTACTTTAGAGACTGAAAAGGGACAAAATATGGACATCAGACAGTTAACTCTCTCATTCCTGAATGCTGTTCAGATACATATTTCCATGTCCACCAAGTGATTTTAACATTTACTATGTTCTTTAAATAAAGAAAATATAGAAATTGGTAACACAAACCAAAGGACAGCATTCAACAAATACTGCCTATAGGCCTTGGGGGAACAACAGCAAAACTGCACCTCCATGCAGCTTTAAAGTAATGTTGCTGGCATTGACTAGTCCAAAACAACAGTGGTAACTTCTTACCTTCATGGGGACTCGGCCTATGATTTCACAACATCCTGCAACTTATATTTCCTTCTAAATTTTAGTAGCTTATTCCCCCTAGAAACATACCACATGCACCAATTCCTTCAAATTCCATCAAGTAACAGCTTTGCTCAGCGCTAGTTTTCACTGTTCCTTCCCCTCTAGGGCTGCTGAAACTTGAGAAAGTCAAGAAAGATGCCAGTTTCACATTCCATTTGAAAATTATTTTAATACTATAAAACTCATTTGTTCACATATTTTGTACAAAAGATGAGTTGTTTTCTCTTAATTATAGGAGAATCATTTAAACCTTGTTGTTTCAGCTAAGTAGGTCCAAAACAAAACAAGACTGGGTTCTTCTGGTTCTGGAGGGTCCCAATACAGTTCACCCAACGTCTCTTTCCAGTTTTGCTCTCATGATTATGGACCACCTTGCCAGAAAGCACCTCACATCATTGGCTCTTTGGAGGCTTGTAGTGAATTCGGCAACGTTCATTAAATACCTGAGACAACAAAAGAGAAGAACAAAAGTGAATTAGTCCTTGTCTGGCAGATGACTAGAACTTCACAGCTAGAACCAGAAATTATATCTTCGAATAGCCTGCATCTCAGGCTGCCCAGCCCTGCTGTACCTGCAGTTGGCACTTACCAGGGTTTCTGTCTCTATTCACCTTCTCTGCAGGCTTTAGTGAACCCAAAACTTGCTAGGAGACTGCATAAAAAGTGCTCTCCCTCAGATAAGGCAGACACACAATCCTGGAGATTTGTCTTTAACAAAGACACTGAGGCATTTTTTGAGAGTCAGGAAAATTATCAGTGGCTGGTTAGGTTGACTCAGGTATTCCAATGTGGACAGTGTGTCCTTCTCTCCCAGAGAAACCCATTCTCCGTTGCTGTGAAGCTAAGAGGTAGCTCTTGGAAGCCATGGTCACAATATTTATTATTTGACTGTGGGTGCTGATGTTACCAGCATTTCTCTGCATTTCAAGGCTGCTCTTGCCTCACGTTTGACATAGTCTGTGGGTAAAATTTAGCACACAAAACTAGTGATGGAAGACCATTTTTATTTAGCTTGAACTGCAGGCCTCGACAAGCAGAACGTTTACTATAATGACAGCAAATAAATGCAGTTAATTACAAGTAAAGCAGCCTGAATCAAAAGCACAAAGCATAGGCTCAAAAAAAGTTATAGGTGCTCTTTATAAATTATTTAGATAGTGTTTTGTCTCCAAAGAGCACCCAGCATGTGTCCTAACAAGTGACACGAGCACCACCTACCATCAAGTAGAGGCACTGGCACAGTTATCAGTTCCAGCACTCCTGCAAGGGCATGTTTTGCCAAGGTGTTCAGGTCTTTTTCAGATCTAAATGCCTTTGCTTTCCAGCTTTCCAAGATACCAAATTACAGGAGCTCCCCCATACATTTAAAGTGCAAAGTGACTGATCTTGTAATCTTGGGGAAATGATGCTTTGGTTTTACATAAAATACTATTTTAAACCATATCTTCCTAGAATTCTCTCCCTCTCCCACAGCTCATGTCCCCACTCAAAGTTCAGAATGAGTGGCAGCTTCAGCAAAAGTGAAGTCAGCAGCCTGCAATACCTTTAAAGATGATTCTTCAGAACTCTTTTAAAAGTAATTTTCAACTTACGTTTTAAATGTAAGATATTTTAAGAGCCAGATAAATATTACAAACTATTTCATATTGCAAAAAAAAGCCCTAAAAGTTGTGATGTAAGGTCTCTCACAACCCTGTTATGTGAGCACATGAAACAGACACCCCAGAAGAGTTAAGAATGTCTAAGAGCTGAGATAAAAAGAAAGCTGCAGAAATTAAAGCTCATAAATGGTCCCAATCAGAACCGCTAAGCAACTGCATCAATTTTGTCCATGGTTTGTCAGAGATGTTGTAGAATTTCTGTCTTAAAAGGATAATGGACATGCTCTAAAGCACTGTTTGGCCCTCTCATCTCAAAGAATATGCAAAAACAGTCTCCCAGGAAGCTTCCAGCTTGCTATCACACAGACTTCAGAAGAGTCTTTAAGATACTCTGCAGACTCTGGCACAAAGATGGCACTGTTATGAACACTGCCTCCTCTTTTCAGTACGATCCACCAACAGACCTCGACATGTCACTCAAACTGAACTCAACTCAGACTGAACCCTCACTCAAACTCTGAGTCTACCTATGAAGTGCTACGGGATTTTTGGAGGGAGCCAGGAAAAACAGTGCCTGAGACAGCTTAAAATTCAAATTGCTAAGCATAAGTTTGATTTTGCTGCTTTTATGTATTAATACAAAACATTCTTGACACAAATTCCAGGATACAGACAGCATAGAGAGAATAATTTGAGTGTCTTGTTTTAGAAGTCACTTACTGAACCATATGCATTTTTATAAAGCACTTATAAAATCTTTCCGTATCCAGTATCCTTACAGCTACCCAGGTTAAATATTTTCAATATATATATTCTTTTTCCAATCAGAATTTTCCAAATAGCTTTGGATTGTTAGATTTAAAACTAAATATGCAAACATATTTGCCCATCAAAATCATGTAACATTAAGAGAGCTGAGATTCTCGCATGCAAATCAATAACCACTTTCATGTGATAATTTGTATTGCTGCAGTACACTACAACAGGGTCTAATTCCTTAACAGAGATAGTATTTTCACAGACAGATAATATGCTTACATACAGAGGGAGGCCAGAGCAGAGTTGGAGATAAAACCCAGAAGTACTGGGTCCTGAAGCCTTTCCCCAAACATCAGCTTGCAGCAGGCCAAAATATTCCTCTCCATGTGCATATCTCACTATTTATAAACAAAATGTTTGTCAGCTTCAGGAAAGAATGAGGAGGAGAGGGAGGAAAAAGTAAATAAGCTAACACTTCTTAACTGACTGCAAAACTCTGCAAATCCTCACTCATGCAGCACTGAGCTGCAGTGTAGTAACTAGACCTCCAAGAATACACAAGATTTAAAGCTGTACTGCATTTTCACTGATGGTATCTAGGGGACTAAAATCCCAAGGTAGGGATCAACAAAGGAACTGCAGAGAGTATTAGCTATTTGCAAAGATCCCTTTCATATTTAATGAAAGGAAAAGGTTATTTATCCAGTACTGAAAACTGTGAACAGATGCAATAGAGCAGGAGAGGATGACAGGTGCGAAACACTAGAGTGACACAACACAAACACCTCAGAATCTAATTTCAGGGTTAAGATCACTTCATAACAAGATTGTCTGAGGCCATCAATCCAGAGGTTGATCTGACATCTCCACTGACACAGGAGTTTTGCTGTTGCTAAGCTCCCCTTCCCATTGGGAAACATTAGTCCAGGCCTGCAGAAATTCCCCTAGAGAAAGCTCCAACTTCTAGAGCCCCAGTCTCCTCGGGCCTCTGCTCAGAAAGGTGATCGGTACTAAACACAGCTGTATTTCTTTTAAATACTCATCCCTCTGACAATGGAAGAGGCCCAGGAAAGCTTTACATACAGGCCACCATGGAGAAATCTGAGGTCCTGAGCCACTGAGAAAGGCTGAGTTCTTTCCCCCACTGCCAAATCAGCCACTTTTCTTTCCTCTTTGCATCCAGAGCAGGGAGGATGACAGACCCAAAGCATATCCCCCCAAACTGCTCTCATTTATTTCTAATTCACTCGCCTCATAAGGCATGAGCCTCACACCTCCAGTGCAGAGCTGTTTGTTCAAAGCAACTGGACAGATCAATCACCAGTTTTTAAAAGGACTGCTGAGTACCTTCCAGCTTCTGTCGTTTACCACTTCTTCAACATTCAGCTCCGACTGCATCAATTTCAACTGTAGAAAGAGGACATGAAAAAAAGCAGTTATAGTCAAACAAGCCACCCTGCAGCCTCCAGTATTCACTAGAATCGCAACTTTCTTGATCACAACCTGGTGTGCATCCCCTCTGAGAGGGCATAATGACCCGCAAGCGTGGTTCTTCCACTGCTTGAGGCAGGCCAGAAGCCCATAAGGGGTGTGGGGAAGAGAGGCTTGCAGCTCAAGTCTTCTGGCAGGAGCAGCTCCCAATTACTAATGCTTTCTTCTTCACTGAATATTGCCCATTGAGATTTGCTAGCAATGAGCTGATGAACCCTAATGGCTTTGCACACAAAAAATAACTATGCATCGTTCAAACAGTCAGCACAGGGAATGATAGCGGTGGGGTTAGCTCAGCAGCCTCAAGTCCTCCCTCTTCCACATATGCATTATTAGAATCAGGTAGGCAGCTGGTAGCAAATCGCGGCCTGAACACAGAGCACTCAGATTCCGGATTTAGGACAAGGCTCACTGAAAGATTCCCTCTATTTCCTCACTGTTTGGTCTGTGCATTGGCCAGTAAAGGGTCTGCAGGAACAGACTGCATGTGTCATGCTGTCTGAATGCAGCCACACTAGCACAAATTAGGTTTAGATCCAAGAGCTCCAGCAAAAGACACCGTAAGAAGCAATTCCTGAGCCTTCCTAGGGAAAATGAGATTCTCTCTCTTTGCTTAGCATCTATTAGGAACTCCAAGGGGCACAAACAACAATTTCAGACTGGAGCTAACTTGACACCACCACGAGGCTCCGAAGCAGCAGTAGAGGATTTGAGAACCTACTTGCTATTTATGCCTATGTTGAGGCTTTAGTTATGTTGAGTCTTTAACAGAGCAGACTAAGGATCAGAGTAGTTCATTTTGAACACTTCATTGTAGGTTAGGGAGTTGGTGAACAGGTGCAAACCCATGGAGCAATCCTACCAAAACCCTTCCAAGCAGGACATCCGCACATGCACGGCTAACACAGAGCTCGGATGGACTTTTACCTACTCAAGAGGACCTGAAACCTTGAAATAACAACTCGGCATTAACACAGTGGTCAGCTGAGCAAAATTAGTCTGAGCAAAATAACCTCTCAAAAGATCTTTAGCATTTCAAAATAGGGTCTTCCTACTTTAAAAGGTGCTTACTTAAAAGAATTTTTCTACATACTGAAAAGATCAGGGCAGAGTGGGGTACTTGGCAGAAAAAATCCTCTGAGACTTGCTTATGTAGATAGAGAAAGGTGGGCAAAACTATTAGAATTTCCAGTAGCAGGCCAGGCAGCTTCTTCACTTGCAGCATAACATTTTTGGCTTAAAATAATTTAAGTGCACATTTGAGTGCATTTAATAGCAGGCCTAAGTAAAACTAAATTTTAGCCTTTTTTTCTTATAGCTGCATGCCTAATAATTAATCAACATTGATATACAGATGACACAAAATAAATATATAATCAAATGACACTCTTCTGAAGGCAGACTACTGGAACCGGCTCCTAGCCCCCCAGAACTTCAATTATTATTTGATCAATGACCCAGAACATGTTGCTTTGGATAAATTCCTCCCATTTCATTAAATGAAAGAGGCATATATAACAGAACAAAATAGAATTTTATCACAAACAAACAAAAGAACAGGCATTTGAAAGGCATAATTGTGTGGGGGAAAAAAAAGAGAAAAAAAAAAAGTGTTCAAATGCAGGTTAGATGGTATTTGACCACTGGATTTCTGGGGTGCTTCCAAAACAGAGATTGCTTTTAGCATTCTAAGTCACCATTACTTATTAAGCACTGTGGTCTTCCAAAAAGTTTTAATGATAGCTTTTGAACTTCATAACTCTGCTTTAAAGAACTGTCTCCCCCATCCTGTTCCCCCACGCCCTCCCCCGACACACACACACACACAAAACTAGGAAGCTAGGCTTCCATTCTGTTTTTTCAGACTGCCATGGACACTTGTCAGAAGTTCTGCGAATGACCCTTCAAGGATAAAGCCCCTTGCGCGTGGCCTGGTTCTTTGTGTTTGGGCTCACAAGGGAGCACATCTTTGAAGATCACCTGCCGAACAACTCTCTCACTCTGGCTTGGGGGAACCCCAACAGCTGGCCCTTGAACCCTTGAGTTCAAAGCATCTCCTCAGGAAGCTCTCCGGCTGCAACCACATCAGCCCTCAGCTGCTCTTGGATACAGGAGCAACAACAGGCTCCTCTTGGAAGTAAAGGTAGCAAGTGGGTTTTGAGGAAGCTCAGCACCTTTAAAGTCATGGTGGGACATCTAGCTATTACAAGAACAGTTGTTACATTGGAAACTCAAAGATATGAGTTTAGAAGCCTTATTTGAGACAGTCCTTAGCTGAGGAAAGCTCACTAAGCTGTTGAATGCAGTGGGCACACCTAGCCAGTGTAAGCAAAACAGCAACAAGCAAATAACCTTGTTCTGCTTGTGCTTCAAGAGTAAGGGTGGAAAAAAATGTGAACCAAGCACAAGCCACACAGATGGAGTATGTTTGAAGAAGAATGCCTAATGAAACCAACAGGAGAGGTCACATCCCTGCTAGAGCTACACGTGCAGTATCCTTTCCGCTACAAAACAGACTCTGGAAAGGAGGAACTCTGGGCCTTCCCTTCTCAACTTCTGATAGCTGTATCTTGCTGCTGTACTGTTCACCCCATGAAGTACACCCTCCATTCACTCCACAGCCTTTAGCCCTAGAGGCCAAACACCGAAGAGTGCACATGCTGAAGTTCCTTATGTAACCCAAGAAATACTAACACCATCGCAATGCAGTCAAAAAAAAATCCAAGAAATACAGAGTAACAACAAAAAAAAGAAGATTAAGTGGAATTTAAGGTTGCCTGGCAGCTTGTCCTAGACAACAAGGACCTTGATCGACACACTAAGTGATAAGGATGCTTCTCTAGGTGATAAAAAGGCACAGCCTTAGGAATGTGTACCACTGATGGTGCAAGAGAAAGCACATATTTCATTATTTTCTTGTGTTTGGCACTTATATCTGTAGTTTGTCAAGACACTAGCTTTCACAGAGATAAAAAGCAAAGAGGTATTTTGAAGGATATAAACAAGATACAATTAAATTAAATTAAATGCTATGTGGTGTTAATCAGTGAAGATTATAGAGTCCCCTGTGCTGAAGCATGCATGCTTTTCTACTGTATTTCCGCAGCATTCACTTCAAGTTCTCTCTCTCATAGAAGTCATTCCCTTTGGGAAAGATACTCTCACCTTCTTCCCTAAGTGATCTCTGCCAAGCTCCACCACTCACCTTTGTCTGCTCTTTCCTGAGTTGCTTTAATAATGCTATGTCATCCTGGGCCTTTTCCCTCTCTTCTCTGAGAGTTTTCACTACACTGGAAGTCTGAGCGATGCAGCTTTTGATGATTCTCTCTCTGCTGGTGTGAGCTTCCATCAGCTGATTGGGAGAGACAAAAAGTCACAGCACCTAGTTCAGTGATCCAAGAGAATAAAAACCTCTGCATTACAAGTTTAAGAAGCAAGGCTTTCCAAAATCAAGGTACTCCTGTGACTGCAGATCTCCCTTTGACTCTATAATCCATATGCTGAGAAGCAATGCTGCTTAGAGCCGCAGCTACCAAGTTATCCAGTGGCAGCAAATAAAAGCCAAAGATATGCACGAACAGGAGGTTCTGAAAGCAACACAGAAGTGAGCAATACAGAAGTGTGCTAGCACATGTGTTTAAAACTAAAACAATGGGCTGGGCTAACATCATCCACTGAAGTCTGAAATACATGTCAAAGGATTGGCATTGCAGAGCAAACGAACACTCAACAGGATTTTACAGGGAAGCTGCTCTTACGTGCACATGGTTTAGCTACACAGAGAAGCCAAGCATGCCGATTATGGATACATAAAGCATGGTGAATCACACCAGCTATTCCTACGAAGCTGAGCATGCTCTGCCGTAGTGGATACCGCACGTAACAATGTCTGGGAATGAGGGGAAGTTAAAGGAACAGAGACTTACAGACTGGTAGAGCTCTTTACATGTCTGGCTGGCATCAATTTTCCCTACAAAGGAAGCTGTTGGAATTGTAGTGTTTAACTCGTGGACGATTCTGTCATCGATCGTCCTCATCACCCTGAGCAACTCCTGTATTAAAAAAAAGTCCTTACTTATATCTCTGAGAATAGGCTACTGAAAAAAAAAAAAAAAAAGAGCTTGATTAAGTTTCTTAATAGAAAGCAGAAAATAAACTAGAAAGTAAAGGTAGATCTCTTAGAAACAGCAAAGACCCCAGGCCAACCACAGTCTTCACATGCAGGGAATATTTGCTGCAATTCAGTTAGTCACTTTAGTAGCAAAAGCCAGAGAGAGAGAGAGAGACAGAGAGAGAGAGAGAGACAGAGATACATTTGAAGAGCCTTCCTGAGACCTTCCCCGCCACCCTCAGCACTGGGCCATGGTCTCATTCACTTCTGCAGAAACACAACCAAGCGGCTTCTTGGAAGGCAGCCAGGGCTGAATTTTCCAAGCACAAAGTTTGTTTCAGAGCCCCATCCGCGCTAATGTTTATGAAAAGGACGGAAGGCAACAGGAGTCCATAATAAAATAGCAAGTTCACAAGAGACACAATACACTTGTAAACGCTTTATTCCACTCCCCGGAAGAAAGAGCAACCACAGCCTCAGTCTACCGAGCTGCCACTGGCGCCACTGAAGGCGCGCGTTTTTAGGGAGAACGGGCAATATCCGACTGTGCGCACAGTCGCAGGGAGGTCCCGCCGTTCTCCTGCCCCCTGCACCCCAAGGGCTTCCTGGGCAGCGGGACCGCGCGCTCGGGGACGGCGCTCACCGCGTGCCTGCGGCTGGGGGGAAACGGGCGAGCAGAGCCGAGCCGAGCAGAGCCGAGCGCGCCTTTCAACCCCTGCACGAGGCCGTGCGTGCGGCGCAGGGGGCGCCCCGCGGGCCTCGAGATGCAGGGGGCGACGGGGGCGGGACGCAAGAAGAAAAACGGAAACTGGGG
>VZSV01000161.1:1121420-1135304 GCA_013398735.1 Nothocercus julius
CGCCCGGCCTGCGGGGGCGCTGCCAGGCCCGGCCGCTGCGGTGGGGCTGGCAGGGAGCGTTTGCGCGGATTTCGGGGTTTTTTTTAACCCCGTTTTTGTGTGTTTTCCCGTTATTTCATGAGGCCGAGGGAAGGTTCGGGGCGACTCCCGCTGCGCCTTAGCGGTCACCTCTAGGCCCTGTCGTTTGCATTTTTTTCCCCACCTCCTGTTGTTTTCCTGTGCCTCGCGCGGCTCCCCTCGCGAAGCGTCGGAGCGGAGCCTTCGTTCGGCACGAGCGCGCTGAGCGCCGCCTCTGCTTCCCTTGCAGGCCGGGCCGCGGCGGCGCTGGAGGGAGGCGCGCGCTGGCTGCAGCGGGGGCTCTGCAGCGGCGCCCGGGAGCAGCCCCGGGCCCAGGCCCAGCCGCGGGGTAAGGCCGAGCGTTGCGCGGGCTCTGAAGCGTCCGGCGCTTTAGCTCGGAAAATTAAAAAAAAAAAAAAAAAAAAAGTGTCGATAGTGAATTCTGATCTCTGATCCAGACAGAAAAACTAGGCCTATAGTAAAACTTCTTTCTTGTGACAGTGACGAGGATTTCACTTTCTAGTAGGTCGTTAGAGGCTTGTCCAGTGCCCTGGGGCGCATTCGGAGCGCAGGACGAGCCGTAGCTCTGCGGCGCCCTCGCAGCAGAGGAAGCAGCGCCGGCCTCGTGCAGACCCGGCCCGAATCACTGGCTGAGTTCAGGTTTATGGGAAGCTCAGGTACAGGTCAGGCTTTTCAGCACTATAGATGGGGAGAGCCTACAGTGCCTTAATCAGACAGCCTATATAACTGCTTGCCTTCTTGGCCCACTGATAGTAGATAAAAATTACAGACAGGTGTGAAGCCTTCTACATACCGCTGTGTTCAGCACATGGCAGAGTGTCACTGGATGAGGCTGAGGGTGTCTCTAAGTGTTGTGTCCCCAGCAGTAGACAGTAGAGGAAGGCCAATTGCAGCAGTGAGCTGTGGCAAGTGTCTAAGGAAAAGTACAAAAGAGGGTAAATGTTGAGTGTTTCTTTCCTAGATTCCTATATGGTTTACTCCTTCTAATGCAGGAGCACTTTATTATAGTCCACCCTGTTCCTGCCACTTTGTTGCTGAAGGGGATTTTCTATTACTGCTTTTCCAGGCTGAAAGGGGCCCAGTCTGTCAAGTTTTCTTATATGGAGTCATTCCACACCTCTGATCACCCTTTCAGCTCTCTCTGTACCTGTTCTAGTTCCTCTGCAATGATTTTCAAGATGAGGGGTCACTATTTCACATGCTTTTCAAAATACTGGCGTCAGGGTTTCATACAATGGCAAAATAATGCTTGCATGTGGGTCTGTGCTCCCTTCCTAATAATTGCTAATACGCTGTTCGCCTTTTTGAAACTGAACATGTTGAAATGCTCTCTGGGGCATTTCAACCCTTGAGGACCAACTCCCCAGTTATTCGTCCAATAATGGTTGGCTTAGAGGCTTTTTACATGTAAACTAGAGTTGTTTTTCGTGTGCGTGTGTTGCTTTATATTTATATGCATAGGATTTCACTGGCTCTGTCGTTGACTCGGTCTTTTGCAGCGCTTCCCATTTAGTCCTCTTATCTGTGTTTCTGAATAACTTACTGTTGTCAGCAAATTAGATATCCAACCCATTTTCCAGATCATCTGTTAATCTACTAACCTGCACAGGTCTTTGCAGAATGCATCCCATTGTTGGCTTTAAAAAAGAAAAAGAAATTGAGTCTCGCACTGTGTACTATATTAGAACAGTATGTTGTGTACAGAAATTTTCCGTTTTTCTATTTTGTATGTGGAGGTTGAAAGGTAAAGGTGAAAATTAAGGTGAAGGTTGAAAGGTGAAGGTGAAAATTAATTATGTCTACTGGCATCTGGTAGCTCTTACCACCAGATGAGACTAGATGAGAAAAAATTCCTGCAGTTCATGATAAACTTAAATTCTGCAATGTTCTAGTGCAGCATATTGATTTTTTTTGGTGTTTTTTTTTTTTGTTTTTTTTTTTTTTTTTTTCAGTAGTTCCATTTGATATTTTAAAGTAATTTAATTTGATTAGGGAAGTAAAATCACAGCAGTTTAGGAAGCCAAGTTCTGTAGACTTAATATTGCAAATATGTGGTCTAGGTGTCCCTGCTTGAGCAGGGGGGTTGGACTAGATGATCTCCAGAGGTCCCTTCCAACCTCAAACAATCTGTGACTCTGTGAAATATACAGGCCTTGGGTGAGTCTTGGCTTCCCTTACCTGGCCTCAGTTTAATATGTACTTGCAGGTTCTCAGAACTGATGATGCCGTATCTCTTTTTGCTCCCTAACCAACTTTTTGTTTGTAATAGGCCGATCTACTTTAAGGGTACCCGGACACAAGCCCACAGACTGGGAGAAAAGGTTTTTGTTGTGGGCAGGCCATTTCAAAAAAGCAGAGGATATACCAGAGACTGTCTCGTAAGTGCCAGTTTTGAAGCTATAAAGGGGACGTTGTCTCCACAGGAACGCGTTACTTGAGTGCAACTCCAGAACAGCTTTTCTCAAAAGGGAATTGGTTTTCACAGCTGAAAAATGCACAGTACCGAGGACAGTTCTGATTTTTCCCCAGAAAAACTGATTATGTGAGAAAGTGATAGAGTTAAAATCTTATGATGTTGTGTTTGCTGCACTGTCTTGCAGATGAGGGGACCCGGGCAATTCTTTATTGTGGAGATGGATTCCTTTTAACATGTCACTTGTCTCATTAGAGGAACATCACAAATCAATTACTTTTATTCTGCTTCCCATCAAAAAACCTTATGCAAACAATAAGCTTTTTTCTAGCGTTTTTCATACTATGTAAAAGTCTGTTTTTGCGAAACTTTCATGACTTAATTAAATAACTGAAAAAGTATAATTTAAAATACTTATTAATAAATGTCTGGAGGGCTGGAGTCTCCTAATAAGTAGTTAAAATGCTCCCTAATGAAAATAAAGCATTGTCAAAATCTTCCTTTTGTGGTGGAGTCCCTTTATCAATGCTTTGTTCTGTGCAAGGTGTGGGAAATAAAACTGACTGTTCTAGTTTGTCTGCTACATATTCTATAATTAAGATCAATTTTAACCAAAAAAAACCCAAACAAATATTAATTTAAAAAAATCTTGGTGATAGGATATTTTTGAAATTACAATATTTTAAAATACATATATATATATATATATATATATGCTTAAATAAAGGAAACAAAAAACAGTTTACCTTGTGTAAGCAAGTTATGTAGCTGCCCTCTAAACATAATTTATTTATCTCAATATGTTTTGTGGAATTGAAGAGCCATCTGTATCTTACATTTTTCTAAAATGTATCATAATGAATTAACTAGTTAGAAAAAGATTACTCCATTTTATATTAAAGCATTTATCTTAAAATTATTTTGAAATACATAAAGGCTTAAATTACTAAAACCTATTAAATTTCAGCTTGTATATTTTTAAGTGCAAGATAGCAGTCATGAATATTTTTGAGAAGACAGCCATATCATACTGAGGGAAGTCATTGGCTGAGCATCTTAAATGATGGTTTGTTAGGAGGATAAACAAGTTTCTGTTAAAAGATGATTCTTTTTTGCAAGTGCAAAAAATTTCCTTCCCCCGCTTTTTTTTTCCCCACCCTCCCCAAGCTTCATGTTACTTCAGAAATGTCATATATTACTAGCAAAATGTCATGTATTACTAGCAAAACCAATTAACTTGGAAGGTTAATTTAACTGCTAATTCTGTACCTAATTAAGGTATTCTTTATGTCCCAAGCTCAGGGGTCAAAATGTGACAGAAGATTCCATATTCACTGGTGTTTTTATACAGTGATAGTCTCTTGCTAATAGCTATGTTAGCTTTGACATCTAATTACCTTGTTCCATGCATTTCTCTTTCCTCTTTCCTTCTGCTGCTTTTTCAATCATGTATAATTTTGTAATATGCAAAGTTTCAACAGAGAGAATATTAGATTTCATTGAGAAGGGAATCTCTGCTCGAAATTCTTCAAGAAGCATTATATGTACAGAAGATAGGTCTCTGGTTGTTTTAGAAAGCATCTGAAAATGTTGTACCTCATTGGCCCTTCTTGCACTGCTATCCCTCATACCAGCTTCAAGTTTGCTATAACCGCAATGTACTTTGTGTAGAATGATCTTCAGAGTTTAACCCAGCATGAATGTCCTGTTGACACTTGTAGCTCGCCTCATACTCAGTTGGAAGACTTTAATGAGCGATATTAAGGAGGGGCAGAGCTGCTGGCGTGTCTAGATAAGCACACTGAAATATAAGAAAGATTTAAAGGAGTCTTTAGCCCAAAGCTGATACCAGAAAGCTGGCAATGCTCTGGGCCTCCCCAGTATGTCAGGAAAACAAATGACCATAAGACTTGTTCTGTTTACTCCAGCTGAGGGAAGTGGTAGTCACTAGTCTTTTACGAAAACCTATTGAGTCTTACAGTAGCCTACGTTACACTGGGCAGCCACTGTTAAACCTATTAATAGCATTATTGAATCCTGTAATAGGGGAAGCCTTTCTGCAAAAGAAAATAGACTGCATCAGAAAATCCACTATTTTGAACGTCTTGGGGGGGGAAAAATCCTGCTAATCAAGGATAATGCCTTTCTCTGCCTAAGATACTCCAACGGTTAAATGAAATGTATTTTATTCCTGCTGACAAATGCTTTTTTACCATGCTTCTGCTGCTGTTCTCAAAAATGTTAAAATATACTCCAGTTCAAACAGGGATTGGTTATTTGTTGCCTTCCCAGATGTTAGAAAGTGGAGATGGGCACAAAAGGGAGAAAGGTGCTAGCAGTAAAAAAAATACCATATTAGTAAGAGCATCCTTTTCTTTTTGCAGTCCACTACTTGTCAACATAAGCAATAAAAATATTTTAACTGCAAGGCAAAGGAAGAAGGCTCCGCATTTAAGTGATCTAGGAAGATCTCTGACAATTAAATAACTGAAAATTAAAAATGTTTCGTTTCCAACTTTAGCAGGAACTTGTTTTTTTACTTTGATTAAGTATCTTCCAAGGAAGTTGGGATGAGACTTTCCATCCTTCTCGGGCCTTTTTTAATTTTCAGTGAAAAGCGCTAAGGACTGTTACTACACAAGATTACATAGCTGGAATGCCATGAGACTAGCCAACAGTTCCTTTGGGTCCTTGATAATGTTATTGTTGGTTTCTCTTCTTTTTTTTTTTTTTTTCCCTTGAGGATTGAAACAATCAGAGCAGCAAAGACCACCCTGCGTGTGAAGTTCAGCTATGTAATGATTGCCTTGACAATCCTGGGCTGCATAGTCATGGTGATTAGAGGGAAGCAGGTAAGTAGAATTCGGGATTATGAGTGGAAATAGATCTTTACAAACTCCTCAGCTCATCCTTTGGATGAGTAGTTAATATTGGTGGGGTCTTTTTTCATTATATCATTAAGCAAAAATTAAAATGAGTCCTACTCTTTTAAAAGTGACGCTTGCTGATTAATTCACGAGTCAGGAAAAGGTCATAATGCTCTATGGCTTATCTGGTTCTTTTAAGAGTAGTTCTTTTTGTCATACAATATTTACTTTTATCTTGCACACCTTACTTAATTTTACTGATGGACTTGCAGAGTTCGAAAGGAAAGAGACCTTATTGTTCTGTGTATCTGATAGGAAATAAATGTTCTTTGGGCCAATGTAATCCACACAATTCATTGTATGGAACTATCACCAACGCCTCTTTATGCGCATACTGCAACATTCATAGAATTAATATAAAGGAAATGGCAAATGGGCATGTTTCTCCACACACAGATTGAGAATTCTCCGTCTTTTTAAACCATGGGGAAGGAGTCCATAATAATTTTGTGCCCTTTAACTGCATTAGAAAATACTGTCTTCCTATAGTTTGTAAGGAGCAGCTTTTCCCAAACTAGTTTCATTAAATCAGGAAGATGTGCACTTTATGGAAAAGCTCCAAGTCCTGCAGATGGTGAGCATCTTCCACAGAGTTTGGCAAGAAATTCAGTACGTTTAGTATGTGGCAGGACTAGGCCTATGGTTTCATTTGCACTGTATGAAGTAAGTTTGAAGTCTAAGGTTCAACTGCAGCAAAGGTTAGTCATGTTAGGTTTGTTGTGTTTTCAACAGAGTTGGTTAAAAATTAACTTCCTAATATTTCTGTAAAGAAAATAGGAAGGCTTTTTTGTGCATCTTAAGCCAAGCTGAAAACTCTTTTTTGCTTCTGAACTTTAGTCTCAAAGTCAAGGAACATGAAAATAGTTTGTGCAGCTTATTGCCACCCTGCTTTTGAAAAAAAAAAAAAAAAAAAAAGTTTGGGGATAACAGAAACAGGAGTCCTTTTTAGGATGACTGGAAGCAGAAGAGTCTAGTGTAAAACATCTTCATGTGCAGAACAGTATTTCTGTGCTGCCTTTTTTTCAAGCTGCTATTCCAATTACAATATTTAGCTCTTTTTATAGATTATGTGTTAGAGAAATTATATCAATACAAGTTAGAGTCCCATTCCCAGCATTGTAAACTGTTGAAGCGTGAAATTTCTACTTGTCAGCTTTGCTGCAAAAAGGATGCAGCGTTCTGCAGCAGAGCAGCTGACGGCCTTTTCTGGGGCTTTAGCAGAGAGATCAAACACTGCAATTCCCAGAACATTTTCCTCTTAGGTTTGAGTGGTATGAAAGCAAACAGCGGCAAGAGAGATTAGAAGCAGAGCTGCTTTGGGACCTTTGTTTTCACAGCATCTGGAATCCATTATATGTAACTTCTGATTTTTTTCCAGTATCTCTGACTTCTGAAGATGAGAGATTAATATTAAATACTGACCATAAACACAGAATACATCTGCTAGTGCCATTAAAAGAAAGGTTTATTGTATTCCCAGAGAAATAGAGAGTTTAAGTCAAAATAATTTGATTTTTTAATTTTAACTCCTGGTTTTTTTATTTTAACTCTTTCTCTTCCTAGCATTAAACTAGACAGAACAGTGTCTTAGTAAGTTAGGGCAGATATTTTGCAAACTATTACTCAAGTTTCATCTTTGTGGTCCTCTGGGTAATACTTTCTGCTCTTCCTTTGTCATTTTGTAGGCTGTGAAAAGGCATGAATCTCTTACAAGCATAAACTTGGAGAAGAAAGCTCAGTGGAGACAGGAAGCTGCTCCAAGTACATCTGCTAAACCCTAGAGGAGGAAGAAAGAAAGAAACCAAGAAGCTGGGAAGAAACAACATCGCTTTCAGCACTGGGAGGCAGAGTTGTATTTTTCCTGTGTGCTAGTTCTGTGCTTGTGTTCAAGAAAGAATGAATACATTATCTTGTAGCCATTAAAAACAGAAACATTATTTTCTTCCTGGCAACCTCCCTCTTCCTCAAGGTTAGAGGAACAGGACAAGAGAACAGACGGCGTAGAATAGTTGTTTCCCCACACATGCTATGCATAAGATCAGTTATCTTAAAACCCTATCCGGGCTCTTGCTACCAATTTCCTTTACCAAGTCTTATGTTCCTACATACCACTTAGGAGAAATAAGACAGAAAAAAAAGGTTTCCACTTGTGCAAGTAGATGAGAGAGGGAGGAGAGAAAGTTTAAAAAAAAAAAAAAAAAAAAAAAAAAACTTTTACTGGACAGTCACCCACTATCACTATGACCATCTTGTGACTTGGGTACTTCTTTGGGTCCTTTCAGGAAGAAAGGGGCTGCATGTACTCCTCCTTGGCTAAGAGAGAACAATTATTAGGGCAGTCCCTGAGTGAGAAATAATTAATATTGCATTACGATTAACAGAGTGAGCAGAAGTCATTAGGAAACATGCTTGTTTTCAGTCCAATATATTCTGACTATGTTTAAGGGAGAGATTACTGTTTGTGAAGAACTGTCTTTTGATAGAGAAGAGTGACAGTAAAGTGATATTCCACAGAATCAATGCGCTGCAGGTGACAGCCTGTCAGTTTTTATACTAGAGCCTATAGTGATGAGAAAAAATCCAAGCTAAGGGAATGGGGCGTATTTAAAGGAATACTGAGCAACAGCTCTAACCTGTACTATGAGATCAGCTCTCTAGAAGCACAGGAGTATGGGAGAAAGTGATTGATGCATTTCTAGTTTTGGCCAGTAAGCTCTTTTTTTTTTTTTTTTCTTCCTAAAATTTACTTATATTTATTCCTTTAAAGTCCTCATCTTTGCTTTCATGACATTAGCCCATGTACAAGAAGAATCATTTATTTCACTTTGTGCCTCAAGTTATAGAAAGAGCAGAGCCCCAAACCTGTAGAGAGCTACTCTCAACAGTCCCAGTTCTGGCATTCATCCCAGAATAGCTGCATACTGTTCATGCTGAACAGCCTTCAACTGGAGATGAGTGTTTTCCCTCTTCCTTTCAGCTCCTTTGGAAGAAAATATAAATGGGGACTGTCAGAACTTCCAGAGCACATTATTTCCCAGGACTCCCTGCTAACTGCTTGCTAGGGACTCTAGAAGCTGCAGAAACTTGTATGTTTGAACAGATGCAGTTTGTAAACATTCTGACAGCAGCAGACAAATATTGTTTAAACCATCAATCCCTACTAGAGGTTAGCAATATTTCCGAAGAAAATGAAAGCCCTACAAAAACGCGGGGTGCCTTGTTTATGCCTTGTTTACCCCAAAATTGAACTCAAAGGTCCAAAGGTTTTATAGAAGCTACATGTCATATATCCTTTCTTTCTGTCAGTCTGGTATCTCTGCCATTTCAGGATCTACCATAGAGCCTGTGCCTCATTGCACACATTTGCATTTTCTTTTAGCTTCAACATTAGCTCCAGAATTCCCGTTAGTTTCTGGCCTAAGTAGCCATTTTAGTGGACTGAAAAACTTCTTGATACATTTTGCATCACCTGCCTGGCTCCTGGCTTCAGCCTGCACCATCTTAGCACTGACTAATTCAAAATATACCACTTCCTTAGAACAGTATTTCACTTTCTCCCTTTTGCCAGGTCTGCAGCACAATTCAGGGTAATATTTATTCTCAAAAGTAGAACTATTAACCTACATCTTATGCCTTACTGTTATATCTGTTCAAGAGGCAACAAAAACCTCCCACTGCAATGATAAAACTGACAACCTGAGCCTCAGTACAGTACGTGAGAGCCCTATGGACATGTATGTACACAGACAAGTCTGTTTTTCTACTAAGACTCAGGTATTTGAAGGAAGACCATACTACCTCCTGGCTAACACTGGCATGGGATGGTATTAATGTTGTGTAGTGCTGATCCCAGAAGGAAGTAAACCTCACTGGAAGGCAATGCAAATTACTTAAAGCTGGCACAGAGATGAAGACTTTCCAGAAGAAAGCTGTTCTGAAAACCCTCAGGGAAGCACAGAGGTGCATCAACACCACTGCATTTAGGACTGAAAAATGAGATAGGTTCTTCAACAGTATCACTAATGATAGTTACAGAAAAAAAAAGCAGGTTCAAAAGCACTTAATGTTTTCTTGGGTTAATAACTCCCCTCCTTTAAGGTAGGGACATCAACCAGCTATACTCAGTTTGGATCAAGGACCAAAACAAGAATTTAGGCTGAACACAGCTGAAGTTTCTAGACATCAGTTGCCTCAGATGTTTTTGTTTGTGTAGGTGGTATCTTCCCAGGAACCCCAGACCCTGGCCCCGGCTCACTGACTGAGCCTTCAGTAATCATAGAATCATTATAGTTGGAAAAGACCAAGATCATCGAGTCCAACCATAAACCTTCTGCCCCATCGCTCCTTACAGCCTCCTGAACCCAAGAAAGTGCCCCTACCTGATGTGTGTCACTGGGAGCTTTCCCAGCAAAAGGGATCACAGCTCCTGGATGCTGCTCCAAGAAATGCACAACACTGAAAGGCTCTGTGGGACTGTGGACAGGACTGCTAGACAACGCCACCGAGCAGCCCTGCATCTTCTGCTAAAGCCAAGTACAACACTCCCAGTTCATTAGAGATGCTGCAAGAACAGCAGCTTGTGGCGCTTCTGGAAGTTGCTCAGATAGGATCTCCAAAAGCAGATAAAACCAAATGCCTTAACTTCAATTTCCAAAATAAAGGAAGGAGAAAGTACAAGCAGTCACCGCTCTGCAACTGCACACTGCACGGCAGAGCTAAGAACAGACGCCAAGAACCCTAGCAGCTCCATGCCCTATCCTCTAACCATTACACTATGCTGCTTCCTACTTGCATACAAAACAGGAACAGTTCGTTTAAAACACAGCACGAGCTTCACAAAAGCATTCCCTGAGTTAATTCCTGTTTGAACAGCAGCACGCCCTTTAGGAAAGCAGAGAATATTGCTTTTAAAGTTTCTAATGCAGAGGAGTAACACTTTGGGGTCTGACCGTTAGTTACTACTAAGGGTAAAAAGTGCCTTATTACTCATCTGAATGGGATAATACCTTCCAACCTTTTAAAATAACTTGATGCTCCCAATTTTTAGCATGCTGGTACCAACTTTTCTGAGGTATTTTTCCTCTAAAGCAAAGACCTATATCTGTGGCCTGAATGTATTTTTATTAAATGAGTAACCTTGCACTACACATTCAGCTCTATTAAAACGCAAGTAGTTTGCTTGCTCTGATCAGTCTGTATCACTGAGCAGGTCCTTTGACAAGTCTGATATTCCTCCCATATTCACTTAACTTGCAACTTTGGTTACAGGCAGATTTTGCTACTTTTCAAGTCATTAATAATTCTAAGCAAAACAAGGTCAAGAACTGGTTGCTGGAAGGTCCTGCTAGAAATGCACTCAAGGAAGACCATTTAAATTAAATTGAGACCTATGAGTTAGCCACATTTTTAATCCATTTAATGTGTGCCATGTTAATTTTTGTATTGTTTTAGTTTTCAGTCAAAATACTATGCAGTACCAGTCAAATGCCTTACACAGTCTAAGTATATATGACAACAACATTATTACCTGTGTCAACCAAGCCTGTCACTTCAAACAAACATACCAAGTTTAAAGATTTATACTTATCTGCTCTGAATTCACATATCCACTGCAAAAGTAACAAACACGGGCCAAAATCCTTACACAGGAAGGCACACTATTCAGCTTAAATGGACTCTTTTTTAATTCACTCATTTAGAGGCAACTGTCATTATTTTCTCGGGGAGAGGGCAAGAAGGGAACGCCAATGCACCACATTGTTTTCACTAGCCTGGAAGAGAAAACACTTATATATATATATATATAGATATATAGATATATAGATATGTATATAAATACACACATGTGCATGTGTGTATATATATACACGTGTGTGTGTATATATATGTATATATACACACAAGTGTATATATACACAGAATATACATATATGAATATACAGAATATATACACACACACTTTGCTCAGATTTGTTTACAAAATATGTAGCATTTTTATACCATCCAATAAGAGGTACATGATTTTAAACAAATCTTATAGAAATGACATGTTATTGGAAATTTACACGTAAAAAAATCCAGCACAAAAAAATCCAAAAGCTAAAACAAGATTTTGCTACTCATCAGTGCTTCTATCACCCTTCAAGAAAGAGAAACACAGTTATTTATATGTGATGTAAAGGCAACATTGAGGGGTTTTTGTTTTAAATTAACCACCAAATTTAACCCCCTAAAATTACAAAGAATCGAAGTCCATTTACAGATCAAGTGCAGTAAACTAAATGTTCCTTCAGCACAAAGCAGCACTAGAGAAAATAATGGGGGGAGGGAAGGTAGAGGCCAACTGGATTAGCTAGGGAGGCAGCAGGTGACTTCTGCAGTGGCCACACAGGTCAGAGTCTCCATCCTGAAGCACAGACAGAACTGAACACTGTATTTAAATAATGATCACACAGAGCTGATGTTCAAGCCTTTGCCTAGCTTATGTCAGCAGTCTGACAGGTGATTTACCTATTTGTTATTATTATTCTGTATCCAATGGGTTGTTTTTGCTTTTGCAGTGACTTGTCACTGAAAGGAGTCATAAGGAGGATCTTGCAGACAGTTCTGCCAACAACATTTACCACAGGTACATGACACTGCAGCAGTCAGTGGCAATTTTGAAATGTTTGTACTGGACATATGTGTGGTCCAAACGTCCAAAATGGCTTGAGAGAACACAGCCCAATGCAGGGAGGAGCAGACGGCCTGGAGGATCCACCGCATTCACGGGAACGACACTGTCACTTCGGTGGCGTGGCACCTGCCCTGCCGTGCGCCGAGCGCGCCATCAGCGCCAGCCAAGCGCAGCGAGCAGCGGCCGCCCTCGCGCCAGAGCCCTGGGATGCGCGCAGGCTGTGCAGCCGCGCACACGCTGCTGGCACAAGGGCAGTCCGCAGCTGCGAGGGGCAGCCGCCACGCAGCCAGCGATGCTGCACAGATGTCACCTGCAGGAACCACCACGCGTTCCGCGCTAATTCACCTGAAGTCCCGTAAACAGCAAAAGGAAAATAAAATAAAATGAAATGAAAGGGCCAGGAAGATCTGGGTGGAATATTACTATCCTTTCAATGTAGTGTCACTGTAGTTGTTTAAATAAGGGATTTGATCAGGAGGATTCCATTTCATTAGGTGAGCTGGAGAGGAAGCTCTGTCTCTCAGAGAAGAAAAGGAAGGTTAACACTCCTTTGTGCTAAGTTTTGCAAATCAGGACTTTGTATCCAGAAGGTATTTCTTTTCAGAAGAGAAATCTGTTTGAGTCAAGCTGCATAAAACCGTGAAGAGGCAGATGAGAAATTTTCAGCCATAACTACATTATCAAAGACAGACTCAGGTGCATCAAGTCAGAACGGGCTGTAGGCCTGCTTGAGTCATAACTGAATTGGGAACCAGAAACAGGGGCAGTTTCTCCATTCTAGAAGCTTGTTCAGAAAGTCATTTATGGGGACATGATAAGAGTGACACACTCACAGGTTCCTTTTTGTTGGTGGAAGGGAAAGACTAGGAGGGCTTACAAATCTCCACAGTGCAATCCAGCACTGCAATCCAGCTTGGAAACTCAGTTTTGAGAAGGGATATGGCCAGATGTGTTCGGTATTCTTAAGAACTGGAAAACATGTCCGTTGTAGCCTGTTGTTGCAGGGGATAGAGAACTTAATCCATTATTTGTAACATGTTCTATATGCCACTAACCCAGGCTGGCACGTAGAGCGAAGTAGATACGTTTGCATTTCAAGATTTAACACATCTCACTCCGCCATCCAAAGAGGCATCCAGGGAAGAGTATGGGAAATGAATTAAGCTACGCTCTCAGAAAGTCTGAATGTCTTCCTGGACTGCAGGCACACACTGCAGCAAATGCACAAGAAAGGCAGCCTCATCTTGGATACCAGGAGGGTGGGGGGTAGCGGAAGAGGAATTATTTTCCTGTAATAGGAGTAGGGAATATCTTAAAGTATAGAAAGGTGCCTCAGCTCCACAAAGATGACAGTGGAGAGGTTTCAGAACCTAGAGAAGAAGGGTGATTCTGGTGACCCCTTGCCAAGGAGGGGCATCCTGCCACGGAGAGCCAAAGGTTTTCCAGACGTGTATAAGAGCATGTGCACGAGGCAAGCGAATGAGCGCAAACAGGGTTATGGAAAACATTGATAGAATCACTCCACAGGTGGCTTGTGGCTCGACAACAGGACTGGCTACGTAGAGGAGCACTCAGCATAAGGACACCTCAGAGCTGGAAACCTTCCATGGGAGCCTCACACTGCTGGAAGATGTACTGCTGCTGGCTGATGTCCACCTGCGGGGCAATGCTGCTGTCTTCATCCTCCGTCCCAAAGTAGTGCTCAATCAGATCAAAGGCCTTTTGATAAATCTCTTGATTCTCATGGCTCTGTAGAAATTCAATCTTGTCCAGGCCTGCAGGAGAGAGAA
>VZSV01000161.1:1135759-1176927 GCA_013398735.1 Nothocercus julius
GGGGGAAGAGATCCCTCCACCACTCATGCTCTGCATAGCTAAGGAAAAACAGATTGCACTACATAGCTTCCATATAAACACAGTGCATTTCATACTTTGTCTGCATATTCTCTCCCACTCAAATCAAATCAAGGCTTGGAGGCCTGGAAGACAAGTCCTTGGAGTCTTTTCAGAACAGACTTATAGGACCATATGTTTGATAACAGCGTTTTCACAGTGCTTTTTCTTGGCAAATGACATTAGCACAGAATTACAGAAATGCAAGTTGGAAGAAACCGCTAGTAATTATTTAGTCCAGCCTCCAGCACAGCGTGGAACTATTTCCAAGAGTAGATCAGGTCAGTTGTGACTTTGTCCAGTAAGTCTTAAAAACTTGCAAGGATGGAGGAACTGTTACCTAATACATAATGTGTATATAAAGTGGGGTGAACTCTGGCAAGAGGGTTTCGTGCAGACATTAAGCAGGTGGTCAGACTCAGCCCTTGTAGACAGAAAGAGATTAAGCTCACCACAGTGAGCTAAACCGTCTTTGATACTCAGGAACGACATTATAATGAAAGTCAAGCCTTAGTCAAACACAGAAAATCTCTAATATTAGGAATTTGCAAACTGTTCCCTTTAGACTTCTACATAGTCCAATCATTTCTGTCATGATGCAACAAGATCATGTTTTCCTCAGTAATACTTAGTTCTGCTGAGAAAAACAACAGAAGACAGATATACCTCACAAAACAGACAATGGGCAGTGTGAAGTAAGAAGACCTCAGGCCCACTTACAAGGATACAAACCTTAAGAGCAGCAATATTTCAGAATTAGGATGGAGTGATGCCAGCAACCTAGAACCTCCTAACAGCAAAGACTAAATAAAATGACCAAACCAGGACATTGCTGTTTGCTGCCAAAATTCTGCTGGTCAGAAGAGAGGAAAGGTAAAGGCCTGAAACCTGAGTGACGTGAAACCTAAGTGAGAGCAGAGCGCCTGAATTTTATCAGATGTGGAGGGAAGATCTTGGGACTGAATGATCCTAAATCACCAGCAGGGTGAAAAGAGAGACAGAAAAGATGATCTACACACATTGTGTCCATTCTACATGCACACAAGGATCATCCATCCAAAAGATGGAGCATGTTGGTAAACGGGCATTTTTTCTAAGGAGAGTTAGTTTTCAGATAATAATGATAAGAAAATTAGTAGAATTGGGTTTCTGAACCTCCAGTAGGTTCATAGTCTTTGCTTTAACTACTGCACTCCACAGATGTTTTGCTCATACCATATGCTTCTTCAATAAGAGCACAGTAAGGATTAATGCCAGTGCCACTGCGTTTGGATTCCTGTTCTCCAAGCCTCAGGATATTCTCCAGCCCATTCAGTGCTACTTGCACAATCTTTGAGTCCATTACTGTCAGGAGGTCACAGAGCGGTTTGATGCATCCCAGTTCTACCAAATACCTGAAAAACACCACACAGAACCCAGTCAATTGTCTGCAGTATTAGGATGGGTGTAGTCATTTAAGCAGTTGGTTAGCCTAAGAACCCAAACCATCACATGAAGTATCAGCTTGATGGGAGTAACTATGGGCATCTGTTTGTATCTAGTCCGTTCTGCATAAAATAAAATCTCTTAATGCTGTATCACATCTATATCACTTCATCTCATTCTATATCATGAGATATCAAATATCAAAATCAATGTACTGATATTGTTATAAAACAAAATATTTGTATAACTGACCTATGAGCACGTATACTGGTACAAGTTATATAAGAAAAACAATGCACATGATGCCCTGTCTCAGGCACTTGGGAATAGGTCTTCAAGCTATTCCTCTCTGCATTGCCAACAAACTTTGTTATACTCTACAGTGACCACTAAGAAATGAGTCCAAAAGAAAGGGTTCAATTAAAGAAAAAGCATTGTAATGGAAATTTTTATGTGATTTCTCCACACAGGAATGAAGGGCTCATTCCTGACTATATCCAAAGACCTGGTCTCGGCAGAGACAAACACTGGAAGGATACAAAATTGTACACAGATTCAGTCAAGACTGCACCAATTCTAGGAAAGATTTTCCAGCTTCTAGGTGACACCTTGCTCAAATACTAACTCAGTTGCACAGAAAGATTTGCACTGTTTCATACTTGATCTGTTCAGCAGAGCCTCCAGATGTTGCATTTGTGATTGCCCAAGCAGCTTCTTTCCTTGTCCGAAACTCAGCTGTTTGCAAAATATTTATAAGCGCTGGGAAGATATGGGCATCTATGACTGTCTGCAAAAAAGAAATGACACAGGAGTTATAATAAAAATGGAAAATAACTTCCTTGTCCTGAACTACTAAAAGTTGATGTTCAACACAATACATGAAATAATGAAATATGACTTCTCAAGAGGCAAAAATCATTTTTTCAGCTTTTTATTCTAAACCCTTATTATGACCAGTGTCATAATGGTCCCCAAAGCAACTCAAAATCAAACTGAAGTGACTGTCATGTGTTATTTAATGTGTTACTTGAATGCACTACTTCTCTTGTTTTTCAGATGATAAACAAATCTACTATTAAGTCTTTAAGTGATTAGAGTCCCTCTGAACAGAGAAGAAAGCCCCATAAAGCTCTGTATCATATTTCCACTAGATAAGACAACAAAGCAAAGAGGGAACAAACTGTAAGAATTAGAAAGCTCCTCAAAATATGCAATGATCGATGTATTCTTTACTAGTGAAAAAGACAAAGCAGAAGATAATTTAGTAATATGGTTAACTGCTTAGTCTATCAGTCTGGTATCAGCTGAATCAGTATTTAAGTCAGCAGTTCTCATAACTTCCTTTGGAAAAGCACCTTTTGCAGTAAAAAATAATTAAGTAACAAAAAATAATTTTAGTAACAACTTTATGAAGAGGATCTGAGAAACCTCATACAACTCAAAGGAGCAAAAACTTGGGATTTAATTTTTAAACTACCATTTTATAAATATACATCATCGCAGAACAGTAAAGACAAATTCAAAGGAAGTGAGAGAGGTCCTTTTCAACCAATCAGATTTAATATGGCATAAAACTACAGTCAATCCAGTCTTTCTACCAACTGGGTCATCTCAAGGGGCACTGTCTCCTTTACCACAGGATCTGCACATCTAATATGGCAATCTGGGACCCTGAGGTAAAACCACTGTAGCATCTTGGCAACTGCCATAAAACACAACTCAAAAGGAATTGGAATTGGTTAAGAAAGACATTTTCTTACATTTTGCTGTTACTTAACATTAAATGTTTCATGTTCATGTTAGATTGAGAACTAAACAAAAAAGGCCACTGAGGGTGAGAAGATGCTACATGAGTTGTTCTTCCAGCTCTACAGTGTTAAAAGCATCATACGACATGGGAACCACAGCCTGTATCAGCCTGCCATCGCAGTCCACTGCCCCAAGGACAGCAGCTTAAACAAACAGTAATGGTGGAATCGGGGAAAAAAACAAATCAAAACAAAACAGCAACAACAAAAAATGCTTCACATTATGGTTTCATAGCTCTTTCAGGAACACATCTCTTGGTTGTGTTGACAACACTTCTATAGTGTACTTAGTGTGTTTTAACATGTTTTGAAGGAAAGCACCAGAGGCCCTTTGTCTTTGCTGAACATTTTGAAATCTTTTGTTTGTTGCTCTTCTTCAGACTAAGGTGTGTCAATGACAGTTACAGAAATCCTGATCTGCAGTTTTATCCTTCCAATTGCACCTCCATCACCTCATGTTTTATTAGATTTACACTTTGTAAAAAGTATTTAGCAATAAGTCCTGAATTGAAATTCTTGCATGTGAAACTGTAAATGGCAGATTGCAAATAGAAGACAGCTAGATTTAAAAGAATTTTTTTTTTCAGAACACAGGATGCATTTTTCTCCTGATTTGTATTTTACTTTACTTTTAATCTTTTATTTATATAAATACAAAAATACAACACATCCTGAAATGTTTTCTATAGAGAGTGCTAGAGATTCAAAGACTGTCAAGATGATAGGATATGTCAGGACACCAGTATTTTACTATTTCACCAAAAAAAAAGGCAAGCCAATAATCTCTATTGCTTCTTAAATCCCTCCCCACCAAAAGAAACTTTTATAAGAGATTACTCTCCTTTGAACATGTCTTATTAAAACCAACTTTTTTCCTAAGTTGGCATGTGACTTGATAGTGTGCAACTAAGCATGCTTAACTGACATGTAGTTACATACTTGGAACTTTTCTTAAAGAAAAAAGCTACTTAAGAACATTTAAGTTTACACCTGCAAATATTACCGGAGTTCAAGAAAAAAGGAACTAGCAGCAAAAAGGCAGTGAAGTGGAGAATCAGAAAAGCTCTCTTTTTTTTTTTTTTTTTTAAAAAAAAAAAAAAGATGGATAATAAAAGGGTGATAAAAAGGATGATAAAAAGTCATTCAATTTTGAATTCTTTGCTTCAAAGCAAAGTCTAGTGAGCAAAGCACTCTTGTGACAGTGGGGATATGTGCCTTTGAGCCCTTCCAGAAGGGAGTGAAGCCAGGACACCCATTTCTTAGGTCACTACTCTCATTTCCAAGTTACTGCATAAAAGGCTAAGGGGACCTAGTTCACATGCTGCTCTGCAGTGAAGCCAGCTATCTTTACCCACACAGAATAATTTAAAACAGAGATAAGCTATAGCCTCTCTTAAGTGAAGGCTCAAGAGAGAAGTAGATTGTCAGCCACCTCACAAGAGAGTTATTTACCTCTTGGAAATATTTTTTTAATTACCTTTAATACATTATAGTTGAATACGCTATTTTTAATACATTATAGTTAATATTAGGGAAGACTTTTCAGTAAATATTACAGAATGATCGGGGTTGGAAGGGACCTGTGGAGATCCAGCCCAATCCCACTACTCAAACAGGGTCACCTAGCAGAGTAAACATTGCCCAACACCCTGTCCAGCTGGCTCTTGAATATCTCAAAGAAGACTCCACAGCCTTTCTGGGTAACCTGTTCCTCACAGTCAGGAAGTTTTTCCTCATGTTGAGATGGAGCTGCCTGTGTTTCAGTTTGTGCCCACTGCCTTTCATCCTTTTGCTGGGCACCAGTGAAAAGAGTCTGGCCCCATCCCCTTTACATCCTCCATTCAAATATTTTTACACTTTTTACAATCACCCTTCTCTTCTCCAGACTGAGCAGGCCCAGTTCTCTGCCCTTCCTCTAGTAAGAAATGCTCCAGTCCCTTTATCACTCCAGTAGCTCCATGCCTCTCTTGTATTGAGGAACCCAGAGCACGACACAGTACTCACAATGCGGCCACACCAGAGCCCAGGAGAGGGGAAGGTTTGCTTCCCTTGGCCTGTTAGCACCATTCTTCCTACTGCACCCCAGGAGACCACTGGCTTTGTTGGCCACAAGGACACATTGCTGGCTCTTGCACGGCTTGTAGTCCACCAGGACTCCTAGATCCTTCTCTTCAGAGCTGCTCTCCAGCAGACCCAGCCTGTACTGGTACCTGGGGTTATTCCTCCCTAGGTGCAGGATCCTGCACTTGCCTTTGTTGGACTTCATGAGGTCCCTCTCCACGTGTCTCTCCAGCCTGTCAAGGTCACTCTGAATGGCAGCACAGCCCTCTGGGGTATCAGCCAGCCACTCCTCCCTGTTTTGCATCACCAACAACTTGCTGAGGGTGCACTCTGTCCCCTCAGCTCAGGTCATTGAGGAATAACTTGAACAAGACTGGTCACAACATTAATCCCTGGGGGACACCATTAGCTACAGGCCTCCAACCAGACTTTGTGCCACTGATGACAACGATCTGAGCTCTGACAATCAGCCCACTCTCAATCCACCTAGCTGACTGCTCCTCTAGCCCACAGCTCCTGAGCCTTGCCTATGAGGATGCTATGTGAGACAGTGCCAATAGTTTTACTGAAGTAAATGTAGACGACATTCACTGCTCTCTCCTCATCTATCCAGTCATCCATTTTACCACAGAAGTCTATCAGGTTGATTAAACATGATTTTCCCTTGGTGAATCCAGGATGACCACTACTGATCACCTTCTGATCCTTCATATGCTTGGAAATGGTGTTCAGAACGAGCTTCTCCAACACCTTTCCAGAGATCAAGGTGAGGCTGACTGGCTTGGAGTTCCCTGAGTCATCCTTCATGCCCTTTTTGAAGGCAGGAGTGACAGTTGATTTCCTCTAGCACCTCTCCTGATCTTCGTGACCCTTCAAAAATGATTGAGAGTGGCCTTAAATCAGTATTATGTGCTGTCCTATACCCTATATGCCCTGTATCAAATTAATTTGCTGCTCCTCCTTCAGATTGACTAGTGTTCCCACAAAGTCCCACAATTACTTTGCTGCTCCTCCTTCAGGTTGACTAGCGTTCCCACAAAGTCCCACAATGATTCTACTTGCAAAAATTACCTCTGAGCATCATGTGACTACATACAATTCATCACATACACATAAAAACAACTGAAGTTTTACAGCATCTTGTGTCATCCTGCTCCTGCAAACCTTCTCATCACTTCTAGCAAGTGAAGATTATAGTCACCATCCTAGTTGACAGTTATTAGTGTAGCGCTATTAATACAGACTTCTCCTTCAGGCCTGAAATTTCAGTTCATAGGGATGCTTGGTAACTTGTGATCCAGCTGTCTTGCTTACTTAATCTGATTAATAACTTTTAAATAACATAGTAAATACTTCTATGCCAAACCTACCACATACGATGGCATACAAGTTCTGCTACAAATCCACAACCACCTCAGAAAGTACTTCAAACCTCAGTTCTAATGGACTTTTGTGTTATAAACACAGACAGCTTATCCACAAAACACTAGCTCCTGTTTAAAGTAAACTAGTAGTTTGGACAAGGTTGTTATTACCATCAGAAAGAACCTGCACCATAATGAAAAGCACACTGCTGAGGTGTCTCCAACTTATAAGGTCTGTCCTGAAAAAAGAGAGCGCAATATAACCTGCTTTAACTGGTGAGGTTTCCATATGGGATAAGGGAATTCAAACTCTGCTGCCCTCAATACAGTATGATGTATGGGATTCACCAAATGTAGAAACCTGAAACAGATTTTATGTTTAAACAGATTCTAAAACCTGAAAAATCACTCAACTTTAACTTCTGCTAGCCCACATACAACACCAAACAAATGCACCCTTACTAGTGATGCTATATTTTGCTCCTATTTTAAGTATATATTTTTTCAAGTTCTGCCCTCACCAACATGAAGATTTTAGATCACTGATGTGAAGTATGGCATGAATTGAATACATTTTATATTTCAATAGTTTGGTACACAAATTGCTTTGTACACTACAGCTCACTGTGTGCATAGTGTTAGGCCTTTTCCACATCCCTAACCTTACTGTGGCTGTTCAGAGAAGAACCTCATAGCTTGTATCTTTACCTCCAGCTGTAAAAATGCTTTTCATTCAAGATGTTTCAGTGACAGACAGTGCAGCAGTTGCTACACTTGTCCATGTCCTATTTCAGCAAGGATAAGGAAAAATGTGGCACAGGCCCTACTGTCGCTGTGCATTGCTGTACTCAAGTTTCCAAATGTGTGAGAATTTAAGGTGTATCAGAAAATAAGCACCAAGTTTATTAACAATAAAGAACTCCTGTGACATCTTCACTGCAAGATATGGAAGACAGTATCTCATGTATTCCTTTTGTAAGTTTTCAACAGGTTGTAAAGTTAGACACAGAACATTTTCTGAGGCATGTGATAGCCTTTCATACCCTTCAGAAGGGTCGACAGTCAGGATTTAGCTTCAGTTGTGCAGTTCTCCTTCTGATTCCCAGGAAGATGGAGTTCCCCTTCTCCCTGACTGGGGAAGCTATCCACTGAAGTACAGCAAAGCTGTATACAAACTAGGAAATTAACAAACAAAAACTATACTTAGTGACAATCATGACTGCATCAGGATACGCATCCTACCCAAACCTCAAAAGCACAGAAACAAAGAGGGGAAAGACTGCTGTATTCCACCATACTTCTCCATTGCCTAGACACTGTTGAGAATAGACTCTGAAAGGCTTTCACTTCCATCCTTGGTGGGAAAATAACCCAATAGCCTCCTCTGCTTTGATATTAGATACAAAGGTATTTCAGCACTTACTTTCACACATTTCATGCATGTCAATTTATATTGCTTTAACACTTGAAAGAGTTCGTTTGATCGTGTTGGAGTGCAATTCTAATGGTGATAGGCTGCTGTCTTATCTTTTAGAGATGGCAGTGAAAGCCTTTGGAGTATGCTATCAAACAGCATTGTAGGCAATGCGAAAGTGAAAATGAATATAGAAGTCCTTCCCTCTAAACTTTGTATTTCTATACTTTAGAGTGGGTGGGTGGCGGAAGTATAACCCAATGCAATCTTAAACAACACTAAATATAGTTCTGTCTGTTAATATAGCTTAGATAAAATACCTACTAGATTTACTGAAATAATTATTTTTCAACCTGTCATGCAGATGTGGTCACTAGATTACAGCTTGAGCACTACTAAAAGTTTCCATAAGTTTCTAAAACATTGACTGTTCTGGAATAACAGCCTACTATTTAGATCAGCTGGTAACTTGCAATAATGTATTTTACTATGCAATGCAGGTACTTAATTTTCAGGAAAAAAAAATATCACAGAGTGAAAATACTCTAGGCCTGATTCCTGGCTAAGGTTTGTGCACGTTGAAAATCTGATTAACAAAGTGTGACCACAGTGGATCTAGCCAATCTGTACCCTCTATAAGCAACTATCAAGTAATTTGGAGGAGCTGGGCAAGGAAGGGAAAAAAAAAAAAAAAAAAAAGATTTAGTTCAGAGCTGAATGCAGTATTTTGGAATTCCTTCTGTAAGAAAAATCAAGTCTCAAGTCATGATAATTTTAAATTCATTACAAGGTGTAAGGATTTATTTGAAATTTGAAAACAAACAAAAAATCCATGAACTCAAATAAGATGTTTTTCAGAGATGGGAATTATGCCTTGTCCTCACAGATACTGAAAACAGACCAAATTTTATTCTCAATTTTCACTTATGACCATCTTTAAGAATTTTAAACTGTTTTTCAGCTCATTTAGGAACATTTGACATTAAGAGCTGTCTGAAGCTCTCTGAACATCTCAGAAAAGTAATTTTACGGAAAAAGGCAGCCCTATCTTAACTCTGGAACTGAAAGGAGAATTCATTACTCCTTGGCACTTCACAAAAAAACTCCAGGTTGTGACTGGATTATGACTTAGACCTTCCTAGAACGCATTACAAATCTGTAATGGATACTTCATTAGAAGCATTAAGATACAATGTTGTTCTTTCAGCAGCTAAAGGTTTGTCAAAAGGGAAAAGATATTACTGAAAAATTGCAAATACCATCTGCAAAGCATTTAATAATACACATTTTTCTCAGAAAAACAGCAGCCTTTTTGTAGTCTTCTGCAAATTATGTGCAAGACAGAAGTAAACCTATCCCTTACATTGAAGAGGATTAGCCATTTCATGCTAATTGACATTGTACATAATAAATAATCCAGGGCCAATAGATAAAGGCTAGATTTCTGACTGGCTTCCAAGGTAAAGGAAATGGAAAGAAAGGAGTGCTCCTTGGCTATCTTTGCCAATTTATTAGGGGTTTGATTGACTTTTTGTGAGCACGCATTGCTTCTCTCTGCTTTCTAATGAGTGAAAAGAATGTCTAGTATTTCTACTACTTATTCATATTCATCAAAGAATATATACCTCCAATTAGACTTTCATGCTGCCTCTTCAAGCTCTGAAAGTAGTCGTTATATTCAATGAGGGAGAATTGAAAAATAAAATATTTTTTTAGAAAAAAAATAAATTTAGATGAAGAATCTTTAATTCAACTGTCTTTACAGGGAATCTTCATATTTTTAAGCCTCTTTTTGTCATTCTCTGGAATGACTGTCTCCCTCTCCCTTATGATTTGCAGATATCTAAAATCTTAAATAGATATGACTTGCATCTGGCAGATGGGCTGGGCCACTGAAACCTTCTAAACATGTACAGGGCCTAAAACATATTTCCTCTTAAAAGTATATATTTGTGTAATTGTGTATACATGCAAATATGCATTTCATAAAAAAAAAAGAGTGTGTGTCACCTGCTGTGTTTTTCTTCTGGCCTGTAGGGAAAAGATTACTGATCATAGCTGAAACGGTTACCTGGATCTGGGCTTTGTTGCCAGCTGTTATATTAGATATTGTCCAGCATGCTTCCTTTTTGATGGATTCTTTTGGGCTACTTAACAAGTGCAGTAAACTCTGCAGGGCTGAACAATTCAGAATTACCTGTGTACAAAGGAAAAACACACCTTAGACTAAATTTATGATAGTAAATCACCTGGAATAAGGAATACTGTTGCCAAGAGTTAAAGCTTCTCCAAGAGATGTTCCCTAAAAGCTAAAAACAAACAAAAAAATGAACAATAAATAACACAAAACCAATAAAAGACCCACATTGCAAGAACTATGAAATGTGTGCCTTTTTTATGCAGAAAAAAAAAGCAAGGAAAACAACTGAGCAATTATGTTAGAGATCATGTCTTCACTATTTTAGGTGTCACATGAACTAAACAAGATGCTAGGTCCATTACGATCATGCAAAAGTTGGGAAGATTTTCCTGTATTCTTGTCTTTCATATTTTTATATATATAGAAGCTCTAAATACTTCTGTTTCCTTCATCAGCTTGCACAGGGAGCAGATTGCTGCCAGTGTTGCAACCAATGATGAACAGCACGACAGAACAGAAACTCTGTAGAAACATCTATATTTGCAAACTCAAACGTTAAGTATCCAGATAATACAAAAGAACATGTCACACCCCAAAATAGGTATGCTATCAGACAGAATACTTGATTCCATTAACGTTTGATAGTGAAGGGCTTTTTGAGCTCTCTGAAATGCTATAACAAATGGTATAACAAAAACGGAATAATTAACAAATTTTAGATTTAAGTTGCAAATTCCTACAAGAAAGTCAAAAATACAAAGAGCTTATGAAGAAACACAGGAGTCTTTGAATCTGTGGACTGAATCTCCTTGTTCGTCTCTCTCCTCCTCCTTGGCTTTGCACAGTCCTAAAAATTTTTTGCTCCAAATCTTTCATTCAACTGTCTTGACAGGGAATCCTCATATTTTTAAGCCTTGTTTTGTCATTTAAATACACTGGGGACAGGAATTTTCCCCTCAAATGTACTGTCTACCATTTTGGCCTTCTTCAAATACTGGTAGTTGCCATTAGTTGGCTGAGATATTAAGTAAAGGAAGGTTTGTGCTTCCCAGCCTGTATGGAGAATTTTGTAGGAACTTGGCTTGTATTTTGCTTACATGTTCAGATTAACTGTCAAACTCAGGTCCTTCCTTGTCCCTCCCAAATCTAAGGATTTTTGTCTGTATTCTGTCCTCTCATCCCTCACTCCCCTTTTAGTATACGACTTAGTTTGCCTGCAGGTCTGTCAAGCTCTTTTATTTAAATAGTTCTTTAGAATTTGGGGAATGCTGATAGCACGATTCTCTTTAAAAATTATGTGCAGCAAAGAGTCAAAACAATCCATTGAACTGAAATCTAAGATTTATGCCATATTTAATGGCCTGTAATACACACAATTTAGTGAGCCTGCATGGATTTAGCTTTAAAGAAACTATGAAACTACCAAAGGCGCCTCCAAATCATTCTTAAGACTCATGCGTGAAACAAATCAGTGAGAAAATACAGCATGTTTATGCAGCTCAGCTACAAAACAAACATAACTCACAAAATTATGCAGCACTAGTGATAAGATAGTCAAACAGCATTTTATTGCTGCTAACTCACTGTTTCCTCTGGTTTCCTTGTCAAGCCTACCCAACAGTAGGATGACAACCTAATGCTGGGAAGATGAGGCATCAGGTTGATACTTCCCAGTTTAATTTCAAACAAGTAAAGCTGCTGTATCTTACTGATGCTTCTCCAAGCACATGCCCGGGCTCTGTTACACGCCATCCAAACTTGATCAGATACTCTTTTCGCCATGTTCATCAAGACTCTTAACATCATGAAAGGTGACAGGCCTTCAATGGCCCTAACTTGACACATCATTCAACATAAAAGGCAGGATAACAGACAAATCTGTTTTAAAGAAAACAGAGTCCCTAAGGATACTGCATAGTAGACAGGCCTACAGCATTTAGGAATGAAGAGAAATACCAAGGAAACCACCATGTGCTTGCTTTGACAACTTATCAGTCCTTCACTTTCAGGTTTCAAATGGAACATGTGGAAGTGACTAGGTTATCACAATTAAGTAAGAAGATCGGTAATACAATACCAGTGAATCCATACCTGTGTCTGGATATCATCTCCTGTTACAATGTTCCCAACAGCTCGTAAGGCAGGAGATACAACTTTGTAGTCACTGTGCCTAAAATTACCAAGGAAAAATTTAGTGTTAACCATCCTAAAGCATGTCAGTTTTTACCCCCTCTAGGAAGGAACATTAGCCAGGGAAAAATGTCCATGTTATATCTTACCCAGCTCTGACAATTAGACACAGAACACCCATTAATTTTATATTTCTTTTAACTTTTTCTAAGACTTTTAAATATTTGGGCCTTTAGGTATCTTTCATCAGCAAGAAAAAAAATGAGATTAAAAAAGATCCAAGTACTTAATTTTAATAGTCAACAAGTATTTAAAAAGATCCAAGTACTTAATTTTAATAGTCAACAAGTATTTAAAAAGTGCCTTATTCTAGAAAAATTAAGCATTTAGAATTACTTTGTTGACTTACATTTCTTAACACTTCTTAATATGTTCTATTTGTTAATCTAATATCAGATTTTACTGACCAAAGCAGGCTTATACTGAAACATTCTCCTACAATACAGGTTTAGAAAGTTATTTGCATTTAATGGCCCTGATGAAAATTCTAATAAATTTTACCACTCATTACATTTGTGTCTTTAATATAATTTGGAAATTTCATTAGTAACCAATCATAACATAGTATCTATAAATATTGACCTTAATAGCACAGGAAAATTTACAGTATATATAGCTTCCATTTTACAAAAATACAGCTATTAGACATGAGGAAAAAAAAAAAAAAAATCTCCAAAGCACAAAAATAGTAAAGTTACATTGTTTCTCTTACATATGAGAAATAAAGAAGATTAGAGATGGGTAAAAAACTCTCATCTAGCTTTTTATGCATTATTAAAATTCAGGATAAATCTACCTAAGCTTTCTGTTGTAGGAACCTTGACTTCAAGGAAAAGTGAGTAATACATTTGCCTAGAACGAGTTTCTTACATCAGCAGTTCCACAAGTCTTCTGCACACTCCTGCATCAATCACAGCCTGGATTTTATCATTGGGGCCATCAGACAAATAGGACAAAGCCCAGCAGGCATCAGCTAATACATCTGTATCGTTGACAAAGAGCAGCCAGGAAAGCACACTAAGACAAGGCGAAACCTGAAAAACATCACAAAGAGATACATATATTGTGTAATTAAAAGAGCCAGAGAGTCTATTAACATATCAATTAACTCTCTAATGTCAATCATAGAACAATGTGCTGTTAACTCTGGCTGGAATGCGCCAAGAATTTCACTTAGGTAGCACCTACGTGCAGGTCTGTAGCTACACATGTACAGAGGAACAAGACAGAAGAGTACGAGGATTCTTCCCATGTATGGGAATTCTTCAGCTTCTCTGCATTAAAGCAACTAAAGTACAGTTCTGTACCCCTGCAGGAGAACAAATAACTGCAAAAAAGGAAATAGCAAATAGCTAGGCCACAACTCAAAGCAGTGGGTGTGCATGTCTGCCCAAAGGACTAAATGTATTCATAAAAATTCCTTTGTGAGAAGCCCATATATCGGCCGAGAAATTTTGAAAAGTGAAATATTTCTGCTCTTTTATTTGGAGCTTCACCACTCCCTTCTTATTGTTTATTTGAATACCACCACCATCCAGAGCATTGCCTTTCAAACATGCCTTACCTTGGCAAAATCTGGAGGAGGATTCTTCCCTCTGCAGAGGTTCGACAGAGCCCATACAGCATTTCGTGTCATAGTGAGACGATTCTGTTTTGAAAGCAATCTAAAAGCAAAGAAAACCACCACATTTTTTTTTATTTAAATCAAAGCAATCTAGAAGAGTTATTTGTTAACTGCAAGAATTGATAAAGTAAACTCAGGATCATGTTTTAATTGCCACCAGATGATAACTTGCTAGATATATTTATTTATTTTTTAAATAAAAAATAAATCCCAAGGAAAAAAATCATCCTCAGTGGCTGGATAGTAACATTTTTGCTACCTACATAGTAAGAACACTCTGGTAAGAACAATAATTGTCACGCTCTAAAAGTGTGCACATTTAACTGCTTAGATACTGTCACGGCAGATTAACAGTCAAGTGGTGCAGGAATTGTGACAAAATTACTGTAAATGACAGCATCTTCTCAAAATGATGCAAGTAGTTTGGAGAATACTCTTTTCACTGGAATTTTGCCTCAAATTCTTAGTTTACCAACCTCACCCTCAACCTTACATTTGTATGTAAAAGTTTACTAAGGAAAGAGAACAAAACTTTTCCTTTATAGTACAGCAATCAAAAAAAATTGCAGAACTTGGTTTAGGGCTTTTCAAACATTAAAGACTGTCACTCAGTGAGATATGTGGTCACTCAGTGGTCAAATACTGCAACAGCTTGCCCAGAATAGTTATGGAATCCTTGCCATATGTTTCAAATTGGACTGGATAAGTACTTCAGCAACCTAATCTAATCTCACATACTTTGAATAGTGGTTTGGATTAAATGACCTCTAGAGGCCCCTCCAAACCTAAACTATTCCACAAATCTATAAAAGCCCCAGACATTCACCCACCATGTAAAATAAAATGGTTCAGGCTTAGCTACTCCTACATTTTAACTCCAGAAAGTAGCTCAGAGCACCCCCATATAAAATCTGATTAGATCACAGTGCAAGTCAAGTTAAGAAAAATTACAAACAGCAATTTTTACCAGTTTACAAATTGCAGCCAAAATAATATACCTAATCTCACTGTATATTGCATACACTACCAGCTGTCAATATCAGCTATCAATAGTCTCCTAGTCTTATATTAGGTGTGGCCTTTTAGATTCAGTCTTATCAGACACTCAAGCAAAATGCTGAAGAACATATTAAAACAGACTTACTGCAATAAAGGGGGCAGGATATTACAGTCCAATACATAATCTCTGCACATGGTGCTGTCTCCAGCAATGTTGCCAAGAGCCCATACTGCCTGCAATGAAAAACACAAGAGTGATTGCTTTTATTCTTATAATGCAGCCAGTTTAATATAGGTATTAGAGTGGGATACACTCTCACTGTTAGGTCCTGTAGACAGCATACAAAAGGAGAACACACTCTGGTTGAGAGTTATATATAGACAGTCAAGCTGACTACACTGTTCAGGAATATTTGCACAGATCAAGAAGGAGTAAAAAAGTGTCTAGGGGGTATGTTTGTAAAGATTTCTGCAGGCAGACATAACCACCCTCTGCCTACAGTATGAGGTACAAACTAATCTTCTCCAGCTATGTGTCATTCGGTTCAAAGCTGGCTCAAGTCCTGAAGTTTCAGAACATGGGTCAAGCAAGCTCATATCCACTCAAAATACGTGTGTATAACACCCCATATTAGTATGTCCTAGGAAGCCACAGAAACAAGCATTGTTTATAATACAGTCATATTAGAAATGCTGGCAGTAGTTTCACCAAGAAAGATGAAAATCAGAATCTAAATTCAAGGGAAAAAAAAATCTCTTTAATAGAACATATTACAAGACAGTAAATATATGCATAACAAAATACAAGATTACGTATTTCCACCCTCAGGCACTTGTATTACAGTAACCCCTCAGCTTGAGAAATAAGATCTAAAATACCAGAAGATAGTCAGAGCAGCATGAAATCCATCTTCTTTAATATGGTAAGAACAAAAGATGTCACAATTTTTGATTTATGCATTTGTGATTTATGCACTGAACAGTCTTTATAATATTGTAGCTCACTAGTATCAGAGCTATGACTTAAAAAAAAAAAAAATAAGAGGGAGTAGTTTTTATTAAGTATTAAAGTCAGGTTTACAAATTTCACGTGATTTACAGATACTTTTTTTTCACATAAAGAAGTGTATGAAAGTTACATATGTTGTCTTTTTTGAGGTTGCAGAGGACAAAGTGCTATACCAAACAGAGAATGTATATGATAAAGTCTACGCAACTTCCAGTATTCCATGTGGCTTCAGGATAAAAGCAATCCTGTTTCATGGACAAAAGCAGAATTCCTTCCCAAAATTTCTCTTCAGTTAAAATTTCCAGTCAGGATTATCATCTTATACAGGTAGCATGTATGAAAAGAGCAAGAATGCTAGCGCACTCTCTAAACTCAAAACACACACCAAATATTGAAGTCCCCAAACGGCAAGTTGTTAGAAACTAGGAAGCTAATCTAGGGAAGCATTAGTTTTGTTTCATTCTCCTGGTCAGGCATGTATACTTCTGGAGTGTTCCCCCCTAGGCCGATATTGAATAACGCAACTTATATTGTATTCCAAGTTTTTACATTTTACAATATTTGTGACAACAGTTTGTCTGAAATAAAAGTATAATGCTGGGTATGACGGTTTCACAGACTCAAGATGGAGAAGGAAAATGCTGTCTGTGACTTAATCTAACTTTTCCATGTGCCATCTCCTGCAAAATTTCATTCTTTTTTGAACTGTAAGGAGCCAAGCATGTTGCTTGCTAGGATGCTTGTATTTCTTTAGCAATAAGTAATCCTTGACACAAATTTAAGACCTCAGTTAATTCTATATTAACTCATGGATGTAAGTATAAACGCTTAGGGGGTAAAAAGAGCTAGAATTTTTAATAACTTCCTTTTCTTGGATGTGCTGGTTACTTTGTGCAAATCTTGCTCTTTGGACACCCTTTTGCACATTATGACACTCCTCAACTCTGCCTTCCATTTATCCTTGGACGTTGCTTCAGCCATTATAGCAATTCCTATTTTTAGGGTTGCAACAGTGATAATCACATAATCCAAGCATCTATTCTGACTCTAAACAGCAGAGCGGCTTTGCACGAGCACAACTCACATCACAAAGTCTGCCGAAAGAAATTAAAACAGCAGTTCTTCCCTGTCCTACAAAATCAAGAGCAAGAAAGCAGCAGCCTAGCCGACTTGCTTGATACCACAAGGTCTGGTAACAGAGGACCTTGCAAGAAATTCTTGACAAGCTGAACAGAAACTAAAATATGTTTAGTAAAAATATACAGACTTCAGTTCAGTAAGGAAAAGCTTTTTCCTTGAAGAATCACCTCAGCTTTTCAGATAAATAAGGAACATAAAACTGATTTAAATTCTTCTCATCAGACACTGCTACAAACATCAGGCCTTCTTGTCCTTCCCACAGGGGACAAGTAAACAGTGATATGTGCCTTTATTTTTCTTGTCTGTATAGTGTTCAGAGATTTCCACTGTTGTCTTCTCTTTGGTCTTCAAGATGCCAAGGGTTTGCTTGCCATAACACACATTTTGACTTCATTTTAAACATCCCAAATATTTTTATCTTCTTTTCTAAACAGAGGTAAAGGGATATTTAATTCCAATAAGTTTCAGAGATATTTTATGGAATTAACAAAGGTTTCAATGTAAATAATTTTACTGGATTTCTAATGTCCATACCTGAAGATGAAGTGTGTTATTTTCAAAACTGTAGTCTGTGTTTTTATCAAAGATTTTAGGTAGCGAATTTGTAGGTACACTGAAAAAGCAAATGCTACCTTGTCATCTGACATTATGTGCATCTATAGAGATGTACAAAAATTTATTAATTGTCGAATACAGGAGTAGGAATTGTGACAGGTCTTCAAACTGTTTTTTTCATTATTAAATTCTAGCCTGCTTTCGAGTCCCTCCCCAGGCTAGACAATTTCTATGGTGAATTACAGCAAACTGCCAAATTCCTAGGGTACTGTTGAGCCATATGGTACCTTCTATGCATAAACCATATTCTTTCTGACAATCTTCCATTGTCCCCAGGATTCAGAAGGTTCTTCTGTATTTTGTTACGTTTTGGGATGTTTAAACCAAGTGCTAAACCTACCATCACCAGGACAAAGATTCTGTGCTTCTCAGTGGATAAGAAATATTATGAAGTGCAAATCTTTTTTTTTTTTTTTCCCCCCTCCCTTCCATCTTTGGCTGTTGGATGGGAGGAACGTTGGAAGGAAGATTATGGAAATTAGTTGCACACACATATAATCGGTTTAGCGGTCATGAGGAGAGATACCAAATGTCCAGGCACTTCGCAGATGCTTTCCACTACGTCCCAAAGTAGAAAAAAACATTTCTTTCAGTTTCTGGGTGATGGGACTTTCTCTTTACTTGCACTTCATTCACTCAGTCATCAAAATAAAAAAATAAAATTTAAAAAAAAAGAAAAAGAAAATGAAAAAGCAAAAACAAAAACCAGCTGAGGCACAAGTATGAGTTACTTTATCTAAGGTCTAGTCAGTAGCACTTCTCATGTATAAATCAGCAAAGCCAGCTCAGACTCGCAGGTCACCTCTGTGACGAACAAATAGTTATCAAGAGCCACATTAATACAACCAGTATCAAGTGGAAACATATTGGAAGAATACAAATCGGTATTGTAGCTGGAAATGCAAACCTTCCCAAAGGAGAAGAGGGCAGCTGGGGCCTTCCTGCCACCAGCTGTCCTTGAGCTGCAGAGCAACAACAAACAGCCGTCCTTGGGACGCTGCTTCATGAGCCTAAGACAGAAAAAGGTCTTGCCTGGTTTTTAAAGGAGAGACCATGTTTGCCAAGGGAACCCATCAACACAAGGGTTTTACAGGGCACTCAGGGTAGAACAGCAGCAAAGACACTGTAAAGTTCCATCAACTATAATCCTTCTCAAAGGGCTTTGATGGGGTTCTGCAATAGAAATCATTGCAGTAAAGCATTTCTAAATCTCTGGATATAGTCTTCTCTTCCAAAACGTAGTAAGTGGAAGAAGGTTCAGACTTAAAACATCTGACTGAAAAATAAAGACATGTAACAAAAAGCATGACAGTGCACAGCAGAGAGGAGCACAACCCAAAAGTTTTTCACGAACACTGCAGGTGAAGTTTTGTCACAACTTAGTTTCTTTGGTGGGAAAAATGGATGCCAACTGGTTTGACCATCAAACACAGGGAATATCACAGAAAGGATGATACGCAATGATGCAATGAGTGAAACAGAAGAACTAAAGGATGGTAAGGTAAGTGGATGTCAGCTTGCATAGGTTAATGGAAAACACATTAATGGAAAACAAGATATAGTTCGATTAACATACATATGGTTTAAAGTTCCATTGTGCAGACTTCTAACAGCTCAGTATCACACAACATTCAAATTACCATATGCATAAAAAACAGTGCAATACATAAAAACTCATTTATGAATTTGGAAAGCAAAAAAAAAGGACTGTTTGGTAGAGAACCATGATCAAAAAAATATGTTTCTGTTCCTGAGGCACTACTATAAAAAGTTTGAAATGAAAAGACAAATTCAATGGTGGTAAAAGTCTGTAGAAGACAAAAATATTGATAATGATTAGTCAAGAGGTAAAATATTAATTATGAAGTTTCTCCATTTTATACTATGATTCAAAATGATATTGCTACTTACAGTTCCTACAGAATTAGTAACCCACTTAGCACCCAAAATGGTTTACTGAGCACAGCCTTCAGTGTTTTTCTTCATCCTTCACTATATTAGCTTATAACCTGCTTGCCCTGAACATACAGTTTTATTTTCTGTATTTTTCCTGACTTACTATAAATGCAGCAAGAGTTGCTTGCAAGTAATAATCTTCACAGTGCTATTGTGAGAGAAAATGAAGAATAATTATTTTGTCATGAGAAAACTGTGGGGGTAGAAATTATGGCCAATACAGCCAAATAACATCAAATTTAGGAAATACAGCTTGAGATGCCCAGAATATGATCTGCTCAAAACACAGATCTAACTGTTGAAGACACTAGTAGAGGTGCTGAGCCACAACAGCTACACAGTAAAACACTAATCTTCTATATTGAAAAAAAAAAAAAAAAAAAAATCACATTGATCTAATATCCACTTACTGTAAGCTGGTATAAGCAAAATGTTCATCATCAAACATCAAGTGGTAGATATATTTTATCCTGGAAATCTGCAATTACCTTAGTTGTAAAAAACCTCTTCCTTTTCTCCCTCACTCACTATGCCACTTCCCATATTTAACAAACAGGGTCGCAGCACAACAAATGAAAATCTCCTTTACTACCCACTGATTTCTTTCTACAGCAAGAAACTGCATACATATTGAATGAGATGAAGCTCTTCTGGAAAAATACTATATCGTGTATTCAATTCCACTTTGTATAGCAGAAGAATGACAGCCAAAACCTTTGTGCCCTTTCGCATTCTTTTTTTTTTTGTAGACATTAAATTGAAATGGATTTTTTTTGTTGCTTTGGTTTTTTGTTTTGCCTTTTTTTTTTTAAGCAATCAGGAGAAGAAAAAAAAAAACAGAGCTTCCTTCAAGTTGTACTGCAGCAACCCTAAAGTCAGCTGTCAGCAGGGCTACAACCTTTAAACCTTCATACCTTTCTACCCACAGCACCCAAACCTATCATGAAAAAGCTATGTATAACACTTTGCATTAGCACATCTTTCGTAAGCATCATTTATTATTCAGCAATTTCTTGCTGCTAGAGACTTGTTAATATCAGAGATCATGGATTCAACACCTGAACTGTGTAGGGAAATATTTCCCAGAGATTTCAACGCATTCAGCCTGCCTACATTCTAAACTTGAACATGTCAGCAGTTTATTAGGAGACAGAGGAGGAGGGACAGGGATAAACTACTTAACTGTGGCCCCTAAGCTCTTCTGTTAATTCACACACATCTTAAAGCTGCACAAATCATTCTAAATCAGGCTGGCTCTTCCCACACGCTGTCTGAACATCAGCAGGAATATTTACGGCCTAAGAGAAAAACAAGTTAGCCTTCGCACAGAAGATCATTAAGAGCAAAGAATGGAGTATCTCTTACCACACTCAATGCCCCCATTGTTTTGCGGAACAATATTTTGCAAATAATGACTGAATTTTGGAAAGTAATCCCACAAATTTCAAAGCCCCAAAAGCTTGAATTCCAAAAAGCACTTTTTATATCATATACCTAAGTTTGGATGGATGTTCACATAGGCAGAAGATGATTTCTGCTTTTTTATGCTTTTGGTAAGTTCCATACCAAATTTCTAGTTTCTACAACAAAAGGAAACTAATTTCCTCAAAGAAAGTATAAAAATGATAAAAATACTTTTTAAAATATTATTTTCTGAAATAAGTTTTTTTTTTTTTTTCATATTTTCCTTTAACAAAATTTTCTGAAGCACCTGAATCCGGTTTCTCTCAGAACGCCCTTTCCAAAATAATATAGGCAGAGACAGGCCATTGAAAATTGAAAGATCCAAAAAACTGAAGAACTAGAAAGCTATAAGCAACTGAAAGAAAGGAAGGAAGAAAAAACAAACCAACAAACAAAACCACACCAGTGTCTTTCCTCTGGAAAATATTAGGCACCCTTAAGCACAGGTGGCCCTTTCTGAGCCAGCTATAAGAGAGAAAGGTGAATTATACAGAGTGATCCAAATTGCTTATGAGCTGGGCTCTTCCGATCACGCATCTCAATACAGCCAAATGCAAGGTCAGACATCTAGGAAAAGAGAATAGAGGTCACACTTACAGGATGGAGAACTGAATCCTGGAAGCCTGTGACTCTGAAAAGAACAATGGCTCATACTGGATAATCAGTTTAGCCTGAGCTCGCAGCCTGCCTCTGAGGCAGAGTCCTCATATACATCTTGGATATTTATGCAGGGATGTATCCAGTAGAAATAAAAATTAGGTATTACTTCTGCAAATAGCACATCTGAGAGATGCTACTGGATTATCCAGCGCTTATGGCTTAATCAACACAAAAAGATATTAAAACAGAGCAACGGTCAGAAATGGGTCACAAAAAATAAGAGGTCAAGAAATATCTTTATAATGAAAATTTAGAGCTTAACTTATTTCATCAGGAAAAAACTTACACTGCGGCCTATAAGTAACTGTAGGAAAAGACAGAGAGCCTGCTAAGTGAGTGGGTAAAAAAAGAAAAGCCAGTGCCTGAAACCTAAAACCACTAAAATTTACTTAGTGAATGTACATTATTTTCAAGCTAGAATTACAAATTACTGAAAATCTGTGTGCCAACATGATAAGTATTTCATCACTTGAAGTCCTCAAAGCAATATTAGACACATTTCTATTTAGCACAAACACAACTTGGGTACCTCATGCAGAAACTACCGAGTCAGATGTTTGGTTTGTGCTTTGCACTATGGTCTCTTCATGTCTTAACCTAATTTGTAAGGAAGGCACCAAAGAGCCATTTACACATAAAGATCAGATCTTTATTCTTTCATTTTAGCCATGATCTTTCAAGATTTTTTTTTTCCTGAAACATACAGCAGACATACATACAGAAAACTTGATTACGCTTTTGCCTCTTTTTCTCCATTTTCAGACAACAAAGTATAATGCGCTCACACTTTATCGTCAGGAGAAATGTGCAAGAACTTTCATTTTCTGAAGTCTTTTTTTTGTAAAGTATTTTTGAATTCCTCATAAAGCAGAACAATATTAACCCTGAACAGACTGACTATTAACTATGGCAGTGGTTAATACACGATTTCCAGAAAAAAAACAACATTGCAATAATTGCTCAGACATATATGCTAGGTGCGAAACAACTATTGTACAAAACTGCTAAACACTACATTCCTGCTAAAGGCACGGGACTTTCTTAGAGAAAGGTCTTGTTACTTTCTGTAAAGAACCAAAATCAGAATATTCTTAATCTTTACCTGTTCCTGTACATCTTCAAACTCTGAACTGAGCAGCTCTATGAAGATGGGGACAGCTCCTGCTTGGATCACTATTCGAGTCTGAAGGGAATTTCCCGAGGCAATGTTTGTCAGCACCCAAGCAGCTTCAAACTGGAAAATACAGAAGAAACTTTATTGGAAACATTCTATGCCATACCAAAATTGAGGGAAACCTTTTAAAACCAGAAATAATTGCTGGAGGGAAAGTATCAAATACCTAATTATCACAGAAAAATCAGCAAACTAAGGGTCAGGAACGTACAACTGGAATTCTCAATAACATGAAATCAAAATCTGCAAAAATACTCATGAGGACTAATACTCTAAAGATGGCAATTTTTAGTTGTGTGTCCTCCTGATACAACTAAAAGAAAAATTATCTTGTTGTAGGACGTGATTAGAAAAAAGGTTTCCAAAATGCATTGATTTAATAAAGGACAAGGCAAGGACTGCAATAAAGAAAAAAAAAAATCACAATGTCAAATTGAAAAAGAACTAGAAGCAAAGAGTTGAAATGCATGGGTTAGGACCAACTTACAATATACTTACCTTCCTGTAATTTTACTTATCTGAAATTAATACCTAGCTTTCTGATACAGTGTAATAGTTTTACTAACCATCCTCCAACCACTTGCTTGTATTTCAGAGCTTGATTTTAGTTTTCTAGTGGGTGTCAACACAGTGAACTATTCAGAACACAAAGACTTTCACATTCTCTCCAGCCATATACCCATAATGGAGGGGAAAAAAAAAAAAAAAAAAAAACACTATATATATGTGTAGATTAATTAAAATTAAGATCAAGTTGCCTGGGTACTTCCCCTTATCCAAATTAAAACTTGATATTTTAACTTTTTCTGAATTTAGTTCTGGTATGAACTAATCATGAGACCTCTGTACCTCTTTTGCTGAAAAAGTTTCATTAAACTGAGCTCTTTCCAACATCTAACTAGACTTAGAGGAAATCAGAGGATGCTCTTGTCAGAGCACCATTTAACATCTCAGACAAAAAGAAGTTACAGAATGGTTGGTTAGCCAAAAGTCCATTTTTTACTAGGAATTCCATCAACAACACAGAAGGAATATGGAGACTAAAGCCACAAAGATTCACTGCCATTAACATAGGAGAGTTTCCACATTCAGCTCCTCATACAAGTAATTGCAGTATGTGGAGAGAAAAATCCTCCACGCTTCCCGAATGAATCGAAAATCCCCTCCTCCTGCACGCAGAGCAGAGTCAGGAATGACCTGGACAGAAGCCGAAAGTCTGCGCGTGCGTGGTGAAGAGCGCCCTTGGAAACGAGGCCCACTTCCACCTCCACCCCCAGAGAAGGGTGAGGTGAGGCTAAGAGAAGCTCCTCACTCTGATCACAGCAAAAAAAAAAAAAAAAAAAAAACTCACTTGATAAGATGAAAGTTATTTAGATGGAATGGACTATCAAGGCTAAGATAGCATAGTAAAGAAAATTAATAAGTAGGAATGGACTATCAATAACAATGTACCTTTGTTTATATTTTCACTGCTTCCTTACAAATTATTTAGGACAAGGCTGTAAATTTCAACTTAGGCTAGGTGCTTTTTTCATGTATACATGGAATTAAAAAAAAGAAACATAGCACGCCACACAAGTGTGATAATTTAATTCAACTTATTCAACCTATGATTGCATTTTTTTTTTTTTTAAACTGCAGATGTATCTACATTTGAAGTAGATGCCATCTTTCTTTTCTTTCCTCCTATTCAACTGTATCCTTCAAACATTACCAGGTTCATTGTTTCCCTTTATCTTTCTCTCTTAAGGCTTCGTGCTAGAGGCCCCGGAAAGGAATTCAATTTTTCTGATAAACAGGTTGTTTAACTTTCCATGGAGTGGCTCCTCCTCCTAGTAACATACAGCAAGTTCCTCAATAGTGACTCACAGATCTTTGAAATTCTGCTGGTCTCAAGTTGAAAACTAATTCCTACAAATGCTACATTTTTTTTGCTACAAAACAAAGAAAAAAAAAACTTGCATAGCTCCACCCACCAAAATTTGGACTTTATGAAGCACTAACACTCTACACCTTCTGTATTTTTGACAGAGCATTGATTGATTCCAACCTATATATTGTACTACAAAAGCTGTCAGCTCTTGACATTCTTCTATTATTACAAAATTTCCTTCCAATTCAGCATTTGCTACTAGTCCAGAAAAAACATTATTGATCACAAAAAGCAAGAGATAAATCAGATGAAGTTCCAAGAAGTCAAAACAAACACAAATTAACCACCATTGTAACAAACACAACGAAGCTTTTCAAACAAAAGCAAAAAAAAGTTTCACGGTTTCTACCTTTACCATTATAGGTGTTACCCAAGTTATAATTCTGAACTTTTTTAGATTTTAAGTTTGTAATTTGTCATAATTCTAAAGACTTAAAGCTGTCTTCATTTATTATAAAAAAAGACAAACAGTACATTTTAGCTTAACACCTTGCATCTTGAGGCCCATGTTTCAAACACTTTTTGTCACACAAGAAAGTTTAAAGACTCCACATTAGCCATTACACAATAAAACTCATTCTCTCTCCTACTCCCATCAGAAGCCTAGAAATGGAGTTGCTAGAAATCCTGAAAATAGTTTTGTTAATGTCCGTAAGAAAAAAAAGGAGAACATCTAACTTAGCAAAAACTGATACTTTCTACCTAAATTTAATCATCATTTTTCCTTATAACATAGAAAGATAAATAGATTTATATTTGCATACCTGTAATGTACAGTTTTCTTTTCGTTTGAGGAACTCCACAAACCTGGCCACAACGCCTGGTGTGCTTATGACTTCATCTATTGGTGGATTTGGTTCTATTCAAAATAAAACACAAAGTTAGATGCTTCAGTTTCTTTGTAGGATCTTCACTCCTGGTAAAGTCAAAACATAAGCCACAGCCCTTCTACATTTTTCTCCAAGTAGTTTTAGCACTTACCTTTGGAGAGAAGCTTTCGAAATTTCTGGGTGGCTGAAAGCTGCTGTTCTGGGCTATTGGAAAAAATCATCTCAATCATATCAGAGGTGATGACAGCACTCTAGGATTTGTATAGGCAAGACACAGAAACAAAGAGAGGGAAAGAGGGACAAGAAAATCTTGTATTAATGGGAAAAGGTTACGATATTTGCTAAATTACAATAAAAATTTTCTCTCTGATTGAGGAAAAAATAGTCTGGACATTAATGATAAAATAATCATTCAATGGAATACATATAAGCATTACACATTAAGTGAAGTCTTTCTTCTCTGGAAGAGAGGAAGTCTTCTCCTTGCTGGAAATTTTACTTAATGTATTCTAAAATAACTTTTTTTTTCTTATTTCTTTGGGATGGGAGGTAAAAGGGAGGAGAGGAAGGGGAAGAATAAGCAATTCCAAATAGTTCCAAATTCTCTCCCCTCCACAAAGCAACTATATAAATGTCAGTTTTAACAAAAGATTGTATTAAAATAACAATCCCTGTTATGCAAGAACATTTCTGGTTATGCCATTATTTAGATTTTTTGCAGTATGTACTTTTTGAGTTATTCTTTAACACCAAAATGTACAGGAACTCTCATTTTTAGAAGGTCTGAAAACCTCAAAACAGACATCACAAATATATCACAGCATTAAGTTTTCCAAGATATTGATTGTATTTCTACCAGTATGGCTAAGCTAAATCAGTAACCTTTCCTATGCCAGGTATGACACTTGGTTTATCACGTGTATATCCCTGGAAAGAAAAGCGCGGGGACAGCTGGATATTTTTTTTTCACTACATGATTTTCTGATCCAAAACCAAGAGAAAGTCAGATTACAGTAGCGAAAATACTTAGTCTGCATTTGTGATCCCAGGAAAAAAAAATACAAAAAGTCTAAATTTTTTCATAGGAGGCAGCTGGCAGGGAACCAAAAAATGCAGTACTTCCTAAATCTTTCAGTTCCAACTGTTAAGACCCTGAAATTAATGGTATTTAAAATAGAGGTCTGTATAACGCTAGTACCTATCCTAAATACATAGGCCTCCTTCCTTACTTTAACCATCAACTCTTTTACACAAGCTGGTATTTTTGACCTGTCTGATGCTTAAAGACTAGTTTGAAGAGTAAAACAGTATGTTCCATTATGGATCTACCACAGTGCTGTGTCTCAGTAATTTTCACGGCTGGTCTAATCACCAACAGACAAAACAAACTAACCTCATTTCTGTTACAACATCATTTGAATATTCTGAAAATGGATGTAAGAGTGAAGAATCATAGCAAGTCATTAGGACTTGGTGAGGACTGCATTTTTTTCCTCCTCTTTTGAACTCCTTATCATTTTTTTTTCCAGGGAGAAGACTGTGGTAAAGAAATAGGAAAAAGCGGGGTGGGGGGAAAACTAACTTCTACTAACAGAAGTTTTTCTATAGGATGAAGTTCCAGTTTGGAACAGAGTTCAAGGACACATGCAGACAGCTAAGCAGCTCTAGCTATGTTTCCAACATCCTACTTTAAAATTGTGCCATTTAAAATTTACATAACAGAGATTTTCATCCAGCCTCTTTCTGCTTCGTAAAATGCAAAAGCACACTGCATCATTGCATACTCTGCATTTGCATTTTTCAAGTACTACAATTTTCAGAAAAAAATAAAAAGAAAGAAAAAAATTATCTAGGACAGTCAATATCAGACCAAGAAGTAACCAGGGTGATTGTAAAAATGATATTTTAACTTAGTACCTCAGTTTTCTTGAAAGGTTGCTCCCTGAGTAACCACTCACTCTGTTCCTAACCTTTCTCTCTTGTGTAATCTGTGTCAGGTCACTATTGCTGATAAAGGTATTTAAGGGCTGTCCATAAGCTCTTTGAATATCATTTTCCACATTCTTCTGGAACGGCATTACTCTTAAAGCTACTGCATCATAGCGGTGCTCAGTTTAAAAAAATAAAATAAAATAAAATAAAATAAAATAAAATAAAATAAAATAAAATAAAATAAAATAAAATAAAATAAAATAAAATAAAATAAAATAAAATNAAAATAAAATAAAATAAAATAAAATAAAATAAAATAAAATAAAATAAAATAAAATAAAATAAAATAAAATAAAATAAAATAAAATAAAATAAAATTTCTCAACACTTACAGAAGTCATCTCCATATTGTTCATCTGAGCCTCATGGAAGCCACCATCTGACATTACCTCCTCCTCTGCTTCTTCCTCAGCTGTTGCAACATTTCGACGTTTAAACAACTAAAGAGAGAAAAAAAATTAATAAAAGCGGTTCAAAACTGACAGTCTATACATACACAACATGTCATATTAGGCTGCAATAAAAATGACAGATAGTTATCACCTAAAGGAAGAAGCATGCTGGCACCGGGTTTCCTTTGGACTCATAAATCAATTCAATGGACACAACAGAAAAGAATATTGTTTCCCCAAATTTCTGAAAAATTCTCACTGATACTCCTTTTTCTTCTTCACGGTACTGTTCCACTTACTTCCACCTTCTAGATGATTGCTTTCTTGTCCTCTTGCAAAGATACAAAGAGGCTGCTGGGGTTCAAACACCTGAAAAATTGCTGTGTGTAACAGACTTCTGTGGAACAGCTGCTCCAACTGCGGTCACTGAACTACTGCAGGGAACAGACTTCTTTATAGAACGATCATGTAGGACTGTGGAAATGATATTAGGAGGAGGGGAATTTGGTTGCTGATCAAGCAAAGGAGGTGGCCAGTTTGGCAAGTCAAGGGGAGAGTTACAGAGGCTACAGCTGCTACTCTTCCCCCTTTAACCAAGACCTCTCACTGGAAGAAACATCAGTAGTGACAAGTTGGGTTTGCGGGTACTGCTCAAGCTGTTCCTTGATGGAGGCAGGAAACAAACTTCCAGCACCGAGCCATGCCAGATTCGCAGCATTACAGTGCACAGACAAGACAGAGACCAGACACAGACCTACTCTTACTAAAAGGCATTGTAAAATGTGTTCACCAAACTGCATGAACATTGTACTTGGGCACAATCCAGGCCAAAATTTACAGTTTTCAAGTTATATGAAAATACTGAGATTTCGGTGGGTACTGGGGGACATGTGGGCTGCGTATAGAGGTTTTTTTTTGGGTGTGTGGTTTTTTTTGTTTTGTTTTTAGGGGGTAGGCTGAAAAGGCAAAAACAATTTTAGAACAACAAAATGCAGTATATATGAAAATAGCGTAATCAGAACAGGAAGCTGCAAATGAAAACAACTCGGTCAAAGAACAATTTTTTTTTTCCACAGGGTTCTAACCTGCAGCTGTAATGGCAAAAGCGGCATTCTCGACAGCAGTCGACCATTAAGTCAAACACTGGCCACCCCATGACCTATGTGTCAAACACATAAAAGCGAAGTACCTGCAGAAACGTTCAGTCTGAAACGGCTGCGGTCGTAAAAGAGCAAAAGAAAGTACTTCGACTGCAGCCAGCTTCACTTCTGTTTCATTGTTAGTCCAGATAGGATTAACAATTTTCTTTAAGAAAAGGAAATACTATGACTTCTTTATTTAGGCAACTTGGGATAATCAGGTCCTGGAGAGGTCAGAGGCAAACATAAGAGATTTCTAGTGACCCATAGTTTTTCTAATTTAACAGCAGTTTTAGAGGTAACATCAGTGATGTTCTGTGGTATCAGTGATCTAAGAACACCGCCTGCTGTACCTGATCAAAATCAAGAAGATATGCTGTAAAGCACTCTCAAAACTCTCCCCAGACTACACATTTTTCTTCAAACCATCTGTCACTGACACTGTGAAAGACATAAATCACATTGAAGACAACTTACCATTCTAAATCAAAACCCTACAATCTTTGCTTGAAATTCAGAAACCAGAACACAAGTGAAAAACACTTACTGTAACTTTACTTGGATTCGAACCAAACCCGTAAGGTTTCCTATGAACAGAACTAAGAACAAATGGAACAACTCCTTAAATCTACCTCTTTTTAATCAGAATATGGTTTTCATCACCTCTTATCATTGCTGTTTTTTCTCCATTGAACTCTGGCACCTGACCTTTTGCCATTTGGAGTATTAACTAGGACTAAGACAAGAACAGCAAGGGAAGCTTTGTTTCCAACCATTTTTCTCAATCATCACACTGTGCAACATATATTAAATCCACTATTCAAAGTATTAGCCCTATAAGGATATGGGCCTATGGGTAGATAGAGCATAAACTTCTGTAAATTCATAAATGAACTGAGAATAATCAGGTCAGCAATCTATTTCTTCCCTCAAGGAAATACTTCCTACAACTTATAAGAACTTGTTAGACCCTTTCTTCCTCCTACTCTATCTGCAAAGTTTCCTATCATTCCACCTTGGTTTTCTACTCTCTAGAAAGAGATTAAAGCCACCACAACTCAACAAAATGGAAGAGGCTCAATCACCATCAGGGCAAGGTTAGCCAATTTAGTTCTAGTTATCTTCACTGCCAAGCTAATCTTACACTTGAGTGAATGAGACGCACCCAGTAAGTTTGTACCATCTGCAGAAGAGGTAGTAAAGACTGCAGATGACTTCCCTTCCTGACTGTGCATGAATTTGGCAGGGCACAAACAATTAAGAATGAGCTTTTCTGAGAGTTCAAAAAAGAGCTAGGGACATATTTTTGCAAGATGAAACCCATCTGAGAACTAATTATAGTTATCACAGCTGTATTGTAATACCTGTTCCTCTCTCTTCTGCTTCCTCAGCTGAAGACCCTCTTCTTCCCGCCTGCGACGCATTTCGTCAGGGTTTAGAGATTTGTTCTTGTAGCTCTTCAGGCGGAAGTTCTCTTTTCCTGAGGTCGTCATGATTCCTTTAAAATGCAATTAAAAAGAGAAAACGTCAAAATACAATCACTCAACAATGCATCATTTTATGTTCTGTTTGTGTCTCAATCCCTGGTAGGCATGCACCTCCAGTCACTGCCTTCTTACACCCTACCACCTAACTTCTAGGAACTTAGAAGGTATAAAATAAAACTTCACAGAGCTGAACTGGCACTTCAGAGAGCCAGTTTCTCATGTCAGAACACCAAACTTATTCTTTGTGGCTGCAAGGTATTAATAAGTTATATATATTTTTAAGAAAGAATTGAGATGTATATGGTAGAGGGCACTGTAGAGGGTAGGAGTAGACCAAGACAAAAAGAAAGTTACACTAATAAACACCACAAGGAAAATTAAACAAATTAACTAAGCATTCCTGTCTTCACTCACAAGTGATATGGTCTTACTTCATTTTAGTTCATTCCTAGACTTTAGTTCATTTATTCATCCCCATGATGAGCTGCAGATCAAGTCTCTTCAGTGCTCCGCCCAGCTACTGCTTCTATTCCTATATCACTTTTCAAAAAAGGTTAGAAACAGATTTCCAAAACAGCTCACTATTACCATGCATCTTCATATAGATATATAATATTGCCATATCTGCAGCTCCATAATACAAAATTTAGGACATTATACTACATTTAGGATATTATGCTATACATAAAACTACAAGGCCTTTGAAAACTTCTTTCAAATATATGCTAGCTGCATTAAATTCTGTAAGGACAGACTCACTAAGTGAGATGCCCTGTGCACTTTTTACTTTAAAACAGAGCAACAGGCTCTGAACAGCTAGGATTTTCATCTCAAAGCATACCAAATGTAATTAAGTCTACTCTGACCTCTTCTTTGAATTAGCAAAGAGTTTTAAGAGATTAGAAAAAGAGGAAACGTGCTTCTCATTAGAGCCTCTTTGCAATTTGCTGATACCAAAAAACAATGCAGACGTTATTTCAGGCTTCATCTCAAGTTAAAACCTGGCCACCAGAACATCTTTTAATACTGTTAAGGCTCACAAAACTACCACATTTAAGCTCAATTGCATATTGCACTGCGTGCAGCACAAAAAGGTGACCACATGGGTAAGTAATTTTGTACCTAATTATGGTCAAAAGGCTCTTCCTAAAAATCTTTATTTAAAAAGAAAGGTTCTACAAAAAGATCCTTTGGAAACTCTAGAATTTTCCTACATAATCGAAAAACTATTTTCTCCATGTGTTTAGGTGCCTGAACTTTAAATTTTTATGTTTCTTGCAGTACACTTGGAGTTAATGCTTGGACCTAACATTTTCTTCCCATTTTAGTTTATAAATTACTATAACCTGAATACTAAAAGAGTTATTTGGAGAAGCCCTGGATTTTACCAGTAAAAGACACCGAGACTAACAAATACTCTTTTTTTTTTTTTTTCTATTTCTGAAACTTTCTGAAATAAATACTGAATATATTCTAGAGGTAAGAAAAGTAAACTCCAGAGAGAGTTCAAACTGAAACTGAAGTAAAAGGGTAGGTCTAACAGGAAAACGTTCTTTTTTTAAATAAACTTTCTTTAAATCAGGCAAATGAAGTATATTAGGTTGCTCAACAGTTGAATAAACCTGCTATTAAACAGTAGTCACTTTGGCAGCTGTTTTTTTTTATAACATAAGAATTATCCTTATTTGGTGTTAGACCCTTTACAAGCTTCAAGTGCAACTTTTGGCATGCTTATTTCTGACCTTCAAGACAGCTCACTCTGCTGACTAACCCTCTCTTCTATTTTGCAATCGATCTGTATACACAAAAACCTCTGGAGATAGCCTTCTGTGTTTTACCTGGAGCAAAGCCTTCCTAGAAATTCCTACCACCAAATGACTGGAGAGATGAAGTTGCTTCTATTAACAGCAGAAAAAATTTAGCTTCCTTCACTATTCAAGTAGTTAACTAATACCACTAGTAAAGACTTCAAAAAATTATTTCATAATAATCACTGGAAGTAAATAAATAAAAATCCCAACATATGTCTATTTTGTATATCTTTCTATTTAGACTATATAATCCCAAATTATTTTTTAAAAGAAGCTTTTATAACATCCTCAGTACCTCCCCAAATTAAATCTAAAACAGCACCCTTCTCTTACTGTTTCTTTAACTCGTAAGGAATTCTCTCACCACATCCAGCATTTTATGTAGCCCACATCTACCGATAACATCACTAGACCTATTCAGTGTGACGACACAAATCATTTCTTTACCATTGAGAATAAAATAATCCCATGTTATTTGATTCTGTCATTCACAATTGCTTTGTATAAATCTTCTTTTCCATTTTTCAGGATGTAGTCTTTTCCCTAGACCAAATCAAAGGGGCATAACAACTTCAAACTGCCCTTCCACTTACCTCACGCCGATTTATTGTGGTTTAACTGGTAACAGTCACTTTGAATTCACCCATAGTCATTTTTTTCAGAGCAAATACCAAGCCCTAGATCTCCCCCCCGCCCCCGCAAAATTCATGCCACTTTTGGTAAAAATCTATGGTGGATGTCATGAAAAGGTTCTACCAATCTTTTCTTTCCTAAAGATAACATAGTATTTTCAATTTTTTGGATAGTCTTTTCTCTAGTTAAAAATCTCTGGTGACCTGATGAGTTTTCATGGCATAATCTTCGATTTTTATGCAGCACAACCCAAACCTCATATGACATTTTCTTTCCCTCAATCTAGTAGTCCTGAAATAAAATACTTATTAAACTGAAAACCAGCATCCATTCTTGACTGTCTACATTCACTGAAGCAATGAGGATCCCCAAAGTTTTAGCTAAGACAGGTCCCCTATCCAAAACTGAAGATGGTCTATGCTCAGATTTTTTGAAAAATAAGAAAAGCACTGCACATCTGAAGTGGTCAGTGTGTATTTCTTGATGACCAAGGAAAAAAAAAGGAAAAAAAAGGAAAAAACAGAGACAGTGTGAAATGCAGCGTCACTTACTTTGATAACCTGCCTTTCCAAGCTATCCTGTAGATCAGGATAAAAGTGATTTTGTTGACTTCTCAAGTCAGGAATCACTTCCAGAAAGTTTAAGGACTTTGCTAGAAGAAATGACATGTGACTAATACTCTTGTTCATTCTACGCATCAGAAGTATCCAGATGTAAAAATACAGGTCTCAAAATCAATAATTACAAAATAGCATTTACAACCCAGAAAGATGACTGAAGATAAGACTACTAAACATATTGCTGATACCAAAGATGGTAAGAGTCCACATTTTCTTCTCTGGAATTAGGAGCAGAAATAGAAAATAGGAAATAGAAAAATAGAAAGTTGATTATCAAAAGAAGTTACCTTGAAGATCCATGTTCTAAGACACTACCAGTATCTTAGACAGACACTTACCAGCTCCTAAGTAACAGTTGTTAGCAGGAAAGGATTCACTGGAGGCCCAGCTCTGAGCTCTATTTTACTGTCAAAGTGCTCCCACTCTCCTTCAGACTGCCACTAAAGAGACAGTGAAAAGCCTGAATGGGCGCTGTCAATGCTGAAAGAACAACCTGGTCTGGAAATGACACTATCAGAACAGTGCAAAAGGGGTGAAAAGCAGATCAAATTATTCCAGGTAAGAAATTTTTCAACCATGCTATAAAACTGTGTAACTGCTACAAAACCTTTAATTCCAGGGATCTTTCTTTATAGCTTGACTCTGCCCTAGAACTGCAGACCCTTTGGAGAATTAAAGCTTCCTTATGATCCTGGCATCATGTCAAACCCCTGCTGCACAGACTGTTATTCTACCAATTCACTGATCTCTGGAAATAGGCTATGCCATCCTCTGATGCTCTTAATGAGAGACTGAAAAACCTGTCCCAGTTTAAACAACCATACACTGAAAACTGCACTTGGTCGTTCATCACTCTCACCAAAGGCAACAGTCCGGATGCTAATGGAAGTTTTTACACCTTGTGACAGTAGACTCCCAACTTTCTTGGAAGTGACAGACAACTAAAGGTCCTGATAGCAACCCTGATGATTAAATGTTATACACTGATAAAAATATCATCTAGGTATTAACACTTCCCCCAGAAAATGTCTAATGGTATTTTCCATCATCCCAGATAGCTCAGAAAACAGCCACTAAGTCTCTACACTTTTTACAATGTAAATCTGAGTAAAAAGAAAATGCATAAAATCAGCAAACTGATGAATCTCTTCATTGTCACCTCCTATTGATTAAAAAACTGACTCAACAAGACAAACATTACAGGGACATCGAGTCTGCTTCTTTTGTGAAAATATTTGACAAAACATAATGGATCCCTGAGGTCAACAGGAGTTCAATGGAAATTAGGTGGGAGCGCTCATCAGTAGAAACACCCTTATGAGGGACAGGGTTATTTTTTGCTGTTTTCTAAAGACTTCTAGACATCACAAGCTGTGCAAGCGTCTGAAGAAAGGATGCTTACCTAAGTTACCAAAAAGTATTGCTCAAGCAGCATACAGCCAATTACTATCACTTCAGCTTAATCTTCTCTACCTGTAAAAACTGAACTGCAAAACGTGTCTCAAGCACTGTAAAATACTAACAATAGCACTAAAAGTACGTTTTCCTGATGTTATTCTGAAATGTAGCACTAAAAAGGATGATGTGAATTTCATTTTCTGTGGCTTTGAGAAGCAGCAAGAGCAGACCCCAGTGCTATTCACTGGAAAGAATGGCAGGTTTCAATCTACATAGAACAACAACACTCTCCTTATGATAAACACAGTATCACAGAAGATTGATGGAGATGGAACAGAATAAGCACCTTTTGTCATCCAAGAAGCCAAAAGACAGAAGTGATTTCAAATTTAACATAATCTTATCAGATAAACATGGACAGAATATACAGCCTTGAAACAAAGTTGAGCTTCTTAGCAATCTTTTCTCGAAAAAAAAGAGAAGTAGCAAGATCTCTTCATGGAACTGCTGTTCCTTCATCTATCCTTCAAGTCTACTTTTCTCTAGAAGCACTTTTTTTTCCCCCCCTCCCCATGCACAGTAGTATTAATTCACAATTGTTTCTGTTCTGGCAGATTTATGAACCTTTGAAATAGTGAGGCAAGTTAATCTTACAAATTCAGAGTGCTCTACTTCTTTGGGCATTTAACAAGTTGGAATGCTGCCTGCCCAAACTGAGGACAATTTAAAGCTGGAGATAATACATGGCCTGAAGATTTTTTTTTTTTTTTTTTTTTTGCATAATATGGGGCTTGAAAATACAGATAAATTAGAAAGCTTAGTGTTGACTGTTTTTCTAATGTAAAAGACATGCTCAGACACAAACAAACACAAAAAAAGAAAAAAAAAAAAAGAGAGAGAAATGAAAACAATGCTAAGGAAACTTGCTCTCAGTTCCAGCCAATTTAGCTCTGCAGGGATGTCTCCTTTCAACAATGTGATCTCCTGTTCTTCCACAGAAAGAAGGGGGAGAAGAGTATTGCATTACAGAAAATTTGGCATTAAAAAAAAAGTATTTTTGCAAAACTGCTATCTGACTAATCCTGAGAAGTCAGTTGAGTACACTACCAGGCGATATTCAGAAAGACTTCCTCTGCTCACAAAGAACAGTTTCTTATAAGACAGGCCCAAAGTCAGTCCAGAATCAGCATGCCAAATCCATAAACTGCCTTTAAGACACGAAAAACAGAAGCATAGCAGGCAAGCCAAATCAACTGAAAATGTCCCAACAACCATATAACTGGTCACCTACGTGTATCTGTAAAAGTTTAAGGATTAGACTTCATTTGAGGATACTCTCACACACACTGCTTAGGTAATTAAGTAGTAATTAATTTTCAAGGGTTTATTGTAAAAGTTTTATTAAAGAAAAAAGAATTAGTAAAAGATTAACTCAGTATATCTAGTATCTCAACTATATATTTATCATCACCAAGTTCTCCTAGATGTTTTGAGTTTCATTTTAATGGCTTTTTTTTCCCCTAATGAAAAAGGTAGCAAATATAGTTTTCAAAGCCCCAGATTATTTTTAGGAGGGAAAAGAAGAAAAAAAAACATGTTTCAAAGACAACCTGTTAACTGAGCCTGTCTCAAAGTAACAAACACAAAATTACCTTATCATGCTCACAGTCATAGAATTTGAAAATTTGCCATACACATCACTGAATAGTCATTGCAAAAGTATCATTCTAACATTCTAATATCATAACATGAACTTCTTTGCAAGAGAACATCAGAGGATCTTTAAGCATTTCATAACGAAAATGAGACCATGCACTTTTTAAAAAAAAATTATGTTAAAAATAAGCTAATTTATTAATGAAGTTAATTTTATAGTTTCAAACAACTTTTATTCAGGATTGCAAATGCCAGTGGATGCTAAAACCAAATATATCCCACACCTTCCTTGACGACAAATTTGCACTCAACCTTTGACTGCAGCAACTCAACGTTAAGAAAGATACAGAATGTGCCAAAACAGTTCCAGGTAACTGGGTGGCAATAATAAAAACATAAAACAACAGAAAGTCAAAATTCTACAGAAAGCATACTACTTTTGTACATCAAAAACAGTGCTGCAGAGTATTGATATATCAGCCACAGCAAGCATCAAACCAAAAACCCGATGGACTTTACTTCCCTTGTCCCATCCACACCTGGCATCACTCCTACTTCAGGAGTCCTCAAATCCAACAAACAGCACATTCAGAAAGACTCTCCTTTACCTCTGTGCCGCTTGCTTCTCACACCAGTGGAAATATAAACTCAACACAGTTTTAGGCAGCTAAACAAATGGTCGCATGGAAGTTACAAAAGGCTCTTGCATCTTTTAAGAAACAGTTTCATCCTTTCTTAGACCATTAGAAATTATAAGAATTTAATCATCAACACCGAACTACCATCGGATAGCTTAGATGGTCTGCCATCATTTTGGTTTGCCAAAGTCACGTCTCTGTATAGCAACAGGCATGTTTCAAGTGTAACCTTAGCACCACATTTTCTAGGCTTACAATGGCTTGTTTGGAAATCAGGATATATAATAATAGGTTGTTTAATTCTAAAAATCAGCCTATCACTCATTTATAATTAAACTTCATACCCCTGTTGTAAAAAAGAAATATATATATTTGTATGACAAACTCCAGTTAGATTCTCAGAAAACATATGAATACGCCTGCAGAACCTGACAAGTGGTCTGAACTATCAAACAAAAATAGGAGAAGTGAAAATAGCCACTGCAGAATGACGTGATCGTAAGTAAACTTTCAGTAGTTGGTGACAAGCTAAATCTTAATTCTTAAAAGTATGCTCTTAAAACTCAGTGTATATTTTATATATATACACACACACAGAGAAATGTAATCCTATTTCTTTCACTTCTAATGGTTTTAGCTTTTGTCACTTCATGATACTCAGCATTGATTAGGCATTTTAAAAGCATTCAAATTCATAATAAATTTAATTCCTGTATTACATAAGTGAATAAACAGAAGTGAACATGTTACATCCAATAAACTAATACCTCCAACCACTTTTTTCCCAAACTTTACTACTAGCATGCTTTTTTAATCAATTCTGGTAAAAGGAAAGGTATTTTTCATCTACTGCCTTAGACCACCTCCAATTCTGTTGCATTTTTCTCATAATGAATTATCACAGCTACACAATGTTTAATGCATTTCAGGACATTAAGGAAGTAGCATAATATGCAGCACGATTTTCAGTTGTCTTTTCTTAAGATTTTGATTGCAGCTGTTTATTTAGCAGAGATTTTCACTCCATGTTCTGCTTAAATTTATCCTTGCTGTTTTTCCAGAGTTTCTCTACCCTCTTGTAAACAAGCTAAAGCTCTGCTAGCATTTTGTATCCTGAAAACTCCACATTCAGTTCTGCAAATACAATACTTTGTCAACAAAGTTGGAAGGATGCAAGAAAGGTGTTTTTTTTTTTTCTTCAGAGTAGAAAAATTGAAGGCTTTCCATGACATCACTGTCACTCAGCTCTGAAATTTACATCAGGATTTCTTTCATTTTTTTTTTTAAACAAGGGTTTCTGTTATTCTTTAATCTCTTAATATGAGGCTAAATGCTTCCATTATCAGTTCAGCTTTCAAATTTGTTCTCTGAAAACAAGTCATCTGGTCCTTCTAACTTGTTGCTCGTTATTTCATCCCAAAACCTCCTGTTTAGATATTTCAACTTCTCACAAAATTCCTGCAGTTTAGCATTTCCTTTAATGTCTTTTATTTTCCTTAGCTGTTTTCTTCACTTGATCATAGCCTATTAGACTCCTAACACCCCTACTCGCTTTTGCCTTTTGAAGTACTTAAGCAAAAACCTTAAACTTACCTATGTGCTGCCACTCTTTTCCTCATGTTTCTAACTTGAACTAGAATCCCTAGATCACATCACATATTTTAACATCTCTATTTTATGACACACACAGACCTTATCTCCATTTTACGGGAGGACACGTTTTGGCTCCATTAACCTCATATCCCTTGCCACAAAGTTGTATTTTCCAACTCAGCAATGTTGCCATTAGAGATGCGTTTTCCTTCTCTGTTCTAAGGATGCAATAAGCTCCTCTTTGCCCATCCAAGACTTGTAAAACACTACAGAAAAACGCCAGAGTCTCATGAAGAGACAAACAAAACAGAAGATATCAAAACATAAAAGGCTGCCTGATAGAGAAGGACAGTCTAAAATAAAAGACACAATTCTGTTCATTTTAGCTGATTCAATAAGGAAGAAAAAAAAAAAAAAAGAAAGAAAAAAAAAGAAAAAGCACTGCACTGAAACAGTGAAGTTGGAATGCAATTATTAAACAATTTGTTTACATACACATTTATGCTTAAAAGTTCTGATAAAGAATCTTTCATAAAATGCTACAAAATCAGAAGTCTGCAGCATCTTTTGTTTCAGGAGTGGCTTTGGGCCGTGCTGCTGAAATGGACCTTTGCCTTCTCCCCCCTTTCAAACCAGAACGAAGTGGGACTTCTTCAGTAACTAGCACTGACCTAAAAATACTGGACCACATAGGCAAGTCAGGCCTGAATACACCCACACAGAGGTTAACACCAGAAAGAGCTGATGGGTGGTACACTGATGGCAAAAAGGAAACATCTTTGTACAGTGTTGGAATTAGAGATGGGATACAATAAAGATGCTGCTAAATAATCCAAAAGCCTCAAAGAAGGAAAAAAAAAAAAAAAAAAATCATACTCCTCAGCCCTACGTGCATCTATGTGAAAAATGATTTTGAGAAGGATTTCTACATGTCATCTCATGTCTCAAGCTGCACTTCACTTTTGCAGTGCCTGTGGGTACATCTAAAGGCCAATTAACAGGCACAACTGTAGTTCAGGTAGATACAAACTTGCTTTGAACTTGCTAGCTCATATGTCAATGCAAAGTGTAACAAGGGAGAGGGGGGAGCAGGCAACATGATACCTCCATAACAAGCGTATCTACAAATATACCTAATATTAGCTTGATTCACACTATTCCTTGCCATAATGTTCAAGCGTATACAAAATAGCTTTAAAATCACTAGCTTTCAGGGATGAAGTTGCAATCTCACCTCTACATAGCCCATAAGCATATACAGACATTCTAAGTTTCTTACTGACATTAAGCAGACAGAGCAGAAGACACGCCATGGGTCAAAAAACTCAGGAGAAGCAGTAGTTTGAATAAAAACAGGTAACGACTATGAAGCACAATCAATCACCATTGTTTGGGAATTCAGCAGAAACAGCAGCCCAACACTTTCACAGCTCATGACAAACCTTTGCAGCTTTGGATTTCCAGCATTCATTAAATGCCCTCAAGAGGCAAAGTTTAAAATCATCATTGCAAGAGGTATACAAATTTGAAAGATTACGAATGGGGTGCATTTTTGGTGCTTATAAGATCCCCAGAGACACAACAATGGGAAACAGTCTTCATGTTCACAGATAAAGCCCAAACCTTGCACCACAGATCAGCGGGCAAAGAAAGATAACATTGCAATCGGTCTGCAATAAGCTAAGACACAAGACGATGCTCGTGAGAAGCAATAGCTCTCAGCAGAGTGCCTGGGATCGCTAGGGAAAACAAAACGGGCAAGCTGAGCAGACGCACGGGGAAAGTTTCTTTCCTTCCTTCCCCCCGCACCACTCCTTCTCGCCCCCCGGGGCCGCCAGAGGGGGGCTCCCCGCCGCCGCGAGCACGGCGGGGGGAGCCCCGCACCGCGCCCCCATCGGGGGTCACTTCCCGCAGCCCTCCCGGGCGCCTCGAGAGCCGCGGGGCGG
>VZSV01000161.1:1177232-1203248 GCA_013398735.1 Nothocercus julius
CGCTGCCTCCTCTCCTCTCCTCTCCTCCCCTCTCGGGCCCGGGCGCGCGAGCGTCGCTCCCTCCCTACCCGCTGCCTGCCGCCCAAGCTGGCGCTGGACGCCGGCGCGCATGCGCTCAACCACGCGCGTCGCTTCCGGCCGTGCCGCAAAGCCCTCTGGGGCGCAGAGCCCTTCCGGCACCCCCTCGCGCGGCAGCGGCGCCTCCCGCAGGCCAAGCACCGCCCACTCAGGAAGACTACAGTTCCCGGCATGCAGCGCGCACCCCCGCCTCTGGCGCAGCCGCAGAGCGGGCACGCCCCTCCCCCGGCATGCCGGGAGTCGTAGTGCGGCGGCGCCGGGCGAGGCCGCGGGGGCGGGGGGAGGCGGCGCCGCTGGTTTGGGGAGGCCCGTGCGGCCGTTAGCGCCAGGGCACCGTGGTACGGAAGAGCGGCCGTGGCCTGCCCGAGTCCGCGGGTGGTGGCGCAAGGTGCCTCCTAAAAGGCAGCCGTGAGTCGGTGTAACAAGGAGAAGCCTCGCCGGGCTGTCTGCAGTGCTGCACAAGCGCGCACTCTCTCACGGCGGAGCCGCGGCGCAGCCCCGCGGGGTGAAACGCACCCTGGAAGGGCTGCGCCGCAGCAGAGAGGCAGCAGTAAACACAGCACTGGTTACCCTCTCGCAGCTAGCACGAAAAGCCACAGGAACTGCTAGTGGCGCACAATATCTATACAGAGGGTGTGTATAATATATATACGCATGGATATAAAATATAGGACTTCTATATAGCGTAGTGATTCTACACACAGAACTGACAGAAGAATAAAGCAGTCTGGCAACAGTGTTCTCCCAAAGCATACACACCACAGAACTGAAAGAAGTTACATGTTTCTTCCCAAGATTTCCCATTTCTTGCACCATACCAGCAAGTAGGCAGCAGGCAGCACTGACAAGCATTTGTCACTCAGATAGCTACCTCAAATGAAGCCAGCACAGGTAGCAGCAGCGGAAGAGATCTGCGAGTGCTCCCGCTTTTGCTGGGAGCGTGGTTCCAGACACAGCCGAGTCAACGCAAGGGTGTATTGCAGGGAAAGGGTTAAATTCCTGCTCCCTGTCGCCCCTGCTCTTCTGCTCTCTCTTTCTCCACCCCATGTCCCTGTTTTCAAGTGTGAACTGCATTAATGCTGCATGTTTTGTGATACCGTGTCCTAAAACACCACCACAAATGATGTCTGTTGGCAGTACAGCTCTCACCCACAGTCTTGCAAAACGCAGGGGCTTGTGTTATGTGAGGCTGAGCAGGTAGATGCACCGTGCACAGGTCAGGCTCGCTGGCCCCGGGTGGCCACCGAGCAGCGCACAGAAGCAGTAACAAGTGCCACCAGAGTTCAGACTTGCTGGGAACGTAGAGATCTGAAAGCAGGCTGACCCCAGGTGCCCACAAAATTGAGATAGAAAGCAGCTTCATTTCTGACAACAGCTGGTTGTGAAGCACAAAATATTTGTAGTCTTTCCAGTTAATTCAGCTGGAGGGAGTTTACTCTTAGCCGAAAGAAAAGGATTTGGAGAAGTACTGTGATTCATATAAAAGTGATATGTATTAAAACACAGTCCAAAAAGCTAATGACAGCACTGAAGACATTCCAGGGAGTCAAGGTTGAAGAATGACCCTGAGCTCGAGTTTGGGGAGTAGAGGTGAAAGGGGTGAACAGATCGATGATAATGTTGTGATTGGGTGAAATACAGGTTTAGACATGTGACTGCTGGCCCCCATTTTCCCTAGTGGAATGGGATGATAGAAAATGGTATCATGATAATACAGCCCTTTCTAAAAAAGGCCATGGAACCAGGCTGTTTACCATATTTAGCACTACGAAATTACAGCTGGCACCAGCAGCTCTTCGTTGTCACCTGCTGACATTTAGTTCAACATAAAAAATGAAAACACAGTTGCCTGCACTGTTTGAAACCATGCAAGTCCCTGGGGGACTCACAGAAACCTTGGTGCGAGTTCGGGTCTCTGAGCTGCTGCCGCTGCAGTGAAAAGGTGCTCTGTCTTTACGAGACGAAGAAAAGGAGGCATCGCAGCAGGGTCACCGAGCTGTCCGCCACCAAATGCAGTTTGGACAACCACCCACTAGGGAGAGGCAGCAACATGTCTGCACTGCAGAAGGAAGGAAACAAGAGGTGCTTCACTGCCGCTCTGCTGCCGCTCTGCGCAGAGAGCTCACGGACAGACAACAGCGAGCGGTGCCCGGGACTGCTTCTAAGCAGTGGCCTTTGCCGTGCGCGGTCACGCAGATCCGGCTGCCGCGGCGAAGGACACATGGGGTGTGCGACGTTAGAGTCCATCTCAGGCACTACCTGAACGTCACCAGCATTGCAGAACACCTTTCTGTGCCCATTCACCATATATGGGTCTATCTTTGTGCTAGACCCATGTTAACCTTTAAATAAGGTTATTTACCTTGGCTGTTACCGCCAGGTTTGGCTGGGGAGGGTGGCGCTGCCAAATGCACCCCTAGGACTTTCTCCCACCTGCTGGCCGGACCCTTTTGCAGTGCAGTGAGGTGGACTGAGTTACAGAGAGCCCTTGTTGAGGGCCTGGACCCCGTCAGGCCAATACTGGGTCATTTCAGCTGTCTCTCTCCCCACACCACCCCTCTCCCAGGCCCCTGTCTGCTGTGGATCAGACACACATCATCGCTATTTGCATCTGTTGCTGCAGCTCATTACAATAGGAGTAATGGACATAGTGACAACTGGAATAGCAGAAATCACAAACCAACACAGGCACAAATAAGGGACAAGCTGTAAAGCACTGGGAACCAAATCTTCCTCAGAGAGTGATAGGAAACCTGCAGAGCTCTGGAAAACAAGATCTGCACCTCTGAGTACCCAGGGCAGAACACACGGTTACTTATTTCTCTGGGTTTTCTCTGGTAAGTATCACTCCAGTAGTTACAGCGTTAATAAATACAGTCGAAGAGGCTGCTCTGTAAGCTGACCTACATGGTCACATGCACTGGTTTTATTTTTAACATCCCAAACTACTTGATGTTGCTGCTTGGGCTTGCTCTGTGCCCTCCCATTCTGTCCTCTTTCTCTGCTTCCATTTATCCCTTATCCATCTCACTTCAACCCAGCTGAGCAAAACCAAGTGAACAAGTGTTTGGTGCAAACACAGGGACTCTATGATTAAGGTAAGGCTTTGTAAGTGGAGTTGGAGTCTTTACAGATCAAAGCTTATGTGATGGTTACTCTGTCAAGCTATGAAAATCAAGACATGCCTTCAAAATAATCTTAGTGGCTAGGATAAGGTAGAATAATTAAACAGAAGATGTCTTAAATGACACCCTAAGACAGAGACAGCTGTTAATTTTTGTGACACGTTACTCTAAAAACAGAACCTCCATTATTTATTCAGTGGATTTGACATCATTTGCAAAACTGTATTTATTTGTTTTTATTTTTAAAAAAAAGATGCTGACTCTAAAATGGGAACTTCAGACTTGACAATAATTCAGTTGTAATTTTCAAGAAACTGGAGAAGAGTAAAAGGAGGCATACAAGCAGATACACTAAGGATCAGAGAAAAAGCAGGAGCAATCTTGTGGCGAAAGTGCTAAGGCTTAAAATCCAATGAGTTTTAATATGTTCAAATGCAAAATTGTCCTGAATAAAAAGATGATGGTGTAAAAACCAGAAGTGTTGCAGGTACTGCTGTACCATTTAGCATTATCTCTGCTTAGCAGTTCTTATTCTCTTATTTTTATGAGTTAACCATTAGCTCTGAAATTCTCTGTGCTGGGCAACTGTCTTGGGCTGATTTTTTGTTTGTTTGTTTTGTTTTACTTAAAACCACTCACTTGATTATCTCAAAAAGTTTTCAGGAAAGTGTGTTAATGATATTATTACCAGGGAATAAAATAGACCCTGAGCCCAAAGATTAAAAAAAAAAAAAAAAGGGTTTTCTCAAACGGCAATTAAACTCGAACCTGTTATTTTAAAGTGCTTATTGAACCTAAACCAGAACTAAACCCACTGCCAGTTAGTGGTGCAAAGTTAAGAGTTTGCCTAATAACATATGTCTCTACCAAGGACAGCACAGGGACCCTTCACACGCGCTGAGAGCTGCAGCGGCCGTGTGTCACAGCCTCCCTTCTCCCTTTGCTGCCTGGCCTCCGCACGACTCCCCAGCAGGCCCAGCACAAGATCTTTCTGCTGTGTTTGAGGCTGTGCTGTGTTGCCCAGCACCATACTCAAGCCTAGGGGCTCGCTTTGGCACGTGAAATTTATTTTTCTGTATTTTTGGCCTTTGTCTAAGGAGACATATGACTAAGTTGTTAGCCATGCCTCCCCTCAACCCTCCCCTCCTATTCCCAGAAGAGCGCTAGTGCATCTCCCCCGATAAACATTGCAAAAACCAGCTCCCCTGCCTCCGTACTGCATGTGTGCAGCGCAGGTCTGGAGGGGTTGGGAGGCCAGGGATGCCCCAGCCTCTCTTCAGGTCCACAGTCCTGCATGCTGGATTTAGGGAGCTGAAGAAGATCTGATGTACTGTTGTGCTCTGCAGGAAAAACAACGCAGGGAGCAGGGGCTGAGGTCTCTGTGTGACTGGTGCCCTGTATCATGGACCTACACTGTCTCTGCCCATTTAGAACTTTTTTATTTCAGTGTAGGTAATTCCAGCCCTTTCAGTAATTCTGAATCAGTGGTTAATGCCACAAAACAGCCCTGCTTCAGTCAGCTGATGCCCAGCTAGAAAACATAGGGAATGGCTCCCTAGCTGTCCTGGCATCATCTCCATCTCTCCTTGGGGTTTTCTGGCAGGACAGTTGTCTCACGGAAAACCTTTACGCACTCTGCATCTTATTCCAGGAATTTGAGGTTCACCAGAAGGGTTGCCTTGCAGTCGAAGCACCCCTATGAAATCCACACCAGTTTCTGCAAAGTCTGCTTCTGTGAGAAACTGTGGCTTTCATGCACGCAGCAGCAGTTCACTAGAGATGCTGAAGAACATTTCGCCTGTAGCTTTTATACTGCCTTTCCGCCCGCCCCGAGTTGCAGCACTCTCGCTGTGGGACTCATTTGAAGCTGGGTTGGCAGGACAACACGAGCACAGTCTGAGCAGTGATTGCAGAGCAGGTGGAATGCGGAGGACAGTGAAACACTAATCCTAAAGCAAAGTCAAGTTGTAGCTGTCCCTGCTGCAAGGTGTAGACTAAATTGGAGGTCACTATGATGCCAGATGGTGGCATTCTTGGATTTGCTTTTTATTTTCAGTTCATTGTATCAAAGAATAGGACTTTAGAAAACTTGGTTTCTCCAGAATGATGGCCAAATGCAATATGTTGCACTGCACAAAAAGAGAACGTCTCTAGTTTAAGGAGATATCAATGCTACCCTAGAGAATGTTTTCCTACCCTGTCTCTGCAGGGGCCTTTGTGCTGAAGGCATCCAACTGCGAGTGAAATATCAGAACCTAAGTATCTCTGTGCATGGCATATATTTTTAATCTAAAGTATTCTATGTGATTATATTTATTTTAATCTTTCCATGCTCCAGCTGTCAGATAGGAGTAATAATATCTTTTTACCTCTAGTACTGCAAAGATTAATTCATTATGGATTATGAACCACTCAGTTAATATGATAATAAATATCTTCAAAAACCCTGCAAGGAAATCAGTAATTATGTACTTAAAGTTTTAAGTGTTATGCTGAAAATAACAATCAAAAGAAATAGCAAATTCCTGCTATCCGTCCTCTATACTCCAAAATATTTGCTTTCCTTTAAAATATTTTCTTCTGTTGTAATGTCATACATAACTTGAAAATTCTTAGCTCCAAACTTTCCTGAGATATTTACAAGCTGTTAATGTCACTTGTAAGTGTTCAAAAGACTTTTTTATGTTCATTTGTGATCATATTTCAGAGGCACTCTGTAAGCCAATTATTTGAGGTTTCAGGTAGGCCTCTTTCATGGTTCCCTAAAATGGGAGTCATCCCTTGATTCTATAAAACTCGGATGTGATATCTTATCTTAGTTCTCCACATATAGCAGATAACAAACAGGAAAACTATTGTATTGTTTTGACTCGTTGACTACAACCGAATTACATATACACTTACCAAAAATAAAATATATTTAATTTATAAACCATAAATCATTGTCAGTGAAAAGATCTGCCCCAAACACAGACTTATCTGCAGTTAGAATAGCAGCTGTATATTTTTAAACCTTGCTTGATTTGCTCTCATTGCAGTCTAAAAATAAACATTTACCTAAGTGGACAGAATGTGAACTATAATTTACATCCTTTCATTCCACAGTAGCCTGAAGATGATTCAAATAAAAGTTTCTTTTTTCTTTTTTTTTTTTTAACCCAATTATTAGAAGATATTGCAAGTTGCAGAGAAACAAGGAGCATGTAGAAATGTTTCACTATCTGATGCATGTGTCTCATTTCTCTCTGAATTTTTTGTGTCAAACTTAGTGAGGCAAGAATTTGTAAATTATTAGTGTTTTGAAAGTTGATTGTAAATTTTACATTGATGATAATATCATTAACTAAAATGCAGAGCTAATACCAGCATGTCAGAATATGAGACACAGAATCAGAAAGGTTTAGAAATCATTTGTCCAACAGAACACTGTATACAACTTAGAGATGAAGTTAACTCAACTAAAAATGGTAGATCCAAATAATTGTGAAGATTGATTCTGGGTCTAAATACTCTGATATGGTCACTTTTCATAAGAAAAACAAAGTTATCTTCTCTTTATACAAGTGATTCTGATGTGATTTGTTCCAGCATATAACAATGCAGATATGGAAGCAGGCTCAGAAACTTTGCAAGTCACCTTTTCTGTGGTTGTAAAGAACCATAAGGCCTATGCCTTAGGATATCTTTTTATTTATCAGTTATTTCTTTCTGAGAGTTAGCTTTGCAGTGGAAAGTATTGTTCATACATTCATGTTTTTATTGCAGTGTAATGTACCCAGCCTTCCTCTGACCTTATGCAAGTCATAGCTGGGACTATTTTTAGCAATTATATTTGCAGCAGAATGCTACAAGAATGAAAGTAGCAGGGATGCTGCCAACGAAAAATATATCCATCTGTGTCTCTCACTTCTCTGAGCTGCACAGAGGTGGATCAAACTAAACAGTCTAAAGAGGGATAGATACCATCCTAAAGCGTGTGTATAAGAGCCTGGACCTGGCTCGGGCCATCCCGGCTCGCATCATGGTGCCATCCCTGTGCAGAACCCAGAGCAGAAACCAGAAGAAGGAACGCGATAGTAGATAGTTGTGAAATATTCCTTTTCTGCATTGCTTTCTTGAGTTTCTCGCATGTGTGCAAAGAAAGTCCAAGGTACTCAAGCTTACACTTCAGAGTGTATGTTTGTCCCTGGCTAAAGGGATCACAAAGGGCTTGTTCCCCCAGTATGCAGGATGGAGGGCGGCTGTGGCTGATTCAGTAAGAGGCGACTGGTCAGTGTTACCAGCTGCAGCAGATGAAATGAAGATGTGGTGAACAATCAATGCCCATCAAATTCCAACACATCTGTGCAGTCTTCCACGAGGGCAGGAACGAATGTGCAGGGCTTCCCCCAGACATCTTTGCTTCTACTGCCTGGTTCCTGACTTCCATGGCCTGAGTGTGAAATTGTGAAAGATGGGCCATGGAAACAGTACAACAACACAGTACAATAACAGTTTTGCTATTGGACCTCAGGAATATTATATTTCCTTTACATATTATGGATTTTTAAAGAGAGGTTTGGAAAAAAAAAATATACGTTTTGAAACCACAGAAGTACAAAACTGTGAGTCTTCCGCAACTGCAGTCTCCGTAAGAAAACATGTAGCTTGTTTACATGATAAAGCTGGTTGAAATTTCTGAAACATTTGTCTTGGCATCCACAACAGCTTCTGTTAATCCAGCCTGTCAGTTGCAGAATGTTAAATTATGGAGCTGCCTGATGGCAGCTGAATTAGGAAACAGAGATTAGACTGGTATTGTTTATTTCCGTTCTTGTTGCCTGGGTCCCTGGTTTCCCTATTTTCTGGCCCACTGTGGTATTACTTGAAGACAAAATCTTCAAAAACAGTATATAAAACATGATGAAGTCATAATCACTTATTCCATTTCAGGCAGTGTTTCACACTATGTTTTCAGAAGTACATGGGATGAACTGAAAACCAGAGCAAAGATGACTTGTTTGTGGGAGCATGCTCTAAAATAAATAAATGATCCAGATTTAAAAATATCCAGAGGGAATCCAGAGGGAAAAAATATATATATATACTTCTTGAAGAGGCATCCTGTAAAAAGCATGCTCAGAGGTGACCTCTCCTATACTGTCATAGGAAGGGAAAAGCTCCGCTGAGGTTAGATATTTGTCATTACTCTTCTGCTCTGACTGCACCACTGCGGTGCTGAATGGAGCATGGCATAAACAATACCTGCTCTCTTCCCCTCCTTCGTAGCTACTTGACACTCTCTGAAGACAGCGAAGGGAAGCAAAGTGATCACCAAACAGGAATTTTGGTCTGTGGAAAAAGAAAAAAAAAAAAAAAAAAAGGAAATGGATTTAAATGGATTTTACTAGGTGATTACAACCTTGATATAAGTCTCCACTGCACTCTGGAGCTCCTCTCCAAACAGTGCAGCCTAAAGCATCAGCTCAGACAGGGTTTTGGCTCCTCCAAGCGAATATGACAGAGAAGTCAGCCTGAAGGAAAGTCTCTAGCAGTCTCTGTTCCATAACATGATGCATCAATTAGGAATATACTGATAAATCAGGAAAGTAGAGCAAGGACGACCAGGCAAACGAGCCTTAACCCAGACTGTTTAGCACATTGGAAAACGTTATTTTGTAAACATTCCTCACTCTTAGCCTTTGCTACTGTAGAAAAAAGTAAGGTTCTTTTGTGAAATGTTCAAGTGAATATAGGAGTGAGGCCATGGCAACCTGCAATGGCCATATGACCAACTAAATTTTCTATGGAGGAGGAAAAAAAGGTAATCTTTCCTACACAAGTAAAATTGAGGAAATGGGGAACCTTTCCATGCCCTCACGTAATTTATTTTATGGTCTAGATTTCAGACTGAATCAGTGCAAATATTGGGAGAGAAATTAGTTGATTTTCTCAAAGCTTTTCTTCATCTGTTGGTCTAATGGCTAAAGACCTCTAAGACCCTACCTATATACTGCTCCTATCAGGCTACCTTGTAAGAGAGGGGGCTCTGCTCATGCGTAACCAGAAGTCATCTGCCCACAGTCTTATTTCCTCTAAAACTGCATGTGAACACCTGCCATGTGGAAGTGAAACTCACGCAATCTGACCACCATCCTTGCTCCTCCAGACAATAATGCTTTTCTCCTTGTGTTTGATACACGCAGTACCGGGCTCAGAAGCCTCCCCCTGGGCAGCACAGGCACTGTGAGAGATGTTTCAGTCGGCACTGCCGTGCACCAATTGAGCCCTCCGTCTCCTGCATGGTGATCACCTGCCGCCTTCACTGCGGGGCCACCTTTCACATGTGCAAGGAGGAGGAGCATCAATTGCTCTGTCCCTTAGAGCAGGTCTCCTGCCTCAACTCAGCCTATGGCTGTCCTTTCTCCATGGCCCGCTTTAAGCTGGCAAAGCACCTTCAGGTCTGTCCCGCCAGCGTTGTCTGCTGCTCAATGGAGTGGAATCGCTGGCCAAATGTGGATTCCGACACAACCCTCCATGAGAACATTATGAAAGAAACCTTGAATGAAGACTGTCTTGACACGGCCTTGGCCCTCAGAGACCAGAAGATACTTTTCAGGACTTTGAAAATGGCTGAATTGTTTCCAGAATGGAGGGAAAAGTATGAAGTGGAAGAGCTAATGGATGAAGACACAGGGGAGGAAGAAGGTGCTGTGGGAGGATTAGCCTGTGGTTCCCAAGGTGAAAACCAATTATCTGAGCTTAGCCAACAGGAGCGTGAAGAACTGGCAAAGGACAAAGAAGGAATGGATCTGGGGGGTTACAAAACCTGGGAGAACATTTTCAGCAAAGAGCTCTCGGCCTGTAAGGTAACAGGTTCAGCAGTCAGCGCAGGAGAAAAGATGAAGGAGGCTTCCAAGAAAACAGCATCAGCCCCTTGCACTGATGCCTGCACAAAGAAGGCAAAGGAAACACCTAATGCAGAAGAAGCAAAAGACCAAAAGCCTGCACAGATATCATCAAATGCAGAAATGACAGGACTGGCTCCCTGGCAAGAAGGGGTCCTGGAGAGGTTGAAGAAAGAAGTTGGTGTAGCTGATTACAATATGTATCTGGTACATCACGGGGGAATGCTCATTCGCTTTGGCCAGCTAGCTGCTTGCACTCCCAAAGAAAAAGACTTTGTGTATGGGAACTTAGAAGCTCAGGAAGTAAAGACCGTCTACACCTTTAAAGTGCCTGTTAGCTATTGTGGCAAAAGAGCACGACTAGGAGATGCCTTGGGACACAAGATGCCAACCTCAGAGAAGCTGGTAGACACTTCAGAATTGGGAATAAGCATAGAAGAACTACCTAAAGCAAATGTAATTAAAACAACATTGTTGTGTGCACTGGAAAAAGAACTGAAAGGCCATGAGATCTCTGAAGCAAGGGGTATTGATGGACTTTTTGTGGATTTTGCAACACAGACATACAACTTTCAGGTGGAGCCCTTCTCCTCCACTACTGTTCTGGCAGATATTGTGGATGAAAAAAGTGCACCCGAACTCCATGTGGAGCTCTACACAGAATGCGTAACAAGGAGACACAACAAAAGCAGTTCCGCTTTCACATTCACGTGCAATCACTTCTTCAGGAGGGACGAGTTCCCATCACATTTCAAGAATGTGCATGCTGATATCCAGTCATGTCTGGATGGATGGTTCCAGCATCGTTGTCCACTGGCCTACTTGGGATGCACTTATGTGCAAAACCACTTCCGCCCTGCTGGACTTAAGGCCAAGGTTATATACAGCCAGCCTCTCAAGACATTTGCTATTAAACCAGAGGTTGACACCCTCCTGGCTGAATCAGGGAAATGCAACTCCAGAGTGGTTAACAGAGGGAGAAATAAAGACTCACTGAGTAGCCTGCCAGTAGAAGTGCTCAAGTACATTGCTGGGTTCCTGGACAGCTTCAGCTTATCTCAGCTGTCACAAGTGTCAGTGCTGATGCGAGAAATCTGTGCCACTCTTCTTCAAGAGAGAGGAATGGTCCTACTGGTTTGGGAGAAAAAGAGATATTCCCATGGAGGTGCTTCATGGAAAGCTCGCAGAAAGGCAAGTGACTGATATTGGGGAAAGAATAGTCATGGGTTCTCTCCAGGAAAAAAAAAAAAAAAAAAGTACAGCAAGTGATGTTGCATGTAAGAAATGGGGAAGGATCATGAGGTTGTAAATTGAAGCACAGAGAGTGCAGGGAAGAAAAGCAAAGGTGGGAAGGTACATATGAGCTCCTACTGACCAGCTGCAAGTTCCCACACAGGTTTGCTTTGGGTAACTTGTTAGCATAGGCGCTGTGATTTGAGAATACTTGGTGCTTAATACTTAGTGTGTTACACACAAGCTTTTAAAGAACTTGAGATTTGTCCTTTTCTTTTTTTCCTCTTACAAGCTGGTCTAGGGGATCTTGAAACTAAAATATGCTTCAGAACACCAACAAGTGTAAAGCATAAGGATATGTGACTGAGAAAGGAGTTCAGGATTCACATCAGCCTCCTAGGGTTTTCATGATTCACAACACATCTCATGGTTCACAAGGCTGTCATAAAAGTCTAGTTTCTTGGGATGTGAGCACCTGAGGGAGAAGCATGTAGATAGGAAGGCCTTTCTTGTTAAGCTGGTGGTTTGATAGTCTGAATGAAATATGTGACCACAGCTCAGTTTAAATACTATTTGAAAAGAAATATATATATACTGCAGGGTTTTTTTTGTTTTTTTTTTTTAACTAGCCGATAGCCTTGCACTTGCTCTTACATAAAACAAGAGAGGGAGATTCAAAGAAGAGTCACAAAAATGATCTAATGACCTGGCTTTCCACCTGATGGTTAAAGGCTTATTGGTATGGCCAAAAGGAAACTTAGCAATTCATGAAAAGCACTTCCCATTAAGAGAAAATACAGAATGTGGTGAAGTGTAGCAAGAACCAATGGCTGCAAGTTGAATTAGCCAAAAACAAAACAGAAATTAGCCACTTACTGGAGGATGTGGCTTCCTTCAGTAGAAGGAAGAAATTCCAGTTGAACAATCAAATAGCAATTACCTTCAGTTAGTACAGCATAATTTCAAACCAGTGGCCTTCCCTCTAAAGAATATCCAGCCCTTTCATGTTAGCTGTCTGTTTTGACCACGTTAACTTGTTTCTGATGCACAGACTCTGTTTTAAAACACTCCATTTGTAATTAAACTGAACTTGTGAATTGTTGTGTGTAATAGCTACGATCACATAGGACTAGGATAGGTGCAGGTAATTCCGAACTGTATCACAACAACCTACTGTCCTTCCTCTACAAGAAAGAAATTTTCTGATACATGCTTTCAACTAGGAGGTGACTTTTATTTAGTCCTTTAGTCTTTCTTTTGAGACAGAGAGAAAGAGAGAAGTGTTACACAAGCATGTTCTGTTTACTCGGCTTTATAACTACCTCGGATGCATCTCATCTCCATTTTTGCACACTGTACGTATGCAATGTAGTTTTCAGTAGATGTGCAGTAGTCAGGTGTCCTGGATTTCCTAATGTCCTAATGGATTTCCTAAGTACTGGATTAGCACCAAAAACTATAGAAGGATAATTTCTCATTAAAAATAACAGCTGATGACAAAAGCAGCAAAACCAGCAAGTACGAGGTACATACCTATACAGAACACATTTTATTTGTTATACTAGCCCTGCATGATCAAAATTTCACTAGTCTGTCCAGTACAAGTAGCATACATATAAGCATATAAGCCAACTGAGTTTTTAAAAATATTATTACTTTTTTTCTAACATTCCAGTCTTGTCTCCCTGATTTTTCTTCCCTCCCCTTCCTCCCTTCCCCACATATTAGATCTGGCAGTTCAGCAGCCTGTTTTCCACAGTTAACAAATGGCAATTCAGTGATGCTATAAGCATGTCTGAACACCTGAAGAATTGTCCTTTCTATGACGTGGAGCACAAGAAGGACCCTGTGTTGCTGACAAGCATGCGTGAACCTCAAGAGCAGATTCAAAAGACCCTGGTCTCTACTTTCAAGCGCAGATTCTAAATGACCTGCATCTCCTTCCCCATGGTCCTTTCAAGGTCATTTGAAAGAAGATTTGAAAATTCGATTGCGAAGATGGTTGTTTCTAATTCTCCTTTGCAAATACTCTCCTTTGAAAATTGGCTTTCCTCCAGCTGCATCTGGAACATCTTGCATTTTTTTTTCCTGCGTTAATTTAATTTTTAAAACATCATCCATAGAGTTCTGGCGCACTGCTCGCTGACATCATGTTCTTTCTATTTCTTTTTCTGTTGTTTGCTTAATTGAGAAACCTGGAGAAAGTAATAAGGATATTGTTCGAAAGTAGCATCTTGGCAACCTTGAAGATAGGCAGCTGCTCTGACACCATGTCCCTGAGAGAAGCAAAGGCAGTTAATGTAGGTACACTTACGTAAGTACAGCTTGACTAGATCTGCACCACCTCTCTGTTGACTGGAGAAGTTTTGAGCACACAGACAGGTGCCCTAGAGCCTGACAGGAATTGCTAAGGTACTCGGGGATGTGGAAGGAGGTACCAAAGTCAAACTGCAGAGAGGCTGCAGCTTTGGCAAGTGTGGTCATTAAAGGTGTGGGTTAGAGAGAGGAATGTCTCAACCACCACCTCTAGGGACCAACCTGGGTTAAGATGCAACATCTAGGAGACTAGACTTTGATCCTTTTCCCTTGGATACTGCTATAAGATACACTGGAGATATACAGGATCCTAAATCACCGAGAAAAAGAAAAATTCACCCTTTTGTAAACTGTAAGTTTGATTAAATCAATAAGATTTATTCACAGCCTACGCTTCAGCTATAGAATGGAAGCTGAAAATCCACAGTGATCTTTAGATTAGTCTGGTTAATCCCACTGTGGAGGAGGGAAGATGGTACAGCAAAGTCCCACGCAGAATCGTGAACCCCCCTTAGCAGATGCCACTTGCTAGAAACTTCTTACTTTAATTCTCACTTAACACAGAAGGAGGATTTTGTATCACATATAGGTTAAACACAGCATATAAGCCAGGCTAGCCTGATGTTGATGGTCCTACTCATTCAGAGGTACTAAAGAGGGAGGCTTGGGCTTAGATTTAGCCTTCAGCCTCCTTGTTTAGGCTCATAATTTGATCAACGGAAAATAAAAATAAACAGGAAAATTTCCCCATTAGAAAGTTTGGCATCTAATTAGGATTTAGGACCCACAGCTTTTTGTGAAAGTCAGCTTGATATATTCAACCAGAAGAAACATGGCATTTGTTACTTTCTAAAACAGCTGTTTCGCTGTGGAGGGAAAGGGGATCCGACTCAACAGAGCACAGAAGTTGTTCTGTTTACATCCCACACTTTAGACCTTCATGGCTTGGATCCCACTAATGCTGCCCACATGTTTTGTGAAGGGCAAAAACAATATTCTACACTCTGGAGACTGCCAAATTTTGCAGTGTTTCTTTTAATTGGAAGAATCAGGAACAAGAATGACAGCTTCATGGACTTCAGAGAAGTCAGAGCAGGGCAAAAATAAAGCTGAGGGGAAGAGAGTAGGAAGACTGGAAAATGGCAAGTAAGTGGTCTGGACAGAGCAGACCTCCCAGAGTAAAGGTGACATGATGAGAGGCAAGTGGAAAAAGATAAAAAAGCACATGAATGAAGGGAATTGGGATGTGGAAGAGGTGATGGGACTGGTAATGTCTTCTGAGGAAGTAGTTCAATTCAACATAAACAAGAAGGAGGGAAAGTAGAGCACAGATACATTCAGTAGAGTATATGGAGAGCATAAGACAGGAGATGGAGAATTTATCTTTATTCATATTGGCTTCTGCTGACAAAGTAAAATTGCATGAGCCTGGTGAACTCAGTAAATTGCATTCTGTTCTGAATTATAAACTTTATCATGACTCTTGTTCTGTAGTGTGACTTCTGTTCTGGGCTAAACTAGTATGTTGTTGAAAGACTGGAGCTGAGAGGCCATGGTAAACCACAAAAAGTCACAGTTTTGATGTTTCTGCATATTCATCATTCACTGCCAACAAGTGATTTCTGGAAAATGCTTCTCTTTGAGGAAGTGCCTGGGAATTCCCAGTCAGTGTTATACAGTAACACGGGAGGGAGGATATTTCCTAAGGGGCAAACGGGTAGGCCACATAGCAACAAATACCATAAGTCCAGACTGGAGGAAAAAATTACTTGCCAGGTCCCCAACTCCATAAACTGAGTGAACACTGACAAAATAAAGTTTATGTGAACAATGTTATTTTGTAAAAGTCTGTAATTCCTTGTTACTTTCTTAAGAATAAAAAATATTATGGTTAAAAAAAAATCAATGAAAGACTTGTCTTAAGTAATTTGCTTAGTTTCATCACAATAATATACTTTCAAATCAGGCAATTCCTGTACCCTCATATTCATTACTCTCATTTCCTCTGCTCCATTCTTCAGTTTGGTATTCCTGCAGTAGAACTATGTATCAGTTTTGGTTTTTTTTTTTTTTTTCTCTCTGCATAGTCACCTTCTTCTTCTTGGTTCAGTTATTTATTTATATTGCTGAAAAACTTTTCTATTTTTGGAAGCTTCTTTTGCAGGTTGACATGTCACATTATTTCTGCAAACATGTAAAGAGTTTTCATTGCAAGTCTGTCTCCTTATTCTTCACTATTTTTAGTAACGTGGTAGGTCTGGCTGCTCATCCAGGTAGTTAGAGAAGAATTTTTGCTCTTTTACCTGTGATACAAGTTCCAAAACTGCTGTGCATCTCTCACAGAAATTCTGGACTTCTTTCCCATTCAGGTTTTTGACCTCTGCAGACTAAGTTAATGAGTTCTTCTAAATCCTTGATGTTTTTTCCTTTTGAAAAAAACCCTTCTCACGCAGACCTGCTTTTGCTTAATTTATATGTAATTTATATGTTCTTGCTTAATTTATATGTAAGTGAACTATGATGACACAGTCCAAATTTATTTTTGATGGCCAGCTGCTTTCTGACTTAATTGCTATTTACAACTAAGCAATCTTTTGTTGGTTCAATGACTGTTTTGTGCAGGAATTCATTATCTGTTATAATGAAAAACATAGGTCTAAGCCCAATTATGATGATCGGAGTTTAGTCTTCAGTTCCTAAATGTGAAGTCTGTTTCCCACTGCAGCATAGTTCCTCGCGGGATTTATCTCATTTAATATTAGAGCTTTCCCTCTATGTCCAATGACAATCTTGAGTCATTCACAGCTGACTCTGACCTGAGATACCCCATAGCATACAGTCATCCCTGTTAGTACTCCCTGACCTCCTCCCTCAGCTGAACTGGACAGCCCTTTAGCTGTCGGTATTGGCTGCCTGATGCTTCTGCACCAGCACCTTCTCTCTCCTTGCTGTCTACTCCATTTACTACTGGGTACTTATTTTACTGTCTTTCAGCTCCCTGCGTACAAAACCAGACACACCTATAACACAGCTATCCTCCAGCAGTTGCAGCAGCAACATTAAACGGATATGTTGGACCAGATACCTACACAGAAAAATTGCATTTACAAGCTAGCTTAGTGTGCTGCGAAACTTTTTACCAGGCCTTTAGGCCGGCTGATCCAGCTGGCGAAGGACTCCAGCTCCGGAGAACAGCAGGAAGACATAGCTCTACCAAACGTCTAGAAGGATTTGATTACAGAGAATAGTCAAGAGCAGTTTATTAGTCTCCTGAAAGACTAATGCTATCATTATGACTGTGTTTAAGCCTCCCTAAAAGCAGTAAGCCACGATTCATTCAACACCAGCTGCAGAGACTTCCCCCAGCTTCTGTGTAAAAAGGCTAATGGCCTAACCGGCTCCTGGAGGCTCAAAGTGTAGTTCTGGCCCCTGGAGAGCAGCTGGAGAAACACCCGAGGGAAAGGAGCCTTGTCTTGGCAGGGAGAGCAGCTGCCTTTCCCGGCGGGCGGGAGCTGGGAATCTGGGAGCGCCGCGGCAGGACGGGCTCTTCCCGCGGCCTGTCGCAGCTGTACCCGAGGGGGCGGCCTGCTCCCCCGCGCAGGCAGAGAGCAAAAAATATTCAGGGATCCTAAACGTAATTTCAGTGGAGCCTTGAGGGGCAGGAAGAATTAATGTGACTCTGACTCTGTTCCAAGTAGGACTAAAGCGCTGCGTGTGGATGGGATTGGCACGCAAGGAGTAAACCTGCCTCAAGACTTGCTTGGGCCTGTACGTGAGTACAGCAGCCCATGGCAAGGGCAAGCCGTGTCGCTGCCAGCAAGGCTGCGAAGAGAGGAACAGACCAGCAGAGGCACAAAAGCAGCCATTTTCTCCAACTGTATCTCAAGGAGGCAGAAAAAGAGGCAGAGAAGTATGTAACTACCATCAGAGCTTATCCATTCCCTGTCTCGTGCCTGTGCGGCAGCTTGATCTCTTCCCGTGATATTTTCTTCCCTGTGAGCACCGGCTCGCCTGGTTGCTGGCGCTGGCACGGCACGCTGCCAGGCTCTCGATGCTGTGTCACGGTGCCTCAGAGCAAACCACCTTTCAAGCGTCTCCTTTCACTGACCGACAAAAACCACCCGGCCAACTTCTACCCCAAAGTCTCTCAGGAAGCGAAGTCTTCTAAAGGGCACTCGGAAGGGAAGAGGCAGCCCGTAGCAGGGCACCAGGAAGGGGCTGGCACACGACAAAGACAGTGGAAAAATAAAAGACAGGCAGGTCTGCGGATACCCCTCGATCCCAGTTGAAAGCTCTCCACTCTTCTGCTGTCTCAAGACTTGACCCTTAAGCCCTCAGACTCAGAGCTTTGGTAAAAAAATAGTTAATGGTTCTCTGCTGTTGTGTTGTGAGAGTGAAAGCGAAACCAAAAGCGGAGGAGGGAGCTTTGATTCCTGTAAAGTCTTCTGGGCCTGGGGGCCACCCGGAATCCCCTCTGGCCAGGACAGCATGGCTCAGGCACTCCTCCTCCTCTGCGGCTTCCTCGGTCTGGATGCAGGTGAGTTAAGGTGTGCGGCGGCGGGACCTTCTGGGCAGCCAAAGCGCACCGGACAGCAGTGGGAGGGGGCTGATCTCAGGCTTACACCCTGTTATCCCCCCCCTTGAACTGAAGTCTCCAAGTAAAAGCTCCTGAACAGCTGCTTCCCACAGACTGCAATACCAGAGAAACAGAGGGGCTTCTTTGGCCATGGTAGAAAGAGGAAACCTAAAGTAGCGACTAGCGCATGGCCTCATGTTGATTGATCCCTGCTGTCCATACTAGAGAAAGGGTAGAAGGATGCAGTGGGATTCATGAGTGTGTGCATATGCAGGCCTTGAAACTGCTTCATTCTCCTCCCCAAAGGACCAACAAAAGACCCCACTGCAGCACCTCCATTGCGCACGGTGGATATAGTCCTGGACTGCACCTACGTGGGGGAAGGTCGGAGGGGTGCCCCTGATCTGGGTGCCTTTGGTGGCTCCTTCTCCAAGGACCCTGCTACCCTTGTGCTGAGGGGCGTCAGTGTCAGAGATGATGGGATCCTGGGGGACGCGACTGATTACAAAGTGCCACAGGAAAAAACTGACTCCTCTTCTCACATTGTTTTCGAAGTCTCAGGTGAGTTGGAGAGCTGAGGTAAAAGAGTCACCTCATGGGTCTTGACCATTTACAAGCTTTTCCTTTAACTGAGTTCAGAAAATTGATTTTTGAGTGGCAGCAAAATTTTGCACACAGTTCCTTGAACATGACAGTCCTTAAAGGAGGAGGGAATTCTTGGAAGACATTAGAAAATTTGTATTGAGATACCTCCCTCCTGCTGGGGCTATTCTGGATTGCCCATCTCCTGGGAATATTAGTAAGAGATGTCTCAGGAATTATGCCACTATACAGTATTATTGCACCCTTAAAGAGAAGTCCCATCCTTTTGTGTGAAGAAAGAGAGGATGCTTCTTGCTAGCAGAAGCATAGCATAAGTGAGTACAAGCAGTAAGTACAATGAACAATCAAAGGTCATATGACAATCATGACAGACCTCTCTTATCCTTTCCAAGCTTTTATTTGATAAGTCTGGCACTGCATTGCAGGGCTCTGACTGATGCTTGCGGCACATGGTGCCTCTCCAGGTATATCTCATCAGCTTGCATTTCCTTTCCCCATTTCTGTCAGATGGTTAAATCTCTTCCTCTGTCTTCACAGCTCCATTGGTGTCCATCCCACATGCAGAGTCCCTGCTGCATGCCGACTGCAACGAGGAGGAGGTGAACTGTGAGATCTCCCCATACAACTTCCATGAGCATGGCAAGGGGCCCTGCTGGTTCATGGGGACTCTGCGGCTCTCCAGCGGGATCAGCATTGCCCTGGTGCTCAGAGGCCCCTACTGCAGCAGCGAACAGGTGGAGAAGCCAGATGCAATATTGCACCCAAAGCTGAGGATCCCTTTGAGCAAGAAGGGAACAGTGCTCACCACAGGTGACCAAATGCCTCTGATGGACATGAGGGGAAGAAACTCTGCCTCTCCAAGAGCCCTATTCCCTGCCCTCTCACCGGGACCTTAGGGCTGCTGGGAGGAGTCACACAGGGAAGGAAGGGTTCCATTATACACATTGCTCTGTAAAGGCCCTTCCCCAGGGACAACCTTGCACCCCTCATCCCTGCTCTCAGGGGTTCACATGCTTTGGGCATCCCCTGAGGGTAGAAAGCACTTTGTCCTTCAAGACCATGCCATGTGCTTGGTGTGCAGCTGTTTCTCTGCCCTGTTAACCCCACTAGGATAGCTTCCTCTCACTCTTCAGGCTATATGGCCTGGGGGCACTATGCAGCACACCTCCTCTGGCTATGGAGTTCACTGTGAGCAAGTGCTCTCTCTAAATCTGTATCTGTTTTACAACCTGTTTGCCTATATCTTTCTTTCTATTTCCAGTTGAATTTCAGTCATCATCACGCAACACTTCCCTGCAGACCCAACTCGGCAGTTTAGTCACCCTTGACTGCCGCTTTGCCTTGGCTCCCAGCTCCCCACTGTCCTCCCTGGAGTGGAGAAGGCAGCATCGAGGCAGTGGGCGAAGCCTGTTTCGGTACCAGGCAGGAAGTACAGGTGCAAGAGCGGAGCCAAAAGTCAACGTAGATTTGCCACAGTTGCTGGGGAGTGGAGATGCATCACTTAATCTGCAAGGAGTGAGCGTGGGAGACGAGGGCACATACATCTGTTTGGTGTCCACCCCACAGCACCAGATCCAGCACATCATCCAGCTGCAGGTGGCTGGTGAGGAAGGCAGCCTTTGGGTAGCAGGAGTCCAGCTCCCCCAGCTGACATTATACTGCGCCCTTATCCTACTGCCTCCAACATTCTTTGGGGCAGCACATCTTTCCTCCCTGTGGACGGAGACTTTTGTACCCTGCTGATAGTTTCTGACTAAATTTATTTCCTATTTATCTCCCATCAGAGCCCCCACGAGTCCGTGTGATTCCAGCGCAAGTGTCATTCGAGAGAGATGTGACTACTACTCTGACTTGCAACATTCATGGATATTACCCCCTGGATGTCTCCGTGAGCTGGACCCAGAAGACTGCTGAAGATGAAGCAGAAATCACTCTTCCAAGCACACGTTTATCTAGCCACCTGCAAAACCATGATGGCACCTACAGTATCTCCTCCTACCTGAGCATCAGCTCAGCCACAGTGCAGGCACCAGCCACCTACAGCTGCCGCGTTTCACATGTGGCTCTGGAGGAACCCATCTCTGTTAGTGCCTACCTGAAGGCCACAGGTAAACCCTCACCTCCTGCCACCTCACCTACCCACAGCAGGGATCAAAACCTCCAGACCTCCTCAAGGACTAAGGCACCCAGCTGAACTTGATGTTCAACTGGACACTGCGTTTGCTTGGGAACTATAGTCCCAGCAGCATAAAAAAAAAAAATGTTTTTCTCCCTGGGGCCTGATATGCCGTTGCAGTCCTCAGCCTCTTTACTAATGGAAGATTGCACTTACATCTCCTCCTGACCCAGCAGGAACAAGCAATCAAGTTAACTGCAGTTAAATAAGTTACAACACGTCAGTCTAGCCAGTATAACTGGCCCTGTGTCTGGATGGCCTTAGCTCAAATTTCATGTTCCGTTTGTATACCTGACTGGAGCACGTGCATGGTCAGTTCCTGGGGGAGCTTGTTTAACTGTGACAATTTGCTTGCTGTCCAGCTGCTCAAGCAGACATAACATCAGCAATCCTCCTCTTCCTCAACAGAAAAAACGAGGTCAGAGGAACTGGTGGGAGGCCTCATTGCTACTGTCATATTCATCATTGTCCTATTCATGGCGCTCAGGAGGAAAAAGACAGGTAAGAAGAATCTGTAACATGGAGCCACTTCTCTAGTATGAGAGAAGGAACAAGGGACATCATAGAATCATAGAATCATTATGGTTGGGAAAGGCCTTCACATCATTGAGCCCAACAGTAAGCCCTTCAACAGCGTGCCTGCTAAACCACGTCCCTACGTGCCTCATCTCCACATTCCTCGAACACTACCGGGGACAGTGACTCCACCACTTCCTTGGGCAGCCTGTTCCAATGCTTCACCATTCTTCCATGTAGAAATGTTTCCTAGTAGCTAACCTGAACCTTCCTTGGCGCAACTTGAGGCCATTTCCTCTTGTCCTATTTTCAGGACAATGCCCCGGAGGGAAACATGGGAAGTGCATGGGCTGGAAACCCTCTCACAAATGACTCTCATTCCTCACAGGATGTGGTGACCTGAATTATCAGCTCAGCATGGTTGACAGGGTTGGGGGGAGGGGACATGGCGGGGGGAGCAGAGGGAGTCCAGCTCCGTGGCTTCCTCTCCTCCCTTCCTCTGCATCAGGGTGCTCTCCCTGCTTACCTTTGCTGTCTGAAGCATTTGGCAAATGCCATAAGCCACTTCAGCTCATCAAAAATAGCAAAAATTAAAGCCATCAAAAATCTGGTAAGTTCTTCAGTGTTTCAGAGCATTAAATTGGCTCAGGGAATATGCCAGTAACTACCAGGACTGGAATGGGAGCAGAGGATGAGGAGGACAAGGAGAAATTCATGTCTGCCTCTGCCTCCTGATGGCTACAGAGCGGTGAATAGGCTCAACTGAGGAGTGGGGTGTCTCATCTCAGAGGGCTAGTTTGTCCTCTGATATTATTCTGCTTGTGCAGGAAGCAGCTAGAAAGGCAATAGGTGGCATATCATCGCATAGCTAGTAGTCCTTATCTCCTTAGAGTCCTTCTTTGCAGGGCTGCAATGCTTTTCCCCATTCATTTCTGCTGAAAGGCGAGGTGATATTTTGCACCACTACTTAAATTGTACTCTTTTTTTTTTTTTCTTTTTCCTTTCCAGTTAAACCAAAGTCTGAGCAACTTCTAAGGGCTTCAGAGTAAAGGAAGTCCTTGCCTATATTTATTTGTTTCCCTTCTGATAAATTCGGCTCAGGAGAGTGAGCTCTCCCCAAATATTAGCAGAGCTATTGATCAGTATGGGCAAGACTCCCCTTCGTGGAGGAACTGAGTGACCCAGAGGACATGGAGTCACAGAAAAACTTGTCTTCATCGTGGAAGAGCAACAGATAACCTCAGCTCATTGCTGCGATATAACACTGGATGTAATGTGTATATATTTCTAGAATGCCTCTACTCCTGTTTCAGGGAAAAGTATGTATAGAGTTGAGTAATTGTATGACGATACATGAATACGTGCACATTTTGTAAGTAGGCATTCAAAATATATATATATATGTGCATATTGTAGATAGGTATATGACTGTAGCTATGTATATGTTTGATTAATGCCTCAAAGACATGTTTTTAAGGAAGATATTGTGTGTATGTATTTGTCTCAATTGTCTGTAGGGATGGGTAAATATGTATGCAGAATCAATACTTAAAAATGGTAAATCCTTGAAGTTGGGAAATTACAGGTTAAACTGCAAGTAAAGCATTCAAAAATATGATGAAAATACTGTAACCGAAAGTTACAACAAAATTCTGTGACAGAAATTTCACTAATAGAAATTTACAGGAAAATCTGTGGTTCTACAGCTCTGAAATAGGCAGAAGTATAATCCTTTTCTGCCTAAGAGAATTTGAAGGTATTTGAAGGTAGCACTTAGAAATCTTGCATAAAACCAAAAGAAAAGAAGAAAAGTAGAAGTAAGGTATAGATAGAAAGGAGCTATATGGCACACAACATAAATGAGAAGTAATGAAGCATACAAGCTGATAAGCAGTATTCAAAATATCTGGAAAACCTGGATGGCTGTTAGCACTAAAGGCACTTGGAAAATTTTCAAAGTATGTTGGGGAACCAGCAGTAGCCTAGACCATTACCTGATGGCTGTAGGTAAAACTGTGATAGAGAAGATTTCTCATGGAGATTTTTTGTATACATAAAGAAGCAGAATTATGTATTCATATTATGTGAGGATGATAAACAGCTTTCTAGTCTACTTATATCTACCAAGCTAAAGTATTTTCAGACCAGTAGGCCAAGATAATTAGCGCCTCAGCATCATAAAAGTTTTGGCTGAGGAGATGTTGAGTTTAAATATTAGAATCAGATAGTTATAAACCCTGGAATGTGAGAGGAATCCCAAGATAGTGGAATAGTCTTAAAGCTGTCTTACTGTTCACAGAGAATAAGCAAAATGACAGAGATGGCTTAGATCGTTCCATAATAATAGTTACAGGCAAGAGAGTGTGAAGCTAATGCAAGGCAGCTAACAAAAGCTTCAAAATGAAAATGAAATTAATAATTTAATATGTGGTTTTACTTTTTAAAAGGTGTGACAAAGGTGCCTAATGTATTCTTTTACAAAATAATTCATTCGGTTGATAAAAATACTGGTTGCAGATTTAACAAACCAAGACATTTGTAAATAAGCATGACATTCTAAAGAAAAAAAATAGCTATGCATACAAATATCATGATTTGTGTTATATAGATTAATTACTGGCCAACTCACAAATTTCAAAAATAATTATCCTAAAAGAAATATCAGTCACTGCTAAAGGTGACGTGCTTCTCTGACAGGGAGCCCAATGCCACTGAACGTTCACGTCAGGAAATTTAACTATAAAAATTACTTTTGACACAATTTTCAAACGGCAAGAAGATCAGTAGCTAAAGCTGAGAGACTTGTTCAGATCAGTATAGGTCAAATGTTTAGTTAAGCATATTCAAACAAAATAAGAATGCTCAGTAATGTCCATGGAATCTCCCAGGGTGCAAGTCCTACCATGCTTGCTCAATACCATTGACCCATAAATCACTATTAGTCATCTGACCTGAAAAAAAAATTACAACAGTAACTACTGGCAGATTGTAAGTGCTGGCAGAAGCAGTTTTTTGCTTGGGTCATTTTCTTTTCATTTTTGATGCCCTACCGATAAATTAATATTTTTAGTGTTGAATGATTGTTTTCTATTTGTGCGCTTCCCACGCAACTCTGTGGAGACAAGCTTTTTGCAAGGCTCTGTGGCTAGTGAACAAGCAGACTTCATGTTGTGAAGAAAGGGAAATAGGGCCCTCACTCAAGAGAAAGGTAGCCTAAAACCTGGGACTTAGAAAAGAGAGCTCACAAAGGGACTAGATGTTGAGAGGAAGATTAAACTCCGGCTCTTGAACTGAATACTCTTCCCCTTGTTTCCAGAGCTTGCTGCCCTGGAGCAGGAATCAATGAGGCCACTCACGGACTAGTGGAATGGACATGCTGAGAACTTGGAGGTAGTCCAAAGCTAAATGACGGGACCAATTAGGAATCTAGGAGAACACCTTGTGGGAAGTTGGAGACATTACTCTGATTTTATGAATCTAGTATCTCTTAGTTACATCACAGAAAATACAGAGTACTAGTGGCATCATAGCCTGTAAAGAAAATCCTAGCAAGAATTAAAATCTGCAGCTTAAATTTATGCATGTTCAAAATAAAATAAGTTGTAATATACTCAATAGCAAGGATAAATCACAGAATCACAGAATGGCTGAGGTTGGAAGGGACCTCTAGAGATCATCTAGTCCAACCCCACTGCTCAAGCAGGGACACCTAATATTCTAGCTATCTCTCACTGAAAACAGTAGACCAACTCTCAAGGGCTTCAAATAAAGTCCAGATTACATCTCTCTACAGAAGCTGACCTTCATGAAGCTTGTTCCCACCTCCATATCACATGCTTAGGCTGAGAAGCTTCAAATTCTACCAGTCATCCTTGGCCTCTAGTGGACTTATAATGGAGGGTTTAATGTATGGGAATCATTCAGTGCTGAAATCCCTCTCTCATAGTTCCCTCAGGCAATGATGGAAAGTTAGTCATTTAAGTCTAGTCCTTTCCTACCACACATTACTTCCAAATCAGAAATTTAAAGCATCGAGCTCCATCTCAAGAGCTTGGCATTACAGCTCGCTGTTGGATCTGCTCAGTGAGTAGCAGGTGGTTCACACACGTAGACAGTGAAATGACTCCCACGCAGATAAGGCGGCATCATCTTGAAAGCCCACAAACATCTAGGATTTCTTTTGAGTTGCTGAAGAGCTCATTCCTTAGAGAAAGTCATTTTACAGCTATACATTTGGCTGCTTTTCCCAAGAATTGAACTGCAGGAACTCTGCCTCTGAGTTTTTCTCTGTGAAGAAGGCAGGGTGCTAATGAAGGGCAGAGCGCTAATTCAATAGCTCTGTGTGGCTGCATTTCTTGGTAACTGCCAGTCTTTTGCCAGTCTTTTGATAAGGTCACTTCCTCCAGCCTACTCTATTTAGAGTTCAGTGACAGGAGCAATGTTCAATTATACCAGCTTATGAATCTCTTGTAACACTATGTTCTCTCGCCACTCAAAAATAGATGA
>VZSV01000161.1:1212830-1233898 GCA_013398735.1 Nothocercus julius
CGCGACGGGGAGCGCCCGGGGCAGCGCGCGGCGAGCGGGTGGCGGAGGAGGGCGCGAAGGCAGCCGGGTGTGGGGGGGGACAGTGGTGCGGAGTCAGCTCGTGCAGCCGGCAGGGCTGCTTGGAGGGGCAGCCGCTGCAGGGGCCGGCCGCGTTGCTGATGCTGAGTTTGTGCTGCAGGATGGGTCCGTGAAATCAGGGAAGATGCCAGAAGGAGAGAAAATGAGCGAGTGCAAGCAGGAAGCTGAGCAGCAGCAGAAGGAAGATGAGCGCGAGGGCCTCATTGAATTCTATGGTTCCTACCAGGAGCTATTCCAGTTCTTCTGCAGCAACACGACCATCCATGGGGCGATCCGCCTGGTATGCTCCAAGAAGAATAAGATGAAGACAGCCTTCTGGTCCGTTCTCTTCTTCCTCACCTTCAGCTTAATGTACTGGCAGTTTGGGATCCTCTACAGGGAGTACTTCAGCTACCCTGTCAACCTCAACCTCAACCTCAACTCCGACAGGCTGGCTTTCCCTGCTGTGACCCTGTGCACCCTCAATCCATACAGGTAGGAGATAGACTGCAGGAGCTGCAGACTGCCTCCACTCTTGCAGGCATAAGATAAAAGCATATACTGTTATGCTCCAACTGGTCCTTGAACGTCCCATTCAGTAGTAGTGCTTGGGGAAGGGAAACCTGTGATGGAGCTTTGCTGCTGAAGGGTATTCACACTAGGGCATGTTAATTTAGATTGCTGTGCTTGGTAGTGTATATTAACAGCTTGTACTGGGTATTGCAGTGGGGCAGAAACAGGTGCATTTATTTGCTTCCTAGGAGGATGGTAGCTTCTAGCAAAGGGGTTGCATTTACAGCTGGCAGTGAGAATGTCCTGAATCACCCCAGCAAACTTTATTTGCCACAGGTGTCTTATCCAGAGCTTTCTATGTGTATCCAGCCTTAACCTTGCAAGTTTTTCTCTTTCGCTATACAGATACAGCGCTATCCGGAAGAAGCTAGATGAACTGGACCAGATCACCCATCAGACATTGCTAGACCTCTATGACTACAACATGTCCCTGGCACGAAGCGACTGGTCAACCCTGTCCACACGAAAACGTAGTTCAAGAAGTCTGCTCCACCATGTTCAGCGCCATCCTCTGCGAAGGCAGAAACGAGATAACTTGGTCAGCTTGCCAGAGAACAGTCCTTCAGTGGATAAAAATGATTGGAAAATTGGCTTCGTTCTGGTGAGAATCCTGGATACCTTCTGTCTTACCCTCTCCGTTCTCTGCCTAGCTATTGTCTGTTAGACCCTTGGCTATGCCCTTTGCCATGTGGAAGTCAGATTGAGCTGCACTGGCTTTTGCTAGTGACAGGTTAAGATAGAGCTCAACACAAACCCTGCTCTCAAGTCCTGTTCCCATCCACGCAGGCCCCGGAAAACTGTCCCTTTCAGTGCCTATTAGTTCCTAGATAGGATAGGGGAACCTTAGCTATCCTGAAGGCCACATCACTCTTTGAGTTGCCTTTGGAGAGCTGTGTATGAAACGCTAACCTTAATGTTGCCCAATAACAGCACAGAGAAAAGTATCAGGTGGCTGTGGGCCATGCGAAATGTGGTCGCGGCTGTATTTGCTGCTGGGAAACAGCTCCCCTGCCTCCGCCCTAGGGTATCTGTGTTTGCATTTACAAAGGCTCTGGAGGACTGAACCTAATCACTTGCCAGTTAACTAGAGTTCCCACAGGATCACAAACTCTTCTTGTCTGGACACACCCTCGAGGACACAAGAATTTAAAGCCTCTGTTTATACTCCACACAGAATTCATATGCAGTAGATCACGTTGCACATCTTGCTGTGGTTTACTGTCTCCTGGCTTTCACTCAGCCTTGCTCATTGACCTGGTGTTCCCCTTCCAGTAAGGAGCTGCATTGGGATTGCTTTCCCCCTTGCTATTGACTCCCTCTTTGTTAAGCACGAGAATGTTGCAGCATTTTTCCATACTGATTTGCTTCCACACTGGTGTGCAGAGGGAACACTAATATCCCGCACCCTCGTCTTCCCTTTTTAGGAAATTGCTCCTTGACACAACCCTTCCTTTTCTTCCAGTGCAATGAAAACAACGACGATTGTTTCCATCAGGCGTACTCCTCAGGGGTAGATGCAGTGCGAGAATGGTACAGCTTTCACTATATCAATATCCTGGCACAGATACCTGATGCAAAAGCCCTGGATGAGTCTGACTTTGAGAATTTCATCTATTCTTGCCGTTTCAATGAAGCAACATGTGACAAGGCGTAAGTGGTGGAGATATCCTAGCCTGTCTTCCTAACAGCACTTTTGTGCCTGGGTCCAAGGGAAACTCAAGGCACCTGCATTAGAAAACCTCTTTCCTAATTCTTTGTTCAGTTCCCATTATCTCAAATTATGTCTATAAGTTTTATAAGTTTTTCTAGTGGGTTGTGCTCAGCAGAGTCACAGAACCCTTTGCCTTAGAGGACAGATTCTCTCATTCTTTCCGTGCAGACCCCAGTGTGAGTACAGATACCCCAGTGTAGAAGTCTCTTTGTTCTTAATTTTGAGTGATTCTCAGCGGTAGCGTGGTACGTACTAGCCCACATACGAGAGAAGAAAAGAGAGTTGTTACATAATGACAGTAAAAAACATGTCCCACTTCTCTTCTGACGTGGTCAAAAAGGCCCAAAGAGGCAGTGAAATGAAACCCAACTGCAAGGGAAGAAAAGAATTAGGAAGAGCTAAGAGCTTTTTTAATATTAAGAAGTTGATATAGAAATTGCCAGTTCTGCTAAAACCCATTTGAACTCTGAAGAGTTAACAATGTGAAAAACCTCATTGCCAACCTATCTAAACCTGTCCCATTCCAGGATTCTCTCTTTTTTTTTTCTTTTCAGCATGTTTTTATTGTTCTTCCCCTTAGAGTTAGTTTACATTACAAACACTGCCCATTTGCTGTAAAGCCCCTCTCTGTGCAGGTGGAAAACAATTTTTCCTTTTGGATGGTGCTTCCTATTTGCCTCACAGCCCTTCTCACTTGATGTAAATATTTATGTCCCTGTCTCAGGAATTATACCCACTTCCACCATCCCTTGTATGGGAACTGCTATACCTTTAATGACAACAGAAGCAGCTTGTGGACATCCTCACTGCCTGGGATCAATAACGGTGAGAGGGACTCTTTGGTGGGTGAGGAAGACTGCTCAGCTTTGTGTGCCCACCAAAGGGGCCCAGGTGGCAGAAGGAATTACAGGCATCCTGCTGTACTTATTTGCTTTGATGGTGACAGATTGCAGGCCTGCTCTTTTTTGTCCAAATTCTGTTTACACCCATGTGGACATGATTGTCACATGGTCATGGCTCTTCCTCACTCCTGTCCCACTGAACTCTCTCTCTCCCGTTAGTGCCTGGTCCTTAAAATCTCTGTTCACTCTAGGCCGTGCTGGCCCTTCCTTAACCCCACTGTGACATCTCTGGTGCCATGCTCCTGTGAACCTACTCTTGATCTCCCGCTTCACCACTTAACTTGTTTCCAGCAGCTGATGTGTTTGTCTTCCTAAGAGCCCTGAAACTTCACATTTTCCTCCTATCAAGCTCTGAGTCTCCTCATGAAAACTCTTTGCACACCCAATTCTGCCTTTCCTAAGCCATAATGAAGAAATCCAGTTTTCTCTGGCCTCTTCTGGAGCCTCCCTCCTTGTCCCTTGCCACCCCAAGGATTTTCAGCCACCCTCCATTCCTGCTCAGTTTAGATCCAGCCCTGACTGATGTTTCTCTTCCTTTTCCTTTTCCTTTTGCTGACCTAGTTCTAATCACACTGTTCTCTCGTGCTCTCCCCCGGGGCTGGCCATGATCTGCCTTGTCATCTGCCATTTCCTCAGGTCTCTCTCTGGTGGTGCGCACTGAGCAGCATGATTTCATCCCTCTGTTGTCCACGGTGACAGGAGCTAGGGTCATGGTCCACGATCAGAATGAGCCAGCCTTCATGGATGATGGGGGTTTCAATGTGCGTCCAGGTATTGAGACTTCCATCAGCATGAGAAAGGTGAGGGCATAGCAGAGGTAAGACCTGTGCTAGGGGGGATATGGTCTTCAGCGGGGGTGGTTTGACTTGTTGGACAGGTGTAAAGAGGGGGGGAATAATCATATGCTTGAAAGGAGGAAAAGAAAAGCACTATGGCACTAGATCAGAAGCATTTGTTTGGAATTTATTACAGAAGAATGAGATGGGGGAAAGCAGTATGGAGTTGACATCCAGAGATAAGCACAGGGAGTGGGTATTGATGAATGAGCAGTGGATGGTGTGGAAGTAAGAAGGGGACAGTGAAGTGTCTGGCATTTTTGGATAATGACCATTTGATATTCTAGGAGATGACTGTGCGTCTTGGGGGCAGTTACAGTAATTGCACAGAGGATGGCAGTGATGTGCCAGTGCAAAACCTGTACTCATCTCGCTACACGGAACAGGTGACTCATTAGTACTGGTATGGTGCCAGCTTGCTTCCCTACTTTACTGGAATGTTTCAATTCCCTCAAGTCTGTCTGTTTTCTGGACACTGATAATGGCGTGATATAACACAGATTACAATAGTATTGGTAACCTTTTTGAGCCTTTTCCATCTCATATGCCCCACCTAGGTGTGCATTCGTTCCTGCTTTCAGCTCAACATGGTAGAGCGCTGTGGCTGTGCATATTACTTCTACCCTTTACCTGCTGGAGCAAAGTACTGTAACTATATGAAGCACATAGCTTGGGGTAAGTGCTTACAGGACAGGAAGAATTATATAGTAAAGTTCATTTGCTCCACCTCATGCCCCCAGTGTCTTTGCTCATTGTCTTCAATGAACTTCCCAGCTTTCTGGTGCAAGACACCCAAAAGACATTCTTCTCCTGAATGGTTGGTCTTTCTGACCTTGCTGAAGGGAACCTTCTCCGGATTCCCCTCATCGTTGCAGATTACCTTTCTTTGTATGGAAACTGTGAGTTCATCTGATTCTACTTTCTCTGCTGCTCAGGGTACTGCTATTACAAACTCCTGGTTGAATTCAAAGCTGATGTGCTGGGCTGTTTCCACAAATGTCGGAAACCTTGCAAGTAAGTTCGTCAGTCAGATGGACTAGAAACCGTATCCCTAAAGGTGCTGGAAAACATTCACAGACCAAGGCATGAGCTTGAGTCAGTAGCTGAGCTGCCAACCTGAAAGATAGAAAATTTCTCTCGTGAGGAAACCATAATGGCTGAGGAATGTGTGTGTTCCTCAGGAGTGTTCCTCTGGGGTGAGCTCCTGAGAACTGTACAGAAGCTCAGTGGGAACTGGGCAGAACTTCAGCAAGGGAGGGAGCTTCCAGGTCTGCCTGGGGATTTAGACACTTGGCCTTGTGGGCTCCTACAGCCTTAGAAGCTAATACAGTCTCTTGTCCTACAGAATGACAGAATACCAGCTGTCAGCTGGATACTCTCGCTGGCCTTCTGCTGTCTCAGAGGTAAGGGAGTGGTGTCCTGGCTCCCAGTACAGCTCAGAACTCTAGTTTAGCCCTCCCTCAGCCAGTACTAATCCTGCAAAAGATGACAGTTATTATGTAATGCTTTTTTTTTTTTTTTTACTTTCATTTCAGGACTGGGTTTTTTACATGCTTTCACAACAGAACAAATACAATATCACATCAAAGAGGTGAGAGCCTATAAGCAGCGGTCATATCAGAAACAGAAATAGTCCCAGTGGTATTTGTATGTGAGCGGGTCAGAATTCAGATTAAGCCACTGTTAGGAAGAGATGACACATGGGGGTTCAAGGACCTGAAGACATGGATATGGATTTGAGTCTCAGTGGAAATAATTGAGGCTTCAGCAAGGACTGAAAATCCAAGTGAAGAGTCTGAAAAAGGTCAGCTGCCAGTCTGAAAATAGTAAGTTTCTGGCCACTGTTGTGTGGTTTGGAGTCACGGTAAAGGCGGGAAGAATTGCTATACAGGAGCTTCTGCTTGTTGCTGGTTTAAGACACCACAGACACTGGATTTCACAGAGCAGTCTCAAAAATGTCACGTTTGTGCCAAAAATTGTTTTGTAGCACAAGCTAGGCAGCCATTCTACCTCATATATTCAGGTAGGCTGAACTGGACTTACTGGACTGATGAATGAAAAGACTCCGAAATGGGGAAAAGCCTCTGGGTGTTGTATGTATGAGGGAGATGGGGGGCAGAAGGTGGCAAAGGAAATAATTAAGCTTGATAGAGAAATGCAGAGATTGGAGGCTACTCAGCTCCATATTTCTTCAACAGGAATGGAGTTGCAAAAGTGAATATATTTTTTGAAGAATGGAATTACAAGACCAATGGGGAATCTCCAGCTTTCACGGTACATACTTCACCCCACCTTGTCCTCTCTAGCCACCCCTTCCACCACCAAGCTGTTCCTCTGAATTGGAGGGTATTCCTTCCAAAGGCACTGCTGGCTGTCAAGCCTCTCTGCCTATGGCAGGATGGGAAGATCTGCCCAGCACCATGGGGCTACCGCTACTGAAAGTGGGCAGGGAGGCAAAGGACTCCAACAGGTGCTTTTTCTCACTGCCCTTGCTCTGTCTCTTGTAGGTAGTGACTCTGCTGTCCCAGCTTGGGAATCAATGGAGTCTGTGGTTTGGGTCCTCTGTACTTTCTGTGATGGAACTCGCAGAGCTGATCCTGGATTTCAGTGCCATCACTTTTATCTTGGCCTTCCGCTGGCTCCGTTCCCACAAGAGCCATTCCCCACCGGCGCCACATCCAAACAGTCAGGACAACACTGCTTTCCAAGACGAGCCGTCGGGCCTCAGAGCTCCGCACCGCTTCACTGTTGAGGCTGTAGTGACCACGCTGCCAACTTACAACAGCCTGGAACCACGCGGGCCAAGCAGGGATAGCGAGATGGGACATGAATGAGGAAGTAGCATCTGCACAATGAACATGCGTGGCAACTGGATCAGAGGCCACACACATTCTCTGTGGAACCTGCATTTCCTTCTTTCTGTGGTGCTCTAGGTGGATCGTAGCAGCATATGGCACTGTGGTTGGCCATCGGTTAGTTGCTTTCACTGTTATAGCTGAATTCTTCAGTCTCATAAAATATTATTGCTCTGGGGATCACCAGGACTCAGAGCCAGTCTAGTCTATGTGTGGGGAAGAGGTCATCCCAGTTTCCTTACACTCCTTGTGTGCATTCACCTACACATGCACGTGTGCTTTCTTTTCCCTGTGACACGGATGCTGCCACAGTTCTCATCTGTTACTAATTAAAGAGGTTTGGCAGGTGTGGCTGTCCTCTTCTGCATGCGGCAAGGGGCAGGAATTGAGGCTGAGCAGGGCTGTATGGGCCTCACCCCTCAGCAGGCTGAGCTTCCTGTAGCTTTCCCTAAGGTTAGAAACAAGTTGCTGCTTCCTCTTTCCTCGTGGCCAGGTCTGATCCCAAGAGCAAGTTGTGTCCTCTCTCCTTGTTCCCCAGAGGAGAGGCTACATACACAGCCCTGAGCGAGGACAATCACTGCCATAATCTCCATCTAAAGTGCACATGATATTTGGGGGAGGTGGTTGACGCTGCCACTCTCAAGTCAGGACTAAACGCTCCCTCAGAATAAGGCCTCCTTTTTTAAGATGACTATATGGCACTGGTAGTTCTTAGCTCTGCACCAGTCTGCTTCCTTGTGGTAAAACGTACGCTGGGATTTTCAGTTGTTTGCTTGTTTGCCACACAGTTCAGGATAAATTGATCTCAACATTAGCTTGTCCCTCCCTGGGTTTAGGGGCTATGGGAACAAAGTAGTCCTTGACACGGTGATGCAAACCCTCAGTCCCAAAGAGTGACTCTGCCGCCACGGGCCCCATGAACATCTGCAAAAGAGTATCAAAACAATTCAGATCATGCAATGCCTTCCTCTGTTTCAGTCAAACCTTCTTTGGTTCAACCACAGGGGCTCTGCTGAGGATTATGAGGCGTAGGAGATGGCACACTTTAATTTAAGAGCTCATATTAAGAAAGAACCAAATAGACAACTCAAGATGAAGGAAAAGGTTACATCAAGTCTGTGGTGATGGCCCTTTCCTAAAGAACTAATTTATGATCCATACAGCCAATCATAATGCAAACAGCCCCTTTTGAATTTAGAATATAGTTAACTATCATATAAAAACTGCAGAAATGTTAAATATAAAGGTGGATGAACTATCCTTGGGAAGTTTGAGGATTTTACTACAGTACATAAGCTGATGCCTAATTCTTCCCTTTAAAATACTAAACCTATACCTGTTGTCCTGCTACCGCACTGCTTGCAACTTACCTAAAACGTACATTGCACTTCCCAGCAGTGTGATTTGCATGCTTATAGACATGCACTGTATATTGTTTATTACAAAAAAAACATAGTTCCTCAGACTTTATCCCAATGCTGTGCTGAAGCTCCCTATATACAGCTGATGCCCCTTGTTTGAGATATATTTCTCCACTGGGAGCAAAAGCCTAGTGAGTCTGTGGGGGGACAAGCTGTAGGCATTCTTGTTCAGAAAGTGGTTCAGCCACTGGCATTTAGAGGTGTGGAAACATGTATTTCCCGAGGGAGGCCCCTACTGGAAAAAAATCAGGAGTTCTTCAACATGAAAAAAAAAATCCACTTTGCATTTACAGGAGAATGTAGAAGAAAGTGTTTAATGAAATTGTAAAACCACAAAATTGCCTTAATTTAAGGACTTCTTTGTTCAGCAGAAACATGCTATTCAAGAAGCAAATTAAAAGTTAGGTTTAATGACTAGGAATCATAACTAAAACACAAAATTACTTTGGTCAAAAAAAAAGCCATTAGGAAATGTTGCACCTGCAGCCCAGTTCTTAGTCATGAATTCTGTACTACAGTCTGCAGCCATAGCAAGTTGTTGGCATGTGAATGAGGGGAAAAAAAAAGTGACAGTACAGCTTTAACAGCTAGGTAAGGAAAACTCACTGGTATTCACTGGGCATGTAAAGGCATTTGTTTTACTGGACCAGCCCCAAATCAAGAAAGGATAAATAGCAGGTGCAACATCTAAACCGTCTCTTTGTATCATATATGATAATCCATATTGAGCAAGATCCTTCTGGCATATCTAAAGAAGAAGACAAGATTCCTCACATGACAAGGTGCCATGTGATAACCATAAAATAGATGTGACCAACTGCATTATGCAGAGTTAAGTGGGTAATTAAAGATTAATCAGAGACATAACTATGAAAAACAGATGAAGTTCTCTTCAGCCTCTTAAAGATGTGCAATCAGAGGAGGAAGTGATGTTTTCCCTGGAGGAAGCTCATGCTGCATTATTTATCTTTTCTGTAAAAAATGTCAATATGTAAAAAATGGTTTTGATTGATGGACTTGAAGAAAGTAACGCCCCCATTTTGGGTAGCTGCAAATCCAGAGTTAAACAGCTGTACAAACATGTTGTTTTACAGGTTGTAGATTAAACTACCCCTATCTGTCCTAGGTATCAGTGCACAAATGGCCATCTTGGGCCCTTTAGGTGATTAGGAACATCCCTACAGTTGCCTACATAGGCACCCCAGGAAAACCCTACATTTGCTGTAGACAGACAAGACCACAAATCACCAGCTCAACAGATGTGTGGTGGTTTTGGTCTGTCTGAAAATGGGAGGTAAGTCCAGCAGTGCTGTGATGAAAGCGAAATTCATGAGGAGAAGTTAGTGTTTCATTGAGAACGTGAAATACAAAGGAGGGGAGAAGGTTTGCTTTTTGGGGGATTCATGGGTCAGCAAAATAGCATTTGAGCTTTCAGTGGGGTGAAACTTGTACGAGAGGTTGAGAGGATGAAAATGCTTAGTAGTCATAGGTATAAGAGAAGTGCAGTTATTTGGAGGATGCGGAAAATGTACGAGGAGCAACTGTGGACACTAAGTAAAGTTAAGCTGTGTGTTCTTGGACTCGGAGCACCTGTCATGCAGTGGAAGGCAGAGAAATAGAAATAAAAGAGCTTGAAGAGGGAAAGAAAGTGTGGGAGACAAAAATCATTTCATAGAAGAGCTAGGGTATAAAAGTGGTTTGCTTTGCAGGGATAAGAAGTGTAGAAGACAGTCTCATATGTTTAAAGAGAAGAATGAGGGGAAAAAAAAGAAAAAAAGAAAGTTTATATAAGATGCCAAGGAATTACAAAGGGAGAAGAGGGAAGAGTGGTTAGAGACTTAAAAATAATAGCAGAGAATTATGGAAGTGTTTGGAGCTGCTGAAGTAGGAAAGAGTTGCAGGTTATTTCTGCATGGGGAACAATCAGCAGAGCAGGTGTAAAGGGCCCAAGCACCTTAAGTACCTACCTTAAATACCTACTTAAGAGGATTTGGAAGAAAATCAGTCGAGGAATTATCAGGACAATGTGAAGTTATTCTGAGGGCTTGAGAAATTGCTGTGATAGGATGAATTTGGAGGACGTGAGAAACTCTAAGAAGAGAGGTTATACAGCGTAGTGGTACTTAGGAAAGAGAAGTACAGGGGGAAAGGGAAGAACAGAAAGGGAATCCTAGCTGTGGCCTTCACTTGGTTTACTTGGTTGTTATTAGGAGAGACTGCAATAAAAGGGAATGTTGGTAAGGTCTGAACATGCACAAGCAGGAGAAGATATATTTGACTGGATCAGGGAAATGAATGAGAGGGACACAAGCAATCACATGTTAAGGAATACCCCTGGAGTTTTAAAGTCACAAGTGTTTCCAAGGCAAAATAACTGCAGCGGAACCAAGGTGCAGTGGTCAAGAGATTTGGAGAAGAAAAAAAGGACAGATATAGAAAAACAAGGACCCTAAGAGGGGAAGGTGGTTGTTTGAAGCAGGTAGGGAACAGCAAGAAGAAAGGATCAAGTGCTTAGTCAAGGGAAAAAATATAAAAATGGGTGAGAATATTTTGAGAAAAGAATGAGTTGCCAAAAAAGGGAAGTATTATTTTAGTGGCAAAAGACATATTTTGTAAGGCTGGAAACTATGAGATGTGAACATATGGAGGGAATGAGAAGGATTAGGAAGAGGAGGACAGTTTAACTGGAGAGCAAGACCAGTGTAGAAGGGTGTGGGAGTGAAGAGTGGAGGGCACTTTGGAGAAGCACTCAACTTTGGGGAGCAGACAGCATTTCGGAGTGGTTGGACTGTAGGGAAATGAGTTATGTGTCGATGGGTCAACGGAGATGGGGATGAAGCAGATGGTTGTGCAGAAGGGGCACAGTAGAAGTAGAGGAGGTTGTGCATAAAGGGCATAGTGGAGGAATGAGCCTTTTTGACATTACAACACGGACTTGGAAGAAGGGCAGATGCCGATGATGAGGGGGTTGAAGAATTGTTGCTGGAAATGACATGTTTCTGGAAGAAAGGATCTATTCAAGAAGAGTCATGTGAATTGCCAGCAGGCACCAAGAAACACAGGTAGAGAGGATCTGCAGCAGTCCAAAGGCTCTAGGGAAGAACTGGGAAGCAGAAAGAGTTTGGAAGGGCCAGACCCCTTCAGCAAGAAACACTTAAGAATGTGTGTGTGCAATATGGTTTAAGACTGGAGGGCAAACAAACAAACAAACAAACGAGGAGGTTCTTTTTGGTAGAAAAGAGTTACAGAACTGTTGGTAAAGGGCATTGACACTTGAATGTGGGAATAGTTCAAGTGGTAGGAGGTACTAAGTTACCAGGAGAGCAGTGTGCATAGCAGGAGGAGCTGGAGAACAAACAGCAACAAACATCTGTGGAGAAAAGGATTGCTGGTAAATTACCAACACAAGTATGTGTGCCTGGACACAGGGAAGCTTGAGGATAGGACTGCAAGAACATCAGAAGACTAGGGAAGGGCATGAAGTTTGTGAAAGCCCATAGACCTACAAAAGAGTGAAGAGTGTTCAACAAGTCAAAGGAATTTGGAGGAGTCTGGAGAATTCTGTGGCCTTGCACAGATCAGAACGTGGAAAGAACAGCATCAGTTCCCTGGGGCAACACAGAGCTATACAGCAGGAAAGATGCAACTCTAGTGGACTTGGAAGGAAAATTAAGCACGGGCTGGCTGAGCAGGCAGGAAAAAAATAGAGAGGGAGCCACGTATAGGTATATCCTGCTATCTGTTGAAAACTTGTTCCTCGAAAGTGTGAGAGTCAGCAGTTTGGCAGAGAGCAAAGCAATGCTCCTAATAAGAATTAACGTAACAAAGGGATGCCTGAAAAGCATTGCACAACGGTTAGAAAGCACAGGGACAGCTGCCTAGTTACAGAGCTCAGAAAAGAAGTCTTAAGCGAGCACGGGAGAAGAGAAAAGGGGCTGGGGAATGACACACAAACAGGGAAAATACAAAGATAGAAGGCTGTGAATTTCTAAAGCAACAAGAGAAATATCACAGAAAATGGATGATGACTTGAAATCAGAACAGAGATGTCACTGCAAAGGTAACTATCTAGAAGGTTTATATACTGAAGAAATTGTTGTTTACAGGTGCCTCATATTGGAAACCTGGGGAGCAAATCAGGATGTTCTGAATAACTGTTTAATTCCATTTATATATATATATATATATATTTAAGACTGTGTTTTAAGTGCAGCTGAACTTTATTTTGGCTGGAAAACAGGGTAAACAAGTTGAATGAAGGGCCACATGACATCAGCTGTGTACTGTAGCTCTACATCTTCCAGACCCTCTGGAATTCTCCTCAGAAGAAGCACTCTGGGCTCAATTCTATTATCCAATAGGCATGGATGAGTTACCTATTTTTTTAAACCTACATTCTAAGCTGCTATATCTCAGAGATGGCAAGTAATTGCTCAGTGGGGCAAAATAGTGGACAGGTACAAAAAAATATATATCTTTATTGCCTCCCTTAACCAAGTTAAGGCTTCCTACCCTCATGGAGTATAGTGTTTTCTGTTTTCCTTATTACTATTTGTTTACCCTCCAACTAAGCAGAAGAAAGTGGCCTACTGCTTTTGATGAGAACTGCCAAACCTGGAACACCCTTCAATAAACTGTTTCTGATAGGAATCTGAAGAAAGGCCAGAGCAAGCACTAAGGTGTCTAGAAATGTCTGAGGATTTTAGACATACCCAGTACAGTTGAGGCTTTTTGCATGGAGTTTGGAGCAGTTACAGCCCCTCAGAAGGCAGCAGTTGCACAAGCAGCTGCACATCTAAAGGCACAGCTTGAATCGCTACTTGGACATTTAAAAAATTAGCTTTTGCCAAAGCCTTGGCAAGCCTTGCTTTGAGCATTCATTATCTGTCCAGGATAAGAACTCAACAGGAGCAGCAGAGATGCAGATGCTTTAAGGGACACCTCTCACAGAAGGCAATCCCAACAATGCTTGGAAAACTACAACCTCACCAAAGGGGGCAGAGTCAGACACATGCTCCTCATTGCAGGTCTGCTTCACACAGCGCATGAGCTGACAAGGCCCAGGGCACTTCCCAGCCTCCCAGGAAGAAGGCAGCACGTTTAGCACCCAGGCTTGTCCTTCAGAGCAGCTGGGTGTGGAGGGCACTCCAGGCTCGAGGATGGGCTAAGGACAGCACAGGGGTTGCAGCCTTGTGTTCTTAGAAGCACAGTACACTTTAATCCACCAGACAGTCCAAACACTATTTCCCAAAATGACTTTAGTCTTTGAAAAATTTAGACTGCCCATACTGCTCCAATTTCACCATTTACGATGTTGGCCTAATGTTGTCTTGGCAGTGTTTAGACTTTATCTAACACATCTGTTGGCAGAGTCTTAATCACCAGAGAACCACAACCCACAGTGAATATTGATTGACAACCTAGACAAGACAAATCAGGGCATATTGACACCTTGGTTTTTAAAAGGTTAGCACTAGGCAAGGGGCAAGAGCCTTACTATCTAGTGAGTTCCACATTTACAGTGAAGCAAAATAGGAGGGGGGAGTCATTTATTTTGTATCAGCCTTCCTTTAAGTCACTGCCACTGCTCATGGAGCTCTCCACACTGACCTTGAATGGAGGTCCCCCAGCCCCACTCCCAGCCCAAAAGGGGGAAAAATTTTGTGGTTGAAGGTGCTACTGAAACTGAAAGGGCTACACCTCCATGGGCTAGACATAGGCTGCGCAGAGAGGGGCTGGGAGCCACATTTGATCAAGTAGCCTTTCCACCCATCATATCTTACTACAGACTTATCACCAAGCCAGTCCAGAATATACTTCCAGTAGGATTGCAACTGGCTTCACTGCAATGCAAAACTTCAGATGTGCAAGTAGTATGGAAGAATAGTAAGAAAAAAAAAAAAGAAAAAACCACACACACTTCCATAAGCAACTTGGTAGTTCATGGCCCACTCCCCATCCCCTCAAAAAGAACAGACAGACTCAGTAAGGTGGTAAGTGGTATTTCTTTGAGACCACTTAAAAGTACATGAGTTGATTACTATAACATGCCAGACAAGATTACAGTGGTGTTTACAAGTGAAAATACTCCCCATGTGAGTGGCTGGAGTGCTATGGATGGAGCCCCTCACTTCACACTTAGTGGGCCTTGGTGACTTTTGACACCACCCCCCGCCCATGCAGAGACACAAAAGGAAGGGAAAGGTAGAAGAGGCAACATACAACTAACATCCAAGAGAAAAATGGAAAAGACAGCCTAACAGGACATCAACCCCCAAGCAGAACTAGGAAAATGCAGCATCCAACACTTGCTTTCAAGTCAGAGAACTGCTGGTCTGGGGGGCCTCAAGCACATATGCACACACTCTAAAGGCAAGCAGCAATAAGTACAATAGACCCTGGCTCCTCTTCAGTAGAGGCACTTCTGACCATCCACCACATCTCATTTCCACAGGGAATTAGAGAAGTGCTCATGGGATGAGGGCTGCTTCACTCCAGATCTTCATCTCTGCCCTCATCCAAGTTAGAGAGGGATGGAACTGCATGGAGATGAACTGAGCACAAGTGAAATGCTGGGGCATGAAGTGAACATGCAGAACCTACCCCCTGCCCAGCTACCTGAGGAACAAAGAGGCTTTCCCAAAATGCCCAGGGTGAAGAGAAGAGAAAAAAAAAAAACCACACACCACACACATCTGCTCCTTCCATCTTGTATCTCTTCCTAAATTTAGTTCTCTGGGCTAGATTATAGACCACAATTCAGAGAGTCTCATATAACCCCAAAAGACAACAGAAACTGATGAACAGTACAGCTTACTTAGCTGTAGTTCAGACAATACATTTAAATAATTCACATTTCTTGTTCATTCCCAAGGGGGAACAAGATGGGGGATTGCTCACAGGAAACCACTGAGTTCCATGCACTAAATGTATCCCCAAAGGCTATCATGGGTCCCAGATCAAGAGAGACTGTACCAAATAGGAGAATTTTGTTTTGACAGGCCAGATATCAGAGCTGCCAAACAGGAGCATCTGATGTCACTTTGCAATGCACATGCCCAGAGCAGCCTTTCCCTTTGAAGCCCTGGCTGTTAGAGTTTTCTGTAAACACCTGCTGAGAGTTAGGACTCTGAGGTGGGAGAAACAGAACAGGCATTCTCAGAAAGCAGCACAACTTGCTCAGTCTCACCTGAAATACCTCTAGCTCCCTCCCTCTCCACCTATCCCATTTGGAACTCAAACATTTAAGACAAGAACACAAAACCAAAACTGCCATTCCTGCTCCTGTTCCAGCCCATCCCAAACTTTACCAGAAAGCTAGAAGATAGAAAAAAAAGACACAGAATCCTAGCTCATATCTGCATAGACAAAAGGAGCATTTTTTGACTATATTCCTTATTGTCTTTTTTCCTCCTTTCTCTTGGCAGGTGGTTTTTACTTCACACATACATTTTAACTGAAATAAGTTCTGTTACTGTCTACTTGACATTTAGTCTGTTAAACACAACTGAGGTAATCACACAGGCTCCCTTTTATAATCACCAGGATAGCCATTTTGAGAGAGCAAATCTTAACCTAAGGTCAGGCAAGTTCTAGAAATGACTTTTGTAAGTGCTCATCTCTCCATGAGAAATCTAAATGAATGTTTTAGTCACTTGTTAGGCAGAAGGCTAGAGAAACTTGTATACTTAGGTCCTTCATCCTTCCCAAGGCACTGCATTAAGGCATTCTTATACTGCCAGAATTGACAGAGGCACTATTTGAAAAGCTCACACCCAAAACAAACTACATATTCTCTACAGAAGAGCACCAGTAACAGCTACCCACTCTTCCTCTAAGTGGAGAGAACTCTTAAAGCAGCAGTGACTGCTGAAGAGTCTAACCCATGTTCAGAACAACTTTTGAGAGTCTTATCCAAGGGACAAACATAAACCAGTAATCAATGAAGAAGCTAGGTGGAAGGGAAGAAAAGATTTAGGGTGAGAGCAGAAGAGACAGGCAAGGTGACAGGGGACAATATGTAGCAGACTGAAGGGGATACATTCAAGTACAGAGGTAGACTGAAGGAACAGGAGAAAAAAAAAAAAGGAGAGAACAAGAGGGCAAGTTACACCGAGGATCCTCCAAAGACTCCATCAAAGAAGGGACACAACCCACCTTCTCCAAGATGGCTGCCCCTCACACTCACAGGTTCATTTCAGTTGGCAGACAGAAGTTGCCATTCTACAGAGATTGTTCCCCCACACCTCTCCCAATTCCTTTTGCCACTGGGTAAAACATACCATTTCCCCAGGAAGTATGTTTCCCAAGAGAGGAACTCCCACAAATGGTGCTGTTGGAAGTAACCACCTGCAACCAAGACCCTCCAGACATTAAACCAAAAGGAAAGTTTATAGTATTCTAGAGTTAGGGCTTTTTTTTTTTTTTTTTTTAAGATACTTACTTACAATCACCACCACCACAATGGCACAAATACTCCCATCATGATCATCATTTGGAGAGAGATATTGTCAGAGGTTAATGCTCCAAACAGATTGACAAGGTTCTGAAAGCCAGAAAATAGTCCTCACCACCCTGAAGACAGGACAGCCCAGGCCTCAAATCTTTCCACTGAAAGAATCCTAAGTATTTGAAGTAGTTATTGAGCCCCAGGTAACCTCTCAGAGTGCTCCAGGAAAAGACTAGTCTAGTCTCCTCCTCATGAAGGAAGCACAGCACCAGGGAACTCACCTTGCAATTCTTCCACCAGTACTTCCTCTTGAGCTGGGCTGCATTGCTTTCAAACACTAAGGCACCAGCCTTAAGCGCATCGGCCCGGTCATCTAGCTCTGACAGTCTCTCATCTCGCTTGATCACTCTGTCTACATTTTCACATATTATGCCAACCACCTGCAGAAGGAAGAACAGCAGCAGTTACTTTTTCACCTTTCTTTACTAACACAAAAGCAGAGTCTTGGCCTCTGACTAACGCTGAGTTACTAAAAAGTGAATGGCTGAGGCATTAAGCCTGCCCACAGGCTGTTCTCTCCAAGCAGCTGGGAGGGCTTGGAGCTGCTCTGCACCCCAGGCAGCTCTGCTTCCACAGCAGAGGCACAATGTGAGGCATCAGAAGCCTGGCACTCCTGCTCCTCACACCCCACCTGAGGAATAAGGCAGCTTTTCAGGGTAAGGCAGCCTCTGACTCTCCTCCACACTCTTCAGAGCCTTGTCAACTTACCTCTGGAGTATTTAATATAAAATTTGCAAGCATCCATCCTATCAATACCCACTCTGATCAGGAATACAGTTGCTACAGAGCAGCTGGAGGACAGAGCCCATGCAGCCGCTGGGAAGTGAGCGAGCTACTGACCTCCTGCACTTCAGCCTGGGTCTGCTGCAGCCGGTAGTCAGTAACGGCACTAGAGGGCTGCCTGGCGGGGGGCCCCACCAGGGGCCACCCCCTCCGGGGTGCCGGGAGGGGGCTGCTGCGCTGCCTCGGACCTGGGAGACACAGAGCATCGGAGAGAATCCTAATAAGGCACCCAACGTGGGGAGGAAGCTCCGCGCGCCCAGAAGCCCCGGAACCGCCCCCAGTGCTGCAACGCGTCGCTCCGCGCCCGCACTCACATGGCCGCGCCGACACCACCGCCCTGACCACAGGTGGGGCACCGACCACACCCGTCCCGTCCGCTTTATATACCGCCCGAGGCCCCGCCCACAAAGCAGACAGCCAATGAGAAGTGGACGCAGACTGAGACCAGCAAATCAACTCCGGGGGGTCACCATCCCCTCTCTTCCTCGTAGCCAATCAGTCTGCCCGGGTAGAGGCGTCTCGCCGCCTGCCTGAGCCACGGCCCCTGCCGTCTCCTGGCTCCCTAGCCAATGGGATCAGCCCGCCACCTGTAGCCCACCTTGGGGACGGCCAATGGGAGTAGAGCCTCTAGCCCTCTTCCGAGCCGGGCATGCGCGAAGCGCGCGGCGCCCGCCCCGTCCGAGGGGCTGCGGGGCCGGGCCGGGCCGAGGGGCGCCGCTCCGCTCCGCTCTGCTCCGCTCCAGTGCGGTGCGGGTCGGGTCTCTGCAGCCGTGCAGGGCCGCGGGGGCCGTTGCCTGCGCGAGGCCCCGGCTGCTGCAGGGCGCGGCACCGCTCCCGCAGCAGAGCGCCGTCGCCCCAGCGCGAGCCGCGTCGCCGATGGCCGCCCGCGGGGTGCCCCCGAGGCCGTAGCGGTGTTACGGAGCCCCGGCCGCCTCTGCCCCCTGCGCCCCTCCAAGGCCAGCGCGGGCTCCTGCCTTTGAAAGCTCCTGCCGCAGAATGACTTCGTTTTACCCGCGCCAGTAGCGCGTTCCAAGGCCGTGGCAAAGACGCTGCCGGTGCTGCTGCAATTTAGGAATGGCGCTGCTGGCGTGCTTCCCTCCTACGGCGCGGCCTGGGAGGAGTGTGAGTCACCTCCTGACGTGAGTGCATTAAAGCCCTCGATGCCAATCTGAGAGAATTTAGGCCCTGGCAGCAGCCTCAGGAGCAGCTATGCATTTTTCCCCCTTCTCTAGATTCTGCAAAGTGCACTGGATCAGAAGGGAGGCTTCATCAGTTCAGGATGAGAAGAGAAACAAGAACATAGTGGAGCAAGAAGCTTCCCCCTACAGCTTCCCATATGGTGAGTAGGGCAGCAAATGGCTGGCTCAGACCAACATTCAACTATATTTTCCTTTATAAAGTCAAATAGGCCACAAATAAAAGCTTTGGTGACAAACCTAGAAGACCAGGACATAGAAGAGATGGATAAATTATAGCCTAGGAACCAAGAGTATGGTTCAAAGAAGATAGGAAGTTGATGTTGATGGGCATGCCCTTGAAAGGGTTGTGGTAATAGGCAGATGATTTGGGGGTTGGATTGACTGAGTGTTAAAGAGGACCTGTCCATATCTTCAGCAGAGCTGAGGGCTTTTAAGCTCTGCCCTTATGCAAGTTGTGGATAAAGTTTATTTTGCTGGGTGACCTTCCTGCATTAGTGGGAATAGACATTGTGAATAACAGGAGGTGGAACTGACTGAATCTCTGGTGTGGCTCACTCAGCTCATGTTCTCCTTCAGACCAAGGGCACGTACAGCCAAATATCCTGTCCCTAACCATGACAAGTCAGTACCTCGGGACTATGAGTTGAGGAGGTGAGCAAGATAATTTCTGATACTCTTCCAGTTTTTGGCTACTTTCAGATCAGGATTTCCAGCACAGGTGGTTTACCCATGTTCTAATTTTCAGTGTCTCTCTCCCAGGTGCTTTCTCAATCCCCTCCCACATCTGTGCAGATTTCCTGAGACAACATCTTTTGTCACAGAGTCCTGCAGGTCTTGTTCCAATGAACGTGGACTTCACAGTTGCTTCAATACAAGCTTTAACTTGATCTTCCTAAAACTTAGACGTAAGGGAGACTGTCTTCATTCCCTGCCATTGAGTGCTTTTAAAGACGGAACAGCTTTTTTCTCTGACAGGATCCATTCAATCACCAGATAGGCCCCCAGTTACCTAGCAGCCAGGCTGCCAGAGAGGAGATGGACAGATCACCCTACAGGTTTTTCTGAAGCACATCCTGGCAGAATTTGTAAGAAACAGGATGCTAGGCTAGAGGAATCCCAGCTTTCACTTACTATAACTTTCCCTATGAAGTAACCTGGAAACCGTTAAGGAAAGCTTCTAGAGGTTGGAGGATTTTTTAAAAACATTTAAGGTGTCTGAATTATTTTTGCAGAGCTTGGCTGAATTATTAACCAAAGGCTACATCCTCTGTATGTATCTTCATATGGATATTAAGTCAACATTAAGAAGCAGGGACAAATCCTGTTCTAGAAACAGTTCGACTAACATTTGAATAATTCCTGTTTAGTATCAATCACCAATAAGGGCAAAGCAGGAAAGAGTATTGTTGGGGCCCATTTATGGCTAGCTTATGGATTTGGATATGGGGAAGAATCCAAGATGGAAAATACCAAAATTGCCAAGCTTGTGGAATTGCCAGTTGGAGCTCATGGAATCTGAAAGCCAGCTGGAAGCCTGGCCAAGAACAGAGGACTCCCAAAGGTGAGAGATTCAGACGGGAACAGCTGCCTGTAAGGAGGAGTACACTGCAGATGGCTGAAAGGGCAGAACTCAAGGAACTGCCCTGGCCTGGAGCAGCAGCAGGACCCAGGGGCTGGAAACGCGCAGCAAGAAGTTTTACAAAGCACTGGGAGACGTGTGTAAGAAAGGTGACTTTATTGGAATCACGACGCCACGGACCCACACATGCTCCACATGCTGGACCCACGGCTGCTCCTAGCGGTGCTTCCCGGTGCGGTTGAAGCGCCTGTACAGGTACCGGATCCTCTTGTTGAGCTTGTGTAAGTCATCCAAGAACATGCGGTCTCCCACCATGCGCTTCTTGCGGATGCACCTCTGCAGCTCGTTGCCTCGCCAGCCGCGCAGCCACTTGGGCCCCAAGATGAAGTCCTTGGGGTGCGCCTTGAAGTCCCCTGCGGGTGGGAGGGAGGGGGGTGAGCGGCCCTGGAGGGGCAGCCAAGCCCTGCTGTGCCCCTGCGCGCCCCGCGGCCTCACCAAGGATGCCCACGTTGTCGTAGACGCCGAACAGGGCGCGCTTCTCCGTCCAGCGATCCACCTGCTTGGGCGGCGGCGGCTCCCTGATGCGGGGCGCGCGGGTCACGCCTGCCGGGGACGGGAGAGGAGAGGCGCGGTCACGGGGGCC
>VZSV01000161.1:1234203-1267703 GCA_013398735.1 Nothocercus julius
CGCGCCGGAGCTGCCGGGCACTGATAGGGCGAGGCGAGGGGCGGGGCTAGCGCTGCCCGCGCGCGCCGTTTTGAGTGTCCGGGCGGGCGGCGGTTGGTGGTCGCCATGTCGTCCCCGCCGTGGGAGTTTCACCTGCCGCTGGCCCCCGGCGACCTGCTGCGCAGCGGCGGGCCCGGCCGCTACGCCGTGCAGGAGGTGCTGCCCGCCCGCGAGCTGGCGGCGTCGCTCGCAGGTAAAGGCGGAACCGCCTCCCCCGCGGTCCCGACCTGGCCCGGCTAGCGGTCCTGACCAGGGGTTCTCCCTCCCTTCTCCCTGCAGCCTTCCGGGCCGCGGTTCGGGCGCGGGGCGCGCTGGCCGTGCTGCAGCACTTCGACCCTCTCTACAGCCTGCTGCAGTGAGTAGGGGGCGGCGGAGGCGGCCCGCGCGGGGGACGCGGCCGGGAGAGGCCGCGCCTCTCCCTCGCCGTGTCCGCCTGGCGCCTTTACAGCTCTGTGTTTGCTGTGCAGCCACTTCCGAGCGGTGGGTGTCGCTGTCAAGGAGGATGCTCTGGAGCTGATGGTGCAAGGTGGGTACCCGCTGCTCAGGGATGAAGCAGCAGGGGTAATAGTTTGTTCTCCTTTGGCAGCTCAATGATGATATAAAGGCTAATGTGACTCACCGGCAGGGTTGCACGCTCAGCCCATTCCAGCAATCCGGGTCTGTAATCTTGGTGGACAATGCAGAGCTGTGCGTGTTCGCTGTAAGGGCAGGCCGACATCAAATCCCATTCCCCGTGTCCCTGGGCAATGCGTTGCTGGGATGCATCAGCTCCGAGCGAGCGCTTCTGAGCTGACGGGGGGAGGTGGGAATAGGACAGGCAAATGTCTCCGTGGTTTGGGTTGCAGGGTGCAGCCCGTGTTACAGCTGGTGAGATGTGAGCACAAATCTTTGGTAATCTGATAACTGCTCCAAGTCTTAGAATGGAGGGTGGCCAAGGAGCCTGGTCAGGTGTGCTCATGACTTTTCCACATCTCTCAAGTGGTCTCTCGTCATTCCAATGACCTTCCTGCCATCTTGGGTGATTCTGGCCTGAGCCATGCAGATCGTGCTGCTCACCTCAATGCTCTCAAGATGAACTGCTATTTGCTGACTGGTCTGGTGGAGGCCTTTGAAATGGAAACCTGCAAGAGTGGTTTGCTGGAGCTGGATCCTAGTGGAAAGGTAGGTGAGGGGACTGAGGAAAAAAAACAAGCTGGGAGTGGATGTAATCTTACTGGACTCTGCAGTTCAGCAAGAACTGATGCATTGCTGGGATTACTTAAGCATGATACAGGCAAGGATGGTACGTAACATGGAATGCTTGTGTTTCTGGAAAGCAGCCGAAAGGACAACAGGTTTTAAAATATTAATGGGGACTCAAATACCCAGACCTCTGTTTGTTCTTCAGTGACTGGCTGACTGGTCCTTAATGCGACAGTATTTTCTCAAGGGCTCTGTTCTGTGGTCAAAGATGACAGTGACTTTCGTTTGAAATGAGCCAGTTGGTTTCTTATACGTTTCTGTATGCCTCTCGGTGCTCTAGAGTTTGACAGTCAGTTTCATACTTAAGGGAAGGAGAATGATGAAGGTGTGTTACCTCCTAATTCCTTTTCAGAACAAGAAGAACCGTGCTAAGGCCTCTGGATTCTCCTGGGAAGAGGAGAGGGAACCACTCATACGCCTGCTCACGCAGCTGCTGCAGCTTGATCTCCGTCGACTTTGGAGTAGTTTGGTGGTGGAAGAAGAATTTGTCAGGTAAGGGGAGTGCTGGGAAGTGATAGGATGGAGTGGGTGTAAGAGTGGGTTGGGTGATAGTGGGTTTGTGGGGGAAGGAGTTTATTGTTAAACCTGCCTGTGAGCTAGTATTACAGCTCTGTGGCAGATGCAGATCTCTGAGAGATTGAGGAAAGAGTCTTGGGGCAAAAGCAAGCAAGTATAGGAACTACTTTCCTCATGCAGGTCTCTAAAATTAAGATGTTCATTGTTCAGTTTCTCAGGGAGACTGGAGAATGCCTCTGGTTTGAGATAATCTTTTAGCTAGGGCGATTTGCTAGAATGGCATGGGTGTGATGTCAAGGAGGTTGACTGTCTTTCTACTGTGGTTTTAGCTTAATGACTGGAAGCTGCTACCGTATCTTGGAGAATCCTAGTATTGGTCTGCAGAAGCATCGGGCCACACGGGAGGCAGTGACACACCTGCTTGCTGTGGCTTTGGTTCACTATGATCACATGTTCAGTGAGTTGCTGCTTTTTCTCTATCTTCCTGAAGTAATTCCCAGTTATTTTCTCTGACCTCTTTCACCATCTTCACATGTGAAAGGTGCCACTCTGAAGATCACGCAGATGCTGCAGCACTTTGAACATGTGGCCCCAGTGTTTGCTCAGGCTGTGAGCCTCTGGGCTACAGAGTATGGCTTGAAAAGCATGGTGGGCGAACTACTGAGGTGAGAAAAGTGCCCTAAGGCTTGTACTTCCACCTCCAGCAACTTCGGGCACCCTTTTCCTTCTTCCATCTCTCTGTGCAGGGAAATTGGACAGAAATGTCCACAGGATCTGGCCCGTGATGCTTCTGGAGTCAAGGGTTATGCTGTCTTTATAACCGAACTGGCTGAACAAATTCCAGCTGTGGTGTTGTCCCACATGAGTGTTCTGCTACGTCACTTGGATGGGGAGGTACGTTTGGGAAGGGGAGCTACGTTTTACCTGTCTGTCCAGAGAAGTTGAATGGTTGAAGTAGTGCTATCTCGTTTCTCTGTGAGAAAATAGAAGTTTTTTTTTCACAGAGATGAAGAAGCCAGCTCTTTGGGATAGGTTCTTATCAAAAAAAATACAAAGAAAACAGAAACCATGACATCAAGTCTTGGGCACTCATTTCCATATACTAGATAAAACTGGATGCTGCTCCCTGGTCTGAGGTCCCAGTTGTGGTTTCTTTTTCTTCAACACAAATGAGTTTTCTGGTTCCGATTGTGTTATTTGTATTAAAATGTTCTCAAAAACTGTAAGTGTCTCTGATATCAGTCCTTGAACCTAGGTGGGTAGCAGGGCAGGATATCGTTCTCTGTTTTCGTGATAGGTACTATGTTTGGCTATGATAAATAGTTTCTCCATTACAGCCTTCATATTAAACTTAGGGCTGGAACCTGGACTTCAAAGGCCCAAGCTCTGGGCCATCCTTCTTCCCTTTGCATATCAAATCTTTTTTTTCTTTTCTTTTTTTTTTTTTTTTCCCCCCCTCTCTCTTCTCTCCTGTTTCTTATTCACCAACTCCTCTTCTGGCAGAATTACGTGATGAGGAATGCCATTCTGGCGGCTGTGGCAGAAGCCCTGCTGAAGGTGCTGAATGGTGACAACTTGGAGGAAGCTGCCCGTGGTACTCGGGACCAGTTCCTAGACATACTGCAGGCCCATGTCTGTGACACCAATAGCTTCGTGCGCAGCCGTGTGCTGCAGCTCTTTACTCGAATCGTTCAGTGCAAGGTAAGTCTGTGCTGGGGAGCTGATGTCATCTCAGTTATCGCTTGACTTTTCTGCTTTTTAAGGAAACTTCTGTTACCTTCTTCAACGGCAGTACCAAGAAAGGTATTTTCTGTGTGCGTTTTGTATGGTGTCCAACATTCCTTTTTTTTTCCCAAGTCTGAAGATCCCTAGGGCTGAGGGAAGCGGGAGCAGAAAGTGCATGGTGCTGCTTATTGCCTGGGGATAATAGAAGGAAGATCACAGTTCACGTGCTCTTTCTGGATGTTGTTAAGGGAAACTATCTCCCAGCTGGAAGTGTGTAAGACTTGGCTAGACAGAACCCTGTAACCTAATCTAAGGTCTTGCTTCCAAAAAAGATTGGACCAGAAGATCTTCAGAGGTCCCTTCAAATGTAGACTTTATAAGTTCCATGATCTATGCTTTTCAGTATATAAGGCAAAGTAGAACAGTGTGTGCATTTAATAATACATATGCAGTAAAATAAGTTGTGTTTTGTTTGCGTACCTAGGCCTTCTGGTGACCTTTGTCTATGTTCTCACTGTGCATTAGGCCCTGCCTTTGACTCGATTCCAGGCCGTGGTATCTCTGGCTGTTGGGCGTCTCAAAGACAAATCTGTGGTGGTGGTTAAAAATGCCATCCAGCTGTTGGCTGCCTTTTTGTCCAATAATCCCTTCTCCTGCAAGGTAATTGTTACTAGTGTGCTAGATATACTAGATGTGGGTTCGCAGGCTCCTTGGAAGGCCAACATAATCTTGGACTTTCCAGGTGGGAGCCTTCTAGTTTTCCCAGCTTTAGGTATTGCATTGCCAGTCTCTTCAGTCATTTGGTGCAATTGACACTCCTGTTGGTCTTTAGCAGCCTATCATCTTTATTGTTAAGAAAACATCAGTTAGATGTGAATGGAATGTGGGCTTTTTCTCCATAGGATCAAGATTAGGCATTAGGAAATGCAGTATAGAATTCATTGAACAGCTCAACCTTCTCCTGAGCTTCTGAACCTTAAACTGGCAATTTACAGTAATTCCCATTCTGAGGTGGTGACTGAAGTCTGTTATTCCAATTTCAGAAAGTAAAGGATAAAGTAACGTATTTCTTCTTCTGTTCTTGATAACTGCAGTTGAGCTGTACTGACTTGGTCGAACCACTCAAGAAAGAGGTGCAGAAGCTGCAAGAAATGAGGAACCAGCGCAGAGCCACAGCAGGTAATTCCCATTCTTCCTGTTTCCCCTTCCCAGGTTGTTCCTTGTGCTCTGGACAGCAGCAGTCCTCTCTGGGCTCATTCTTCAGTGTCTTGCATTTGCTCTCAATCTCAGGTGTTTTTTTGCCTCAGACCTTACTCATATGAGACAGTGAGGCCTGAACACTGGGAGTGAACTCAAAACACTTTTTAATGTACTGGAGTAATGAAAGAAGCATAAGAATGGCCATACGTAGGTCAACAATCCGTTTGACTTAAGTATCCTATTTTCAGGGTAAGAACTGAAAATATTTATGAACGTTCTCCCAGATTTTTGTTGTCATCAATTCAAGGACTGTTTGAGCCAGAAGTTGGGTCAAATGGTAATTTGCCATTGATGCCTTTGGACCTTCTGCTGCCTACAAAGCTATTAAGAGGCACGTTATTGTTCTCGTTGCTGTTGTTTCTCTTTTCAGTGCTTTCTTTTCTGTAGCAAAGAGTTCTTGTCTGTCCTTACTCCAGCATGGATGGGGTAAGCAATGGGAATAGTGCCAGCACATGGGATCTGGGGGGAAAAAAGTGTAGGATTCTTATGTTCAGAAGAGTTTCTCCCCTCCTTAGATGTCATCTGAGTCTCTGAATTCCTCATTCCTTCATAGCTGCAACAATCACCCCAGAGGAAGAGTGGGAAGCGATGCTGCCAGAGATTAAGGCTGTTGTGCAGGAACTCCTTCAGACGCTGCAGGGAGAGGAAGAAGAGGTACCGGAAGTTGAGGCAACTGCAGAGGAAACATCAGAGCGAATTGCTTGCCTACTGAGGAAGCTAAATTACAAGTAAGGAGTCTCTGAAGATTGAGAAAGGGTTTATCCAAAGTGGTATGTCAGCCTCTCCTTCTGTGTTTACAGAAGGCTTGAGCTTCTGGATAAAGGAAGGGTTTCAAGTTGCCTCAATCTTTTCCTACAGAATAACCCATGGGTGCTCAACACAAGGTGCTTTGCTGCTTTCCCGTTTGTCCAGGGCAAAGTGTGATGGTTTCCATTGTGTTTTCCCCTATCTTGTTGCTGATGTCTTGTCGTACAATGTCACTATCTAGGGATGCGGTTCGCCTTACACAGAAGGCTCTGTGTCACTTCCAGGGCCTGGAGCCCTTCAGGGACCCCAAAGGGGGAACTGAGGAGGCTGCAATCTTGGATGTTCTGAAAAGACTCTACACAGGTAAGCGCTACAAACCAGTCCATCTCTTGTCTAGTCTAAGCTGACAGCAAAACTAGAGCAGAAAACGTCCAGAATGCTGTGTCCCCTGTCAGAAGCTGTCCTCTGGGGCTTAGTCTGCATGTGCTTGACAACTTACAGGGCTGTACCATCTCTGCATTGTTTGCTCTTATAGTGACCTGGCTTTTTGAATGGACCACATTTAGTCCTATTTCATTACTGGTTGGGAGTAGTCCCATTTTTTTTTTTTTTTTCTACCAGAATCGTATTTCTAATGCTTTAGCTCGCATATCTGCTGAGGTGAGTGGAGTTGTGGTTATCCACTCACATCTTCCTGTCCTGTCTGTATTTGTCCTTAGTTCTGCTGTCTGAGCAGATGGTAGCACATAGTGCTTACCCCTAGTGGCCTTGGCAAGTGTCTGACACAAGTAATATACTTCTCTGAGATTCAAGCTTCTGGACATGTTTTTAAGTTCACATGCTTCATTTTCTGTTTCTATTTTGGTATAGGGATTCTGAGCTGTTCACCTTGAGCTCATTGCTATCAAAACTCCATTGTCAGAATAACTGAATCTTAAGTTTCATTATTTTCCTCACACTAGCGTAATTTTTGCTGGACAGAAGTAGTTTTCACCTTCTTACACTATTCTAATTTCCTTTCCTTATTCTATCCTGATTTCCTTGTCAATATGTATAAATGCCTGAGGGCAGAACGTAAAGAGGATGGGGCCAAACTCTTCTGAGTGGTGGCCATTGACAGGACAAGGGGTTATGGGTACAAATTAAAACATAGGAAGTTCCATCTCCGAGTGAGGAAGAACTTCTTTGCTGTGAGGGTGACAGAGCCCTGGAACAGGCTGCCCAGAGAGGCTGTGGAGTCTCCTTCTCTGGAGGTCTTCCAAACCCACCTGGATGTGACCCTGTGCCATGTGCTCTAGGTGTCCCTGCTTGAGCAGTGGCATTGGACTAGATGATCTCTAGAGGTGCCTTCCAACCTCAACCTATGATAGGTGCTTGTCGCTGTTGTGCAGTCGCTATCAACTTCAATTATCCCCCTTACCCAAAATATCTACTAAAATGCTATCTTGGATCATGCCTTTCTCCAACCGTGGCTTAGTTTTGTGTTTCTGTAGTGCATCACATTGTGGTAGTGGGACTTGCTCTACAGTATGCTGAAATTCTGACTTTGGAGCTAAGTCTGATGTCAGAATTTGCATTTCAGTGGGAGTCCCCTGGCTCTTGGAAGATGCCAGAGTGGGGTAGACAGAAGAGTTAAAATGCTGTGCCTGTTTTTCTTATCCCTCCTTCCCCAAAACCTGCTCACATACAAGTGTTGTTGGTGTGCAGGCTTATGCCCGGGTGAGAACACCGAGGATACCCCATGTGGCAGCTGTAGTCCTGTGACCAAAGATGTTGCAGTAGAAGAGCAGCCTCAAACAGATCTGGTAAAGCAGGAGATGTTGGTGCAGTATCTGCAAGATGCTTACAGCTTCTCGGTGAAAATCACAGAAGCCCTGGGTCTGGTCAGCAAGATGATGTATGAAAATTCTGTCTCAGGTGAGTGAAGTGGCTATGATGCTCACTCTTCAGTGTTGAGAGTTTCCAGGTCTCTCCCCTGGGCTGCCAAGAAGATGGGTATAGGTGTGATAGGGCTCCAGAAGAAGAAGAAGTTGGAGGGAATGCCAGCCCTTTAAGCAGATGTCATGGTGGCTTCCGGAGTGGTGAAACAGCAGCACCATCTAAAGAGTGGCTTGCAGAGGCATGAGAGTGCTATGCTTGGGCTGTAATTTAGTGGTTGTGCCTTAGGACAGGGTTTTGGATATTAAAAAAAAAAAAAAAAAAAAAAAACCCTTCCTCATCTCTCATTTCCCTACCGATTAGCTCACATAGCTCTCAAGTGTGGGAGGGTTTGAGCATTACAGCACCCTACTGCTCTCCAGGACTTTGTGCAAATCCGTCTGGGATTTCGCTGATGGTTGCTTCACTCCTATCTTACCCTTAGGAAGTGTGTCAGCTTTTCCTTCAGGTCTTGGGTGTTGTTGGCTGTGTTGGCTGGTAGCAGCACAAGTATGAGCGCCTGGGTTTGGTGTCTTCACGAGCCAGGTGAGGTTGAAAGCTGGGAGGGTGCCCCTCACCTTGGCACTTCAGCCCCTGTATTTTGTTTTGTTTTTAACGGTTAGATAATTTTTACTAGCTTTTCATTTCCCTCTTGTCTTATCCCATAGCGTAGGGAAGGTAAGTTGGATGTCTGGATTTCCAGAGCTTTTGGCAAATATTTCCATTCTGTCTGCACCAAGTAAACCATGTGTAATAATGTCAAAAGTTTGTCATTTGGGCTAAGGCCAGCCAGCCTGGTCCTTCGCTGGCAGTCGTGTGCTGCTGAGTCTTGAGGGATGGGTGCACTCAAGTTGCTCAAAGATGTAACTTTTTTAATTGGAGATGTAAGTATTTGGTTTTATTTTTCTTTTAAAACTGTGTGCCTTCTGTCTTGATTGAGGGAAGGGGAAGCATAGCAGTATATCTGAATACAGGTACTTGTCCCATAGGCACACAGTCTCTTTATTCAGGTATCTTCCCCATAGTGGTTTAAGCCTATTAGAGATCTATAAATAGGTTGTTGCATAAGCTTTCTAATAATTACTATGGCTCTCTTGCGAATCATCTGCCACACTGGACAGCTTAGTTCTTCTTGTCACAGCATTGGGCAGGGACTTAGGTTCAGCTGCTTTTATCTGCTGTGAGCGTGAGATCTTCTGCAGCTGCTGTTTTCCAGAACAAAATTTTGTTCTTTCTCAAATGTGGCCTCTACGCTCTTTTCCTAGATATACTGTGTTACATCAATCTCTAGCACTGTTAACCAGGGGATCTAGATCTCTGTATGATGAGTGCCCCAATTCTGACTCTAGCCTTGTGCAGACTCTGACTGTGACCTTAAGGGCTTTCAGGGCTGGCTGTGAGAGTTGTATGCCTATGCATTTGGTTTAGTGTCCCCTTTAGTGAGGAGAAGGAAGGAATTGTATTAATGTAATTCTTGTTCCCTCTGCAGTGGTGCAGGAAGCCATTGAGTTCTTTGTGACAGTCTCCCAGTTCAGCGTGCCCCAGGCAGTGCTCGGAGTCCGCAGGATGCTCCCCCTCGTGTGGTCCAAGGAGGCTGGCATTAAGGAGGCCGTGCTGAATGCCTACAGGCGGCTCTACCTGAGCCCAAGTGGGGATTCGGAGAGGTAGGGGCTCCTAATGAGGATTCCTTTTTTCTTATTTTGGGTTGTGTTTCTTCCTTTGGGGAGCTTTTGGGAATGGGATATAGACAGGAAGTAGGTCAAAGCTGCTACACTTCACTTCCAGCTGAAAGGTGTGATTTGCATCATCTGGTAAAGAGGCTTTCTCTTAGGGTTGTTACTAACACTTGGGCAGCTTCAGATGTTCTTGTGCATCCAGATATCCTAATGTTCCTGTGGAACATGCTGCTGAGCTTCTGATCTTGCTTTGTCATAAGGTTTGTGTGTGAGAAATTTAATACAGGAGAACTTGGTGTGAGAACTTACGGAAGCAGAAGCTGATAACTTTTTGAAGGAAATTGGTTTCAGTCACTCAGGTTTAATTTTTTCTTGAATTTCACTTGCCCCTAGTTTCACACAAAGCACCAGACCAAGCATTGGGATGTGTGTGCCCAGGTGATCTGAATAGGGTTGCTGTGTATGACTGTTGTATGTTTGTCGTGTCAGCTGGATTCTTGATTGGCAGAAGCAGCTGATTTTTGGATATGTGTTTCAAATCAGTGTTGCTGTGGTGTGACCTCTTGTGTCAGAATTTTTCTTAACTCGCCCTCCCTGGGCAAGGTTGTTGCTCACTGTCTCTTTTCTCATTCTGAGTATCTTATGGCTATAGTCTCTGCTGGGATGAGCAGAAGAGGAATGGTGTACAGTGTGCTGTGAACTTAAGAGTCATCCCTCTTTTACCCGAGCTCAGGCTTGCTGCTGACAAGTCTGAGGTGCTGTGTTTTTAATCTGAGTGCTGGCATTGTGCTTGTGAGCTAAACAACGTGTTCCTCAATGTTTACCAGTTTTCTTGCTATCATTCCTGTCCTTGGCTTTCAGTATGTACTCTTCCTCACTCTATTCAGGATTTTTTTTCAAGCAGTCAGGGAGAGTGGTGCTTTTACATACATGTTTCTATTCATAATTCATTCCAATCAATGTTCATATTTCACAAATCCCTGAGGATGTTATTGGGGTCTTTACTTGTTGCATATCCTTATTGTGTGTTTCGGTGGCAGGAAATGGGTGCCACTTGCATGCTTGTTTCTTGCCACTAGAGAGGGTCTGTGCCTTGGGGCCATGTCCTTTCTTCTCTCCACCACTTGCCCCATGCATATCCTGTTATGTCCACGTTCGCTGACATAAATAAGTGTGATTTCCAGTGAGATGCATTATACCATGTCCTTACACATCACCCGGGCCATAAGAAGCACTTCTTGATTCCTCTTGATAATATTTACTGGGGACAGCTCTCCTGCAGTTTTCGCTCTGGCTTTATTCCTTCATAATTGGATAGTCTTTCTTTATGCCCTAAGGAGAAGAGTATTTTGACGTGTGGCTGCGGAAGCTGGAAGTGGCTGGTGAGGGCCTCCTTTTGGGCCTCTGTGTGGAACCCCAGGAGGAGCAGTGAGCACAGCAGCAGTGCGTGGGGCAGTGGACTGACGAGCCCGTTTGTGCTCATTGGAAATTGAGCTGGGTGGCCTGTGGAGAATTCCCAGTTGTGGTGGGATGATTTTTCTTGTCTTCAAGAATCAGCTTTGCTGTCACAGAGAAGTCCTCAGCTCTCTGAATGGGAAAGTAATCATGAAACTTGCATTTTTTCTCTCTCTCTCTCTCTCTCTCTCTCTCCCTCTCCCTCTCCTCCCACCACCATCCTCTCTCTTTCTTTCTCCCTTGTCTCTCCTTTTCTCTCCTGCTGCCTCCTGCACCCCTCTCCCCCGCAGGGCAAGGGCCCAGAGCCTGGTGCAGTCACTCTCGCTCATCATGGTGGATGCCTCGCTAGGAACAATACAGTGCTTAGAGGAAATAGTGAGTACTCTTCTCCCCTGGGTTTAGTTTGTATTTGTGATCTTAGATCTCTGTTGGATTTAAAATGGTACTCGTTGCAGTTAAATGCATGTATTTGTTTGGCTTATGAAGTTCATCTGCCTCTGCCTACTTGTTTCCTGTAATTTCCTTCACAGATCTCGGAGTTTGTGCAGAAAGATGAAATAAAACCTGCCGTGATCCAGCTGCTTTGGGAACAGTTCACTGAAAAGTCTCCATGCTCGTTGCTGGAACGCCGTGCTGCTGTGATGCTGCTGGGCATGATGGCACGGTGAGTGCAGGGCCCACTCCCACCCCCTGAGGGGCGAGAGGGACTTGCTTTTTGGCAAGAACTGAGTGCTGCATCAGCTGACCCTTGGTTTTGCAGCTTCAGAAACAGTAGTCAGATCTTGGGATAATGAAAGCTGGAGTTGACACTGGTGCAGGGGGTTCCACCAACATGATATCTGAATAAGAAAGATGATGTTACTTTGTGAGGTTTTCGTTTGCTCACTTTCCTAGCCCAGCAGCCCTTGAATGTGTAACTTAGCTGCTAACTCCTTCATGCTCTTTCTGCTGTAGACCAGACCTGCATAATAATGATCTTGAAATTCTTGACCCTAGAGGGGGAGCCATTTCCAGATCTCACAGCCAGCTCCAGAACTAGAGTATTAGGTGTATTCTTTTCAACGTATTTCCCATCCCAGGTACTTTCAGCAGAATTGTAGACATAACTGCAAAATTAACTTGCTTCCCTGCAATAATGGGATTTAAACAAAACAGTTGACTTTAGCGGTATCGCGTGAGTTCCTGGGTTAAGAACCTGTATGTGTTGGGGTGGGAAAGGAGCATTGCCCTTTTCTTGAACCCGCTATGTGGAGTGACACATAGCTCTTTGTCCCGTAGATGTCTATTATGGTTTTTTCAGATTCTCTGTTTAAATAAATTAGATCCTGTTCTTACACTCTTCACTCAGTTAACTGTACAAGGAGGGCTGTTTTCTCGTCTTTCTCTCCTCCCATACACACGCAGCAGGGAATGAAGTGTTAGATATCACCAGTCCTCAGCTGCTGGGCTCTTTTATACTTTCAAAGATTTTTTTTTTTTTTCTTTTTTTGCCCTCACTTTTTAAGTTTTGATCCTTCCTGATAAGAAAGAGGAGCTAAAAATCTTGTTTCTGTATAGTCATTATGCCCAGATTTTCTAATTTCAGAGATTTTGTATTCTTAAAAACAAAAAAACACAGATTTTACTGGTTTCTGTGAAACTATAGCTATATTTCAAGTCATTTGGGGTTTTTTTGTTTGTTTGTTTGTTTTGTTTTTTTCTTTTCCTCCTCGTACTCAAGCTTTTGTCTTCTCCAAGGCACAAAGAGTATCTCTTGGTTGTACATGTTTATTGTAAACTTTTAGCAGCAACTCGCATACTAGCCCCATCCGCTCCATTTCACAGAGGGAAGCCAGAGATCATAGGTAGCAACCTGGAGGTCTTGGTGACCGTAGGTTTCTCTGAGAAGGTATGTGAAGACCACCGTCTGGCTCAGGAAGTGTGCAGTGCCATCTCCAAGCTTGCCAGCAACCCCAAGGTAAGGCTCTTAGCATGTCCTTGAGGCCACAATAACCATTGTCTGGAAATGAAGAAAGATGAAGAGTTTATACTGAGAAGGGAGAGATGTGATTAATCACAACATAAAACACTAGAATTTTGAAATAAAATGGGCTAAAGACATTCAGCAGCACTGTCTGCAAAGCTTATCACAAAACATGTCCTAAAAATATTTGCATTAGCGAGAAGGCAGAATTCAAATCAAAAGAGTTTTCAGTACACAAGAAAACACTTTTCCTTCCAATTACCTTCCTCAGAGATGCAGCTCTAAACTGGTTTGTCTCTCCTCAACCATGCAGCCATTTTTTCCTGCTGATGTTTTATGTATGGTGGTGTGATTCTTTTGCCCTCCTTGATAATTGATGTTTGGGAGCTGCTAGCTGTACAGTTTCATATAAAACATTAAAGGTTTTCAAACCTGCCTGTTTTGAGTGGTAGCCTGTCAGATGATTTATCGACTTGGGAAGCAATTTATAAGGGTGTTTGTTTTTGATGCACTTGTAAAATTCTTTTTGCCTGTGTTTTGACTTGAGCACGTGGGACACTTGATTCGGGAGTTCCTCTAGCATAAAGCATCCCTGCTTCATGCAGGACAGCTGTTTTGTTTCTGTCCCATCCACTGGGGTCATTGCTGTAGGAGCTTCATGAAATAACATGAAGTAGAGCGTTCTTAAGAGCTCTAAAAGTGCGTTACAGCCATTTTCACATCGTTTATCCCTGCTGTTGAAGGAAGGAAGGATTATTCCAAAACTGTTGCGCAACTCAACAGTTAAGGTACTATGTGAGAAGGAACTGAAGTAGAGAAGCTTGAAGGACTGTGGCAGCTTTTCCCTGACTTGACGTATTTCCAAAAGTTCAGTAGGGAGGTTAGGCTTGTAGTGAATTGAGAAATTTTGTCTTGAGCTTCTGAAAGCTGTTAATTTCTCAAGCAGTAGCTTGTTTCAGGCAAGTGTACCTTGATCAGTCAGCTACAGCTGTCCTGGGATATCTTGGGCATTGTCACACTCAGCTTAATAAGACTCTGGGGTCTCTTTTTTCCCAAACTAAATTATAGAGGAAGTGATACTAAGCATTTGTATCGGCCCAAATATGGGGTTTTAAACAAAACCTTGTGGTTCTGGGGTAACTCCAGGCAAAGGCATCTTATTGCTTTACAGAAACCACTGGATATCTCTGAAGGTGCTGTGTTTTCCTTTCTTATCATCCCTTGTGGAGAATGAGGGAATAAAATAATGTACAATTTCAAAGGAATCATTTTGATTTGAAGGGAAGTAGTGGAACTGTTGAAGTTCGCTTAGGAACATCCTTTTGGCCAAGCTTTAAATCTGCCTGATACTGGCAGTGCCCTCAGAAGTGACCGCACTGTCCTTGCTGAGTGGTTTGTTTCTGGGCAGGCTGGATGTCCCTCCGCTGAGCCCCACAGCGTTCTGGCTAGCGGTGTGCGCAGAGGCAGGTTGAATGCTGGGCAAGGCATGGGTGCCTGTGTGCGAAGGGTAACTCGCATCTTCCCTCCACAGCCAGCGCTGGGGAAGAACAAGGCTCCTTTGCGGCTGCCCCAGACCCACAAGCTCTTTGGCAGCCTTAGCGAGGCTGTGAGTCAAGGTGAGCTCAAGTCGGTGGCCGGGGCGAAGGAGGGGGTGTGAGGCAGGCTCTGCTCTGCTGGAGTGTGTGATACATGACCCCCTCTTCCCTCACCAGGCTTTGCCCAGCCAAGTGGCCACTGGATCCCTTTCATGGAGGCAACAATAACACTTATCTACCAGCTAGCGGAAGGGGCGGAGGAGGTCTGTGCTCGCATCCTGCAGGAGTGCAGTCAGCAAGCTCTGGAGAAGCTGCAGGATGCTGATGGGCAGAGAGCAGGTGAGGAAAAAGCTGCTGTAGGAAGCCTGCACCCGTGGCTTCTTGTTCTCTAGTCAGGTATCCTGGAATAATGGTGGGCAGGCGTGGAGCTGAGCTCCTGAAGCTGTTGGTGTGGGAGGATGAGAATACACAGCAAAAGTGGTCTGTGGAGCGTGGGGATGGGATGCAAGGTCAGTGAGATTTTGTGGCAACTGATGGGGGAGGAATCCAAACAGACACTGAACTGTGGAAATTTTTCTCTGCCAGAGCCAGGGGCTTCTCCCAGCAGTGTCTCTGATGGTGCTAGCAGCCTCCCTACGTTCCTGCTCATGCACTTGGTGTCCCTTGTGGGCCAGGTGGCAGTACAGCAGGTAGCATATTTAGAAGTGTCTGTGAGCGCAGAGCTGCGCAGACGTCGCATCCTCGGGGAGGAGCAGAAGGCCAAGCAGCGCTCCGAAGGCAGCGCAAAGAAACAGAGACCCCAGGTGAGACCTGAGCTTTTTCCTATGGGCAGTTCTTTTCAGGTACTAGCTACTCCTCAGCAGACTTGTGGGGAGCACAGGATGTGTGAGATTTTGGGTAACGTGTGCTTTGGTGTAGGGCTGAACACTGCATCAGGATTGACAGGGAGAGCTGAGATCTTTTTGACTGACCCTGTTCAATAAAACTCTCCATCTGCCCTTGGGCGCTGACAGGGATAGTGTTAGAAATGAAAGGTCATGTCCTGGCCATGTTTATCTTCCTGCTCCCAATAATTATGTTCCTTCTCCCCACCACCTCCTTCCTTATCATTGCAGTTTCTTGCCGTAGCTGCTGGCAATAAAGAACATCTGTCTGTACCCTGTTGTGCAGAGGGGCTTCTGGAACCTCAATCTGCAGGGCTTGAGGGTCCTAACCTCTCTCGGACATAATGATGAAAGTATTTAACAGTAGCTCCTTTAAGGGACTCGGTGTGATAGAAATACTCTGTTTGGTTAGGTCTGCCTCAGAATGATTTCCAGAATGTGTTGAGACTGATTTCTTGGGTGAGAGAGGAGGAAAATATCTTGTATCCTTATACTCAGTCTTGGTCAGATGCTTACACTGCTGTGTGCAGAAGCACTGTGCTTTATTTCCTTGTTCACTCTGCTCATCAGTCACTACCAGGTCTCACGTGGGAGGAGGTCACTATGAGATTTTTCTAGAAGCAGCAGCTGGATGCAAACTTGGTCCTTTATGCACAACCCTTGTCACCTTTCTTTCTTCCCTTGTGTGTGTGTGTGTGTCTGTGTGTGTGTGTGTGTGGTCTTTTGTGGGCTTTGTTTGTTTGTTTGCTTGTTTACCCCTTGGTACAAGGTTTCCCATATTCTTGCTCACAAAATCACCAATTGAAAGGCTGCTTTGATTTTTCTTGCTTCTAGAATTTGCACATGCCTTGAGATGTGTTGGACTCTGGTCATGGTTGTAGATTGATTGTCTGGTTTTGTTGTAGTAGCTTAGGATTTTTTTTTTTTTTTTTCCTCCCTTTTGTGTCCTGCAGCACATGAACTGACAAATCCCCAATCACCCATCTTGACTTCATTCAGACTTGGGGAAAATGAGGTTTTAAGACTCTCCATCTTGTTTATTTAAATAAAAAATAAATAAATCAAAAAAAAGGCAACATAACCCATTCCTTCAAGGTCTTTGTTTCTACACAGAGCACCGGAAATGAGACCACTATGGAGGAGGAACTGGGCCTCGTGGGAGCCTCGGCTGATGACACCGAGGCTGAGCTCATCCGCAGTATTTGCGAGACCGAGCTTCTAGACGGTAAGAGTGGCTGCAACCAAAGAACACTGCCCCTGCCTGTCATGTGTGAAAGAGCAAATATGATGCAAATAACAGCTCCAGAAGACTGTTCCCTTCAGGAGGGAGCTGTAGTTTTTTTTCTTCAGTGTCAACTTCTGTGTAGACTGTCCATTTCACTGTTCTGCCTCTGGCAGTGATCTTTTTAGCAGCAAAAGTGAGCTATCCAGTATGTGTAGTTCATAAAAGTTCCAGGAGTTCTGGGAAAGACAAAGTAATTTTTAAAAAAGGATGTCTGAACCACGCTCAGATGTACCTGTTCTTTTCCTCCTCACTGTCTAGACAAACACCTGATCTCCGCCTTTATTCCGCTGGTGCTCAAGATCTGCAACAACCCCGGGCTCTACAGTGATCCAGCACTCTCGGCTGCTGCAGCCCTGACTCTAGGCAAAGTCTGCATGATCAGGTAACGTGCAGCCATCACGGCATTCTCTTCCAGCTCCTCTGGTAACCAGAGCACAAGCAAATGCTGCAGCTCCTTCACTGTGAAGAGAATAAACACAAAAGAGCACTCTTAGTCTTTGTTTCACTATGGCAAATCCTCTCAGTGTTCTGAGAGGGTTTTGGTTTTGTTTTGTCTTTTTCTTCTTTTCTTCACCCTGTCCCTGTCCCATCAGCTCTGAGTTCTGCGACTCCCACTTGCGCTTGCTGTTCACTATGATGGAGAAGTCCACTCTGCCTGGAGTGAGATCCAACCTCATGATTGCTGCCGGAGACCTGGCCATCCGCTTCCCCAATCTGGTAGAGCCTTGGACACCACACCTCTATGCCAGGTAATGCTGTGGTTTTTGCAGCAGGAGAGGTCTTGGGAGCACTGTGGATGGGTGATGCTGGATCTCTGGAAGGCCAGGGTGATCAGGAAGCTCAAATTTGATGACCACAGTGCAGGGAGACAGTGGGCCTGCGCTGTGGAGCAGGTCGTTAGCGGGTACTGGTATTTGCGAGATGCTCAATTGCTGGCTGTGGTAACTATGTTTCTGTCAGGTTGCGGGACCCCTGCCAAAATGTGAGGCAGACAGCTGGACTGGTGATGACCCATCTCATCCTCAAAGACATGGTGAAGGTGAAGGGGCAAGTGAGCGAAATGGCAGCACTGCTCGTAGACCCAGAGGAGGCAATCGTGGGACTGGCTCAGAACTTCTTCAGTGAGCTCTCCAACAAGGCAAGTGAACATTTGGGGACCTCAGTGCACAAGAGCAGAAGGAGTGATGGAGGTTGGTTGGTGAGGGAAGCTGGGAGTGTTGAGAAAGTGTGTTAGTAGCTGCAGCAGCTGTCAGTCCCTCCTCTGTATTGCCTAATTGGGGGCAAATACAGGAAATCTTGCAAAATCAGTTTTATTTTAACCCTAATGCTGCTGAAAGTGACCTCATCCGTTCACATCAAAAGGCAGGCTCCAAATCTGCACTTCATGCTTTTGTTTTTGTGTGGGCATCTGGTACAGGCTCTAGACAGTTTTCTGCACTTTATCTTTAGGCCTTGCAGCTGTTTCCCCCAATTTAAGGTAAGGTATCACCTCTGAGAGCTTTCAAAGTTGTTCTTGGCTGTGTGACATAAACCTAAATCTGAGGCAGTTACAATTCAAGCAGACCAGAGCAGTAGCAAATGTTGCCCCTTTGCTTCACCCAGCAGTCTCACATGGGTTTGGCTGGCCAAGTATGGCTGGTTTCAAGAAGCGGATGATTTCAGTCAGTAGCTCAGGAGTGGAGAGAAGGAATTTTAAGTGAGCAGTTTCTCTGGCTTGACTCGGAGTCATCTCACGCAGAGCCCTGTGTCCCGCACAGGGTAATGCCATCTATAATCTGCTTCCAGACATCATCAGTCGTCTCTCGGATCCTGAGTGCGGAGTGGATGAGGAATCATTCCGCACTATTATGAGGTATTTCAGAGCAAATCGGGTTTCTCCAGCACTGTTTATGCAAAGGGGATGTCATGTTGGGGTAACAGAAACTGCAGCAACATACGCAGATGCTTTTCAATTTTTCTCCTTGGTCATTTTCACAGTCTGTATCTAAAATGGAGGAATTGTTACTAAAGTCACAGTTAGGGGTGAGCAGAGACTCCATAAAGAGATTTTCTATCAGCTATTTCAAAAAGATTTTCCCTAAGAAAAGGAAAGCCTGTTAGTTTTAACGTGTGGAACATAAATATGCAATGTTAAGAGAAGAACACAGCAGTCTTTAAGGACTTCTGCCCTCTTTGTCATTTTGATAACCTAACAAATTTTTGTAGTAGTATTAAATAAGCTGTAGTAGGAGAGTAGAAAGCAGAGGTAAATTGATTTTATTTTATCTTATTTTTTTAAAAAAGCTTTGTAGTGTAGAGAACTATTACAGTATCTGTCTGAGGGCATCTGTTCCTTATGGGGAGTACAAAAAACGCAGACTGAGGTCTGCATAATTTTTCTTAAGACCTAACCTGGCTTGTACAGAACTTCTTCAGTGGGTGAATTACAGATATTTTCCACTTATCTCTTATTAGTAGCTGCATGGGTTACCTTTCCAGAGTTGCCTGAATCCCCATGGATGCAGAGTACACTAAAACCTCGAGGGTTTTTTTTCCTGGAGTCTTTCCATCCATGAGACTACCAAGCATTTAGGAAGAGATGGAATTTTGGAAAGGCAGGAATTGCAAGGCACACAGAAGGGCTTTAAGTGAGGCTGAAATGAGACCAAAAATAATTGATGGCTCCAAGAGTATACAAATGTTTTGCTTCAGCCTTCAGTAAGAAGCATAATGTGAAATAGCAAGGAAGACAACACATGGCTACTGGCAGTACATGTGTAAGGGGAAGTCAGCATCCGAAGTGGAAACACATCTTCACAGTCAAACCTTGAGAAGAAGACGTAAACGAAAAGAGAATATACAGCTCTCATTTTTATTTATTTTAAAGCTTTGTTTTTAATATTCTCAAAATGGAGCTAGTATCAGAGACATCACTGCAGAGGAAAGATGTTCCATTGCATTGAAGGAGAGGTCAGTGGGGTCAAGGCAGCTATAAATTGACCTGCAGCAACATACAGAGAGAGAACTGGAAGTACATGGCAAATAATAGAAAAAGCTGTAATGATTTAAAGAAGGCAGGTATTAGTCTGAAGCTAATTAATTCTACAAAAGAGAGAAATGGTAGATCTGATCATCTCTTAGCACACTGCGTTTTATGCTTTAGACAAGAAAGAAGGGAATAATAGTTGAAACTGATCTAATTTCCCATATGACATGATATAAAATGCTTGTAGCATGGAAGGGATAAAGTTTAACTTGTAAACTGTGGTAAATAAAAGCATAGGATAGGGAGGAAGCAGTGGCTTATGTTCCAGGAGTACTTATCAGACTGGAGAATAAGGAGGCATAAAAAGCAGAGAGGTAGTGAAAACTGCCGACGGACAAAAAGTGGGGAGCATCATTGTTAAAAGGAAGGACTAACCAGTGGAGCGTGTAAGGGTTACAGTAATAAGCTGAGAGGGGAAAATGAGCATAGGTATTTCAAAGATATTTTTCAACCCCAACCCCTGCTATAAAGTTACACCTAAAAAGTTAGATGAATTCTTTACTTTTTTCTTTTTTTTTTTTCTTTTTTTTTTTTTTTTTAAACAAGCATCTGTGTACTTTGACTTTATATGTAGGAAACTGTTGGCAGTGCTGGTGAGCTGTGTGTTGCCTGGAACTGTGTCACAGTTCTGTTCACTTGATTCCAGAAAGATGAATTGAAACTGGAGCAAATGCAGAGGAGGGCTTTTGAGGATAGGGTCTCCATTCTGTATCTCAAAAGAGAAAAGTAAAGAAGTTCAGTGTGCTAGCTGAAATGTAAGAAACAAAAACCAAGTGAGGATGTACTTAAAGCAGTTATATCAAGGGCAATGGCAATTTGGCTGAGATTAAGCTAAGAGAAATGCTGGTACAAATCAAAGGGGAGGCCAGGTGCCTCTTCAGTTTAGAGATGTTATCCAATGGATTTTTGTGAGGATGACGTGCAAAATACAGAAAAACTTAGATGTGGTGAAGTCCAGATATTTTTCCCCTGAAGAAGCTGAGAAAAATCTGGAATTGGGTTAGTGTTTAAATTCTGCTAGGCTCTGTATGAAATAAACAAGTTCATCGTTGCATTGAGCCAAATTGCAGCAACACCCCCCCCACCCGCAGCAATACCATAATAATTAAAAAAATAAAAATAATGAAAAAGGAACACACGGGAGAACAGACGAGCAGCGCGCGGTCTGCTTGCCCACGCCTGGCTGCGCGCAGGCGTCGCGCTCCTGAAACGGAGGGAGCGGACGGGTCGGCGGCGCCGCTGCCGCCCGCTGCGCCCCGGCCTCGCACGCACTGGCGCCTCCCCCGCCTGCGAGCTTCTCTGCTTTCGCTGCACCGTTGGACGCGTTTCTAGGCAGGTGCCCTTACGTAAATACGCTGTTTAAATTTATGTTATGCCATAGGGGCTGTCTCCCAGCAGGGACGTGATTACTGTTTGAAATATATGTAAGACTTAGCACTGCAGAAGCTACTAGCAGATGCACACAGAGCACTATGTATACCTCTTATTTGGAGGACCACCTACCTGATCACTGGGTAGGATCATGCAACCATCCTATGATGTGCATATATATATATGTGTGTGTTATATATATGTGTGTGTGTGTGTGTGTGTGTGTATATATTATTTATTTATTTATTTTACTTTGCAGACATTTATTCTCCTATATCACAAAAGACAAGCAGACAGAGAGTTTGGTGGAGAAACTTTGTCAGCGATTTCGGACGGCCAGGTGGGTTTTGACCCCAGTTTCTTTGACAAATAAGTCATCTCTTTCTCAAGAATTGTTAGAATAAACTGACTTCTACACAGTGGTGAAGAACAGGATCCCTGCATATTTCCCATGTGGCAAGGTGACAAATGTTGAGGTATTTTTTGATTAGATTTATTTTTTCCGTCCTTCCTAAAAATGCCTGAATAAATATATAAAACTAGAACAGCTTCTGCTGTGTTACAGTGATTGGCCCCTCTCCTTCCCGCCTTTCTTAGGGTTTTGTTACAGTTTAGAGATGCCTTACAGCTATGCAAGGGGTTAGATCGACTCCAGTGTTCCTCTCCTTTCTCTAGGCCATTCCCTTGCATTTAGCCAAGAAATGAATGTGCTCAGTGGAGGAGCCGGGGTTTCCCCCACAGCCAGCCCAGGGGTCCCGTGTGAGGTGACCTCGGGCACGTGGCTGAGGCAGCCGCCGCTCTGCGTGCGGGGGGCGCGCGGCGGTGGTGGCTCTGCGCTTGAGAACCTCCTGGCTCGTGGGAGTGCCTGAGTGCTGAGCGCGCGCCCTCGCCGCCTCCGCGAGACGCGAGACGGGCCCGCCTCATGCTCTTGCGCTCAGGACCCAGCCCTGGCTCGGGGACGTTGCTTTGCTTCCTAGGTTTTTATTGTTAAAGCTGGGAAAGCAGGGGGGTCAACTTTGCTGATGCAGAAAGACATTTTTTTTTTTTTTTTTTTTTTTTTTTCCCCCCCCTGCCCTCCAGGAAGATAATAGAAGTTTATTGCCTCTCTCATGTATTTTCACTCTCTTCACTTGGCCTTGTGCTGTGTCTGGTGCTCTCTGCCTTCACCCATTCCTGTGATTTCCCTTCTGCATCGCTGTGACTCTGCCCTTGAGGCTGAAGCTGCATCTGCTTATCGTGGCCGCTTGTACAGAGTAGCTGGGCATGTGACCTGTTCAGTTGCCTTAGGGAGTTGAATAGTCCCCAGATTTGTAATATCTGGATTTTGTTTCCTGAGCTGGAGTGGAGATTGACACCCCTCTGCCAAACTGTGTCCCAGGGACACTGCAGAGCTCTCCAGGCTGCACCTGTTCCCGAGCAGTTCTGAGCCGCAATGACCATCGCGTGGGTGGGCAGGCGTCGTGCGGGAGCAAGCTCTCATTCTGGGCTACAACAGAAACTTCCAGGAAAAGATTGTTCAGCCACCTTTCCCTCTTTGACATTTCTGGAGTTCCAGACATAGCCACGTGCCAGATGTCATTCAGATTAAGCGTGGGAGCAAGGCCTTGGGGCTGCAGCTTTGCTCTCCACCCGCCTGGGTTTGGATAGTGCATTCTCAAAGAGTGTATGGAAGACAGATTCTGGCCCTTTGCTTTGCACGTCTTAGTAAGAGGGGCTTTGGCCTAGTTCTTCCTCATTCTGTCACTGTGAACTATATTAAATGTTAATTGAGATTTTTTTTATTATTATTAATGGTAAATTCTACTTAAATATGAAACTAATCTTCATTCTGATAGATCACTGTTAATTTCTCATTCCGGGTCTTAATGAAAATGGCTAACGTTTGTGCCTCTCACTGGCCAGGAAAGAGGGGACTTGAAATACAGTTTTGACCGAGACTACCTCTAACACATAAAAATAAGCAGCTGGCTTTGTTTATTGGTGTTCTTTGGTTGAAATACAGCCCTTCAGGGAGAGCCCTCCCCTGTCTGAATACATTCACTCTCCTAGCTAACAGTAACTTCTGACACTTTAAACAAGTGACTGTGCTCACAAGCAGGACAGTGACCGTTTTTTGTCTGACAGGGACTACTAGGCACAATTAAATCACTGGATCTGCGGATTACAATGTTCCTTGATAAGCAGTTGATACGGAACGGCCCTCAGAACTGCAGCAAGTGGGACTAAAGTATTCCCCATGGGTGCTTTTCCCCTGCAAAACACAAGATTTAGCTTGCTTTGCTATAGGTCAGTTGTTGTTTTAAGTGTGACATTATCCTTCGGTACTTTCGCCTCTGATTCAGTCTGTCTTCCCCAGAACTGAGCGTCAATACCGGGATCTGTCTCACTGTCTTACTCTGCTTCCGCTCACGGAACGGGGCCTTCACAAGCTGCAGGACAACTTCGACTGCTTCGCAGACAAGCTCCAAGACCCTGCTGTCTACAGCTGTTTCCAGGCTGTGCTCCTTCGGTTCCGCCGAGCAGCCAGCAAGACCGAGTCTAAGGTAAGGATGGGGGAAGGGGACGATTGGTTTCACACACAAGGATTGGAAAGCCTCGCAATTTTCCATATTAAGTGTGGCTGCTCCTAGCCCCCGGCAAAGCATCAGGAACGCTGGTGGCTGCGCTATGGGTGTAATATTTTGCTCCCCCTTCCCTCCGTCTCTGTGTTGCATCTCCCTCAGGCTCTGGCTGAGGAGCTGGAGCAGAAGCTGCAGGCTTGCCACCATCGAGGCCTGGGTCCAGCAGAGCCGTGCCAGGAAGGCAGTGAGAGCCGCGTGCCCCAGCCGGCCGCGCGGAGGCCCGCGGGAGGTACGTCCCCGTCCTGCCCCCTTCCTCCCAGCCCTGCAGTGCCGTGGGGGTAGCCAGGGTTCTTCCCTCTCCCGTGCAGCCGGAATGCCTGCTGCCTCTCCCTTCCTCCTTTGCAGGTGCACGGCGCCAGCCCTTGAGCACAGCCAACAGGAACACGGATGAATCCTTTGTCACGCCACCACCTCGTGCACCCCGAAACTGCCAGCGTACCCAAAAGCGACGCCCGCCCAAAAAGCCTATCATCGTCTTCTCCAGCGACGAGGAGAACAGCTCTGAGGAGGGTGAGGCATCGTGCACGTGCTTGCCAGGGGAAGTGGGGAGAGGGAGACGGAGCGTGGCCTCGGCCCCCAGGGATTCCCATGGGCAGAGGGCTGCAGTGTCACACGCAGCCTCCGTTGCTTCCTGCAGGCTTTCCTGCATCCCCGCGATCGCTGGGCAGGTCGCCTGCAGGGCCTAGAGCACTGCCTGCGCCGCCGGCAGATGCTGCTCTTTCAAGGTGCTGGTAATTGACACGTGTTTTATCCTCTTAGAATTCTCTGCAGAATTAACAGAGGAAGAAACGCCCACAAAAACAACTCCCATCACCAAATCTTCAGCCCGCCGGCTGCGCTGAGGGAACCATCTGCCACTTTCTTTAAAAATAAAAGTGATTTTTATGCACTAGGCTTCTCTTAACTGCTTTGTAATCTTGCAGCGCTCTAAATCAGGACAAAATGGAAGTTTTACACCAGACTGAAAGTATTTAAAAGCTGACTTTGGATATTTTTACAAAGAAAGGTAATAATTGACGTGGCTGCTGCTTTTACCCTGGAAGGGACTTGCAGGTGCAAAAAAACTGCCCTAATAGGAAATTTTCCTTAGGGAAAAGTTGTTGATGAGTTTGGAGGGTGGAGGTTGTTTGCTCAAGAACAACTAAACTAAACTGAGTACGAAATGCTCACTTGATTGAAGTGCTCCTACTTTTGTACACGGCTGTAAGTCCATCATTCAGCTTCTGTAATGCAAGACAAATTCAAAAATGTGTTTGATCTTTGTTGGGCTTTGAGGGAAAGATAGCTGGATCTTTTCATTGGAGAAGACCTTTACAAGAAGGGAAAGATCCCTTTACAAGAAGAGAGAGAGCAGAGGGTACTTTGAATGTTTTTAAAGTGAGTGGAAGAAAAAACACACCTTAGAAGGGGCTCTAGCCTTCTCTTTGTTAAGCACTGCCATCTTCAACTCAGAGTTACCAAGTATACTGATAACAGTGATGGTCACACTGCATTTCTGGAATGAGGCTACTGTGCATGTTGCTACATTTCAAATAAGCACTTCAGCTTTTTCCTACCACAAACATTGCACCGGTGCTCAAGCCCCTCCTCGTACTGCCATGAAGGGCCCTAGCTTTGGCTGCAGCAGCTCTTGGCCAGGCTTTGTTTATGCTTTTACCCTCCTCCCAGGCCTAGGGGAGAGGATTACATGTCAATGTACATGTCAGTGCCCTCACTAGCAGCCACTTCCACCGCCACCCTCCTTTCTCCTCGGCAGCTGCCGCCCGGGGCGGGAGGGAGAAGCTCTCTCCTCTCAGGGCAGGTCCCTGCAGCGCTTCCCCAGTGCCTGTCTCTGAGCTTCGGCCCCGCTGTGCCGTCGCTGCGGCCGTCCTTGCCTGAGCAGCAAGGAGAGCCTCCCCGCACAGCTCAGCCAGCCCTGAGCGGATGTGAACGTGGCAGCAGCTGGCAAGAACAGGCCCCTTTGCCCCTCCACAAGGCCCACGCTTGCTTGTCACGCACAAAGGTGGCGCTGGCCCTGCCTGCCAGCTCGAGGACCCAGAGCAGCTCGAGCAGCCCTTCGCGGGGTTGTCCACCGGCAATGGCAAAAGCTGCAGAGCGAAGGAAGGGTCCTCAACCCTTGCAACCGCCCCTTGCGCCTCAGAAAGGAGCGCCATCCTGCTCACAGCAAAAGAAAGTCCCTGTCTTGGAATGAACGGGGAAACACAAGAATTTGCTGCCTTTAAGGACAAAAAAGAGTAAGAAAAGTGAGACACTGGAGCAGCGTATGTGGCCGGGAGTGGATGCCAGTGCGGTTGAGCCTCCCTGTGCGCTGCCTGAAGGCACCTTCTCTCTGGGCAGCAAGGGAGGCAAACACTGAATCTGTTACACAAGGGGAGGCAGAAGGAAGTGGCAGCTGAAAATCTCCAGCATCCCTGTTCCCTCAGGGCCAGTTTGGAAGAAAAATGTTTAGGTGATTAAACCCAATTATGGTGCAGAGAGAGGTGGGCAGAAGCAGCTCCCCAAACCAGGCACCAGATGCGAACCTGAGCCCCCCCCCACCGCCAAACCCTGTGACTCACGGGCAAGACGCTCCCCCTGCTGCGGTGTCAGCCGGCCGGGCGGCAGCACCCCCGCGCCGAGCTCCAGCATCCTGCGAAAACAAGGCGGGAGCAGGAACTGCAAGAAGGAAGGAGCCGCAGTCCTGCTGTCCCAGCTTCCATCCTCCCTGGTGAAGATGCAGTGAAGGTTACAGGCGGCAGAGGCACTACAGGAAACACAAACCCTGGCAGCCGCGCGTGCTGTGCGAGGCTTCCCCCCAGCCCTCCAGCCAGAACGTGTCACTCCAGATCGGGAACGAAAGAAAAAAAGGGCAGCAGATACAGACTTACCCCCAGGCTCAAGGTATTAAAAGCCTATGAATTAAATCTTTCCTCTGCACATGCGATAACACAATGGCAACAGCACGGTGAGGGGAGGCGAGTGCTGGGGATGGACACAGCACGGTGGCTATGAGGCTGCTAAGCGGTGTCCGGCCTTCAGGCCGTGCCTTTCGCTGTTCCGCGACAGCAGGCCGGGCTCCTCAGGAGGGCCGTGCAGCTGCCCCCCACACGGGGCGAGGGTTTCACAGGCAGAGACCGGGCTGACAGGCCGCCTGGCAGTCTGGCCGTGGCGATTTATGGGGCAGAGCGCCTGCTTGGCTGAGTGGAAGTGCTAGTTCAGGGAGCAGGGCTCTGCTGATGCTCTTCTGCAGGTCGCTCAGGGGGAGGTTCGCTTCACTGAAATCCCCTGCATCGAATGAGTTAGGCACCTTCTGCATCCCACAACAAAGGACATCCTGAAAAAAACAAATGGGAAAACCAAGATGTGTTGGAAGAGTTACACAGAGACTGCTGCCCCAGGCAGCCAGTTGCTGCCCCTTGGTGCCCTGCAAACTGCTCTTTCCGTGGTGACCAAAAGTTGCACCAGGACAGCTGAAGGGACCAGCCTGCACTGTCAGAGCTCTCTCTTCCAAGGAAGTGACGTTTCTAAGGGCCAAAGTCAGCGGTGTCCGCCGTGCTGTGAAAGACTCTGAGCCACAGTCTCGACTCGCAGCCACGGTACCGGAGAATGGCACGAAGATCGTCCTTACTCCTGCAGCAACCCTGGGCCCTCTGCATCGCCGGGGACCAAGGCGCGTTCCCGGGGTGCCTCCCGCTGCCTAGGTGCCCTCCTCCTGTCCCTCTTAAGCAACTCTGCTTAAAGCAGACGCGCTCAGCAGGAGACCACTTTCCTGTGGGGCTTTCGAGCTGTGGAATCAGTGCCCCACCATCAGAGTGGGGAGGCTAAAAGGGAAACTTGCTAAAACCAGAACGGAAGGGCAGACAATAACCCATTTGAGACTGAGAAAACTGGGGCAATCATGGACTGAATGTCTGCCAAAGCCTTGTAACTTTGCAGTCACTGCCAGGCCGTGCCAGAGCAACTATTCAGTTGTACTGCAGTCCCAGCAAGGTCCTGCCTCCCTGGGACACCCACCAGCTGGGACTTTGTGACACCTGAGTCAGGGGTACACCTGCGGTTCATCAGGCTGTGCTACAAGTTTTCTGTAGTCCTCAAATTTTCTTGCTTGCTAGAGTGACTCCTTCCCTGGAGCCAGGCCCAGATTTTGCTGCACCCAAGGAGAGGAGCCATCCCTGGAGAGCTCAAACCTATCCATGCCTGCAGTTCCGTTTGCGTGCAAACGCAGTGGAACTCAGAGCAACTGCAAACACATTTCCGTCATTCTTCCTGCAGTATCGGGAGCTACCACACTCGAGGGGTGCCAGAGCAAACCACCACCACATTCTGTTTCAAAAACAAAGTGTTGTCACCTTTTCCTTACCTTTTGCTCCGTTCAAAAATGACTCCTGGAACTGGTGGATACAACATGAAATTCATCTGCCTGCAGCTGACTTGTCAGGAGCAGGAACACCACAGCAAATGACTCAGCTGCTTCAGGATAGCAAAATGTGCATAGCAAGTACAGAACAACATCCTCAGAGACATCTTTCATGTGGATTAAATACACGTCCACGTCCCATCCTTCTTCCTCTCTTTCCCACCCCTGAAACTTTTGCACCTTCTTGCAGCACAGAGTGGGGCTGTTTGTCTGTGCGCATCATACGCCAAGTGTTTCCAGCCTCAGGTGCCAGCAGGTCACGCACGCTCTCCGTATGAATATCCCTGCAGGCAGCGCATCCGCTGACTATCCAGCGTCATTCACCTTCTCCCTTTGGCTTCCAAGGGCTGGCGCCAGAGTCATCTTGTCTCCTGTGCAACATTTTAGTGGTCCCTGTTAGCAAGGTGCCTCTCCATTCGCTGGCATTCCCTGGACAACCTCCAGCTGATGGAGCACAGAGGGCTGCCGGACGGGATCACCAGAGCGTCGCTTTGGGACAGGCACTGGCTAGAGGGCACAGGGATCAGGCAGAGGCGGCGTCCTCGGGGGTGTCCCCACCCGGCACCCGCCTGGGCAAAATCTCTCCGGCCTGCACCCCAGCTTCCGTGCTCCCGACCGCAGCCCTGCACGCGCCTGCCAGGGAGAGCGTGTTAAGCGAAATGGTGCATGAAGCTTTCTGAATCCTGATCCTCAGTCAGAGAAGGACCCACAGACATCCATCTACAAGCGGAGAATTTTTGTGAGGGAGGGAGGGAGGGATGAAAAGTAAAACAGGGCAAAGACTTATCTCTGCAAAAGACTTCCTGATTTTCTTCTTTCCTTAACAGAACAAGCAAAAGGCAGAAGTAGAATATTTCCTGTCAACTTCTGCACAAATTGCCTTCTGCAATGAAAGGGAAGTTTAAAGTATTATTAAAGCCATCCAGCATACCCACTACTGTTCCTATGTTGGGGTACTGTCCCCTCTTCCTCTCCCTGACAAACTCTCCTGATTAGTTTCTGTCTTCACACCCAGGCTGACTTCTGCATTCTGGTCTCCAAACAGTGACCTCATTGCCTTGTTTGACTGGTGAGAAACTACTGTAAAATGGGAGAGTTAAACAAAGGAGGAGAGCTCATCGCCAGAAGATTTAAGAGGTAGGAATCTGCTCCTTGCTGTCCTACTTTCTTTGTATGACTGCGCTTGAGAAAATGCAAGTTCAGCCTTGATGAGCTCTATTCCATGCTGGTTCCTCGGGAAACTCAGCCCAGGCCCTCCAGATGGTTTATGTTGAGTAATGACTCGGGATAACCATGGTGCAGGTTATCTGCCCATAGCCCTGGATCCACTACCACAAGCTCCGCGCAGTTAGTGCTGAAATGCACACCCCTTGCAACAGGAGCTTTTCATTCCCAGGCCACCGCTCACCAAAGGATAAAGGGTAAAAGTAGCGTAAGGGCCTGTATTCCCACAAGGCTGAATTTGTGACAGCTCTGTGCAGCCAGCAGGGTGACTTTTGCTAGCTGAGCTGGAGTTTATGCTTACGTTGATTAAAGAAATAATGCTAACAGCACTCTGCCTAAGAGGAGGATGTTTAATATCACCTATATACTGAGCCTTCAATTCCTCTCTTCGGGATGTGGCTCAAGGTCTCACCCTGCTCCTGACCCTGCCAGACACCTCCAGATCCTGACCAGCAGCAGCTCAACTCACATTTGTCTTCCCAGACACTCAGTAAATACCTTTGTGTCCTTTTTCTTTGGAGGAAGGGGTTTTGCTGAGCTCACCCTGAAATATATCACCAAGGACAAAGGGGCTGAAAGGTTAAGGAGCTCCAGGGGGTAGTTCAATAGGAGCCGGGGGCCAGGCGCCGACTGGACTACGGCTATAAAGGCCTGGAGAGGACAGGGATCACAGCCAGCCCAGACGCAGCAGATCCTGCCTCCCCTCCGCCGAGCCCTGGGACAGGAGACGATGCTGGGGCTCCAGTCATGGCCTTGCTCGCTTTTCCTCCTTCCAGTTCTGCTCTCTGCCAGTGTTCAAGCTGTGTCCTTACCAGGACAGAGGCTACAGGTAGGAGGCAATGGGACAGAGCTGAGGGAGGTTTCAAGTGTGTCAGGAGCAATTCGGGGAATGTGTTTTAATCTGGAATGAGCGGTGATCCCAAATTCCAGCAGCCAGAGGCTGTTGTCTATTGTTACTGCTCCCTTCCCTTCAGCCCATCAGCCTCAATTCTAGGATGACTGTGTCTTTTTATGACTCAGCCCTCAAAGAGCATGAGCATTTCAAGGTAAGGAGACAGATAAAAGCTTTTCAATGCGCTTGGGTATGGGCGAGCAGGTTGACTGTGGGGCTCCCCATGTTGTCTGCAGAGGCTTTTAACTATAAAGAGACTGGTATTAGCTCAGCCCTATGTCAGCAGTGATCAGAAGTACAGTCACGTACCTTGCATTAGTGGCAAGCATGTATGGAGAGGGATTTCAGTATAAAATGCAATCAACTGCAACAAATACTGTAATTGGCAGCTATCTAACATGTTCAGTGACCTGGTTCTGATACATTTCAGAGGAAAGGTGCATCCTATCGGTTTGGGATATCCTCTCCCGAGCTCAGCATCACCACAACGCCTTGTCGAGGCCCAGGGGCCTCACTGCACGTGCACCTGCATGTGTATACTAGTGTCCCAGTATCAGGACACTAGCTAAGGGCTTCTTCACTTTTACCCTCACCCACTATAGAAACACTGCTTATGATTTTCCTGCTGCCCCCCAAATCCTACCCTGAACTCCAACACCTTGTGGTAACATCGCCCTGACTGGTCCTAGAGGGAAAGCTGCAGCAAATTATTCAGGAGGTGAACTAAGAAAAGAACAAGACTGATTCTGTTCTGACTCACTGTGCAGAGGTTTTTATTCCTTGCTGAAGATGCCTTTGTCCGGTTCAGTTAACTTGCTGCTGGAAAGGTTGGAGCTGACCCACACAAGGGCTCTCCAGCCTTACATCAGTAACCATGGGTGTATAGGATGGAAGCAATATGGAATAGCTACCGCAGGCTGCTTCCCTGGGCAGGAATGCCAAGCACTGGGTCGCTAATCCCCCTGGACCCAGCGCCTCCTGACCCTCACCTCCCTGAAGCCAGAGCACTGCAGGGCCTGAGGGGACAATCATCACCCCCCCTGCCTGCGCAGACAGGCCACACACTGCCCCGTAGACGAGGAGCCCCCTTCTTCACACCCGCTTCGGTTACACTGCCACTCCTGCCCCTCTTTGATACCAGGTGTTTCAGGTAGGTCTGTGCTCCCCACCCTCTGAGGAAAAAAGAAAAAAAGAAGCAAGAGAAAAAAAAAAAGTGACAGAAAAAAATCTGAGCAGATGGAAGCATAAACAGCAGCTCAGCATCAGCAAGATCAAGGACTGAAGACTGAAATTGCTTCCCAAGGTCAGGAGGACCAGTCTGACAACAGCAGGGCAAGCAACACACGCACGCAGGCCTGCAGCGACAGACTCTGGTGGGAGGGGCTGGTCCAGCTACACCAGGATAGAGGAATGAGACACAGACGCTCTGGCAATGCAAGGCTCACCCTTGTCTCCTCTCTTTATCCCACCTTCCCAGATGCTCCTTTCCCAGCTGCTGCCCCTGGACACTGAATCTCTGCTGGCTGAAGAGGACACAGAGGAAGGGTCCAGCTCTGCACCTCCATTGCTCTCCTCCACGCTCCCCTTCCTCCCGCCGGGGTCCAGAACCGCCCGGCTCTCGCTTTGGCGCAAGACTCTGGCCAGTCGCAAGCGGGCGCGGGCCGGAGAGCGGGCCTGGAAGGCCGTGCCCAGGGGCTGCTTTGGGCTGAAGATGGACCGAATTGGGACCTTCAGTGGTTTGGGGTGCTAGCCTTGGAGAAACTCTGAGGTGAGAGAGACCACAGCGAGGGCAGCAAAGAGGGGAACCCGAAAGCATAAACCACAGGGAGAGGGAGCGGGGGGACCTGGGCAACAGGGATGCAAGCTGAACCCAGGGGGTGATGGGGCACAGAGTGACACTAATTGGCGGCTGATGGGCCAAAGTCAGGGAGCTGCTCTGCTCTTTCCGTGGGACACGAGGGTAGAGACCTCTGTGCTACCGGCCCTCGGGGCCCGGGTGGCGCACAGGGGGTGGGTGGGCTGCACGCCGCGTTGCTTCTTCACAGGCACAGGAGACGGGGCGCCCGGAGAACCTGCGGGGGACAAAAAATGGAAAGCACGTGGCACTGCTGCCGCTGAAGCCCTCAACCCCCTGCCCCGAGCTGCCGGCCCGTTGCGGCAGGGAGGTTACGCAGTGGTGCGACGCGGGCCGAGCACAGCGGCTGCTCAGCTCTGCTACGGCCCCGCAGCGCCAGCACCCCCGGCGGGCCCAGCGGGGCAGGCCCAGCTGCCGGGGGCCCACGGGCTCTTCTCTCTCTCCTACCATTCGTGCTGAAGAACGGAGCTGCAGATTAAAGAGAGCTGTTTGGCGCGTTCGTCTCGTCCAGACGCGGCAGCATTTGCCCAAACGCCTCCGCGAGCAGCGGCAGCGGCTCCTGTGGGGCCTCGCGCGCGTCCACGAGCGAGCGGCGAGCCAGGGACGGCGCCTGCCCCGGCCCCTGCCCACAGCCGGGAGGTGGCGGCAGAGCCCGAGGCCCCAGCGCGGCCCCGCGCGGCCGTGGTGGCGGGGCAGCGCTCCCGCGCCACGGGCCCATTTTGGGAGCGCTGCCCTTCCCGGGGGCCGCCCAGCCGCGGGCCCAGGGGGCCCTTCGCAGCCCTGCGCCTCCGAGGCGCTGCCTGTGTCGCTCTGGAGCCCTGTCGCTGTCTGGCGGCCGCCGGGCAGCACCGCGAGCGGCCGTCCCCGCAGGGCCGAACGGTTACGTAACAGCCGAGCGTCTCCCATCACCCTGCATAACCTTGGCGAGCCCTGAGCCAGGGGCACCCCTTCTGTCTCTCTTCCCCTAAAGCACCGCAAAGACAGAGCTGAGAGCCTCCCCGAGACCCTGCAGTCACGGCCGTCCCCCTCGCACCCCTTGCCAAGGCCACGTGCACCGATTCTGCCTAATTCGGCAATTAGGAGATGGCTGGAAAAGCAGCCTCATGCTTTCCCAAGCCGATGTAGCCACACGGCCTCCATCTCCCCCACCTGCAGCCGTGCTCAGCCCCCAGCCGCCCCCAAGTGCTGCAGCCAGGGCCCCCGGGTGCCCTTCTCCCTGCCAGCACAGGCCCCAGCAGCTGGGGGGAGCCCCGAAATCCTGGTTGCGAGCCAGGCTCAGGGGCACACGGGCTGGGATCTGCTGTGTTGGCTCTTCCCGCCTGCACTCTGCCCCCCTGCACAGAGTACTCAGTGATGTCTCTGTTTGCTGAGCAAACAGCAGGCCTCCTGTTGGTGCAAAAGTTTAAGGCAGCCCCCAAAAGCTCCCCTGACCCCTCTTCTGGCCCTTCCCAGGTTATGTTTGGGATGCCTCGAACGAGGCACAGGATCCTTCAATCTCGCTGCAACCTCCAGCTCCATCGTTGCAGTACATAAGCCATCCCCCATGGCCTTTAAGAAAAGGTCGTAACCTCAGCTGGGGCTAAACTTAGCTGCCTGCCCCTTGGCAGCACCGGGAATAGCAGCAGGATAAGGAGCGTTGGATTACGTCTGAGCTGGGTGACCCATCGCCAGACCCCCCTGGTATCTGCTTCGATCCCCCAGCCCGTCACATCCTTCCCACCCTCGGGGATGCTGCTCTGCTGACCCGACAGCTCTGCCTCCGCATTGCACAACCCGGGCCCAGCTCCGCATCTCCCGCACTCGCGCATCTCTGCGGGCGCCTGCGCCGGGCGCCTGCCGTCTCTGCCCGCAGCTCCCTCCGCAGGGAAGGGC